>JAHDVE020004044.1:0-359152 GCA_022606495.2 Halesus radiatus
TACATACTCGTAGATATAAAACAATATTTGAGGTGGAATTTTATTATTTTAAATAAATTTAAAATTTGTGGGATGTTTAATAAGAGAACATTACCGATATTTAAAAAAAAAAGTAATTATGTATTCATGTATTCATTTATTCCTGAAGATGATAGCATTGCTATCGAAACATGTAGAAATATTTATATATTTTAAGTAAAGTGGTATATACAAAGTGTATTTTCAATTTATATAATCAATTTATATAATAAAAAAAAGTGTTTATTTATTCGGATAATAATTTGGAGAATTTGGATATCGAATATGATTTACTAGTATTTTAACAATATTCATAGAACCTTCAATTAGCATAAATTATGAATTTCCTAATTTAGTATATTGGCGAATATTCTGCGTAAATACTGTATTAGACAGGTGTTCCGTCAAACCTAACGTAATTTAAAAAAGGGGAATTTATAAAAAAAAACAAACGAAGGTAATATTTTCGATCTTTCAATTTTGCAATAACATTAGACTGGTCAGGAAACTGTTAAATTAATTTATTTATAGCTTCTAATCAATTTTGTTGAAGTTATACTTGAATTCAATCCAGTATTTTTGGTACGGAAGATACCAGACAAAACATAAATAAAAAGTTTTGTCTCTTACGTACTCGTGCATAAAAGTGATGACAAGCAGTATAAATCTATCTTCTCGTGCCCTTCTCAGTAGAGGATTTCATCAACTTTTTCAATTTGTAAGGGAACAATTTACTTAGCGATTTTAAGGCCGTCTAAAATGCCCGGACACCGACGTAAAAAAATACGAATAAAAGCGTGGTCAATTGTAAGGGAGCTTCTGAGAGGGTGGTTTGCAATCAGCTTGATGGTCTCGCATACACCCACTGCACGTGCATGGGTGTTCACACTGTTCACTCTTCACCAGAAAAGAAAAGGATTATATTGTAGATAGAGACAAAACAGAGAAAAATGTGTTGTTGGTGGATACTAGACCGCTTTCCAAGCTTTCCGCTTTAACACCCCTTTTATAAACTTTTTGTAACAGACGATAGGAAAATATTGCATTTGTCAGTTAAATACATATTTCACAGCTTTATTAATGTGGTGCCAGTTAAAATAAAACTAATAGCGTTAACTTATAAATGCAGACCGAATGATTTGTACTATTTACGTTCAATAGATTTTATTTATTTATTTATTACAAAAAAAAAATTACAAAATTATAACATAATACATGATATACATGATTTTTTTTCTTATTATTATTCTACTCTCCATCAGTTGAGGTCCAGTAGCTCATGGTTATGGGAGGAGTATTTACAAATATAAGATAAAATGAATACATAGTAGATGTATACGTTAGATAGATGGATAATCTTTTGCTTAATTAATTAAGGTAACGATAGTATCACATTGTGATTAACACCGTAATATTGAGGGCGCTTGTTAAAAAAATTACTTTATATTACAGCGGTTCCATCATATATTTATATTTGAATGTTTGTCTGTCTGTCTGTCCTCGATTTTCTCGAAAATAATTCGATCGATCGAAGCACAGTTTGTTCTTATTCGTGCCAGAAAGGTTTAGAGGAGTAGTTTGAATGAAATCCAATATATAAAACTTTTGCTATAAGGTTTTAAAATTAGTATGAAAAATATTGAACCCGCCATGTTGTATTGCGGTTAGCCCAGATTTGGTTAGCCACTTTGGTTAGCCACAGATTACATATTAAAAAAATAAGATTTGTTTGGGTATAATATTTTAAAAATGGAAAACCCAAGTAGACCTACTTAAGAACTTTATTATTTAGATAGGTTTAAAAAAAGTAATGTTTGGAACGAAATAAAATTTTAAAATGAATTTTTCTTTTTTTCATTGTTTAGAGATAGTAAAAGCCACCACGAGGCATTACTTTCGCTGTAAAATCAATTATGGCACCCACATGACAAGCACGAATTCACAATTTCATAACTTTATTCCAAAATAAATAAATAATCCCGTGCGTGGCCGGGTACAGATTATCTAGTTTCCATAAATATCACATTACACTTCCATAAATAAAAAAAACACAGCGCGTATGTATATGTAGGCTGGTGTAATGTAACCACAAAATGGTGAAAACCGGATTAAATAAAGAACTCTAGTGAAAAATATAATGTCTTTAAATATATTTATTCACCGATTCTGAATATATAAACACCGATTCTGAATATATAACTTTTATTATATATGGAATTTATAAACCATTATTTAAAAGTGAAAAAAAAATTATCTGATTAAAACACCTTGTTCTGTTGGTACCATTGGATTTGGAACATCTGACGTCACGTGAACATTCTGTTTTTAGATTAGTATGGAGATTTTTATTTTTGTTTTGTATTTTAAATACGTATTATTTTTAGTTTTGGTGAAATATAAACTTAATTTGGGCGACTTTAAGCTCTATGATTGTTGTTCAATATACAAAAAAATAAACTATTATTAGTGAAAGAAATTAGAGTATTCTTGAGCAATACGGATTTTATGATAACAGTAATGCTCAATACTATTATTATTCTTTGAGTTAAAGTTTCTAAAAAGGTACGTAATTTTATTACTTATGTTTAGTTATGGTTTACTACGAATAGAATATAAAATTATGTACGGTAAAGCTAATCCTTGTTTTGACATTTGACATTCTAACCTCAAAACTGATCATAACCGACTGGCCATAGATTTGGGGAGTTTTGGCGGACCTTGAAAAATTGAAAATTTAAAAATTTAAAAAAAAAGGTAAAATAAATGGACTGGAGTTCCTTATTACCCGATACCATACTTATTTCGAGATTCTGTACTTTTTTTTTCCGGTACGTTTCATATGTCATAATACATAATCTTTACGTGATTGTAGCTTAAAAACTGTTCATTTGCAATGTTCTTCCATTCTCCAGAGTACCAATAAAGTAACGCATTGAAAACTAAAGTGAGTATTATTCGTATCACGCTATAGCCATTTATTTCAATCGGGCTTACTTCACGAGTTCACGGAATACAATATATCAAAATGTATTTTATTTTAATCTGACGTATTTCACGTTAGCATTACGCCCTGATAAAACCTATACAGAACATTAAATAAATAATGTGTTGAAATGTGTAAAAGCAGAGTTATACACAGTACACATCATTGCACTATAATATCGTACTTCCTCTTAAAAGTCACGGAGTTTTTTCTGTTCCTGAAAGGTTTTATTCCCCCGCCGACTTAAGAAACGTCAAGCAATGTGAGGTTCCCAAGTAGAAAGGTGTTACTCAATATATTAATAAAACCTTTTTACGTTGTGTAAATGGTGGTATTTTCAGTAAAGCCTTTACTCTTGGCCTTTCTCGCTAAAGCTGTGTCAGAATGATTGATTTAACACAAAGTATCGTAAAATACGCAAGATTGCTTCAAATTGGTTGTTCTTTTCTTGTCTGTTACTGTTGGAGCGGGTTTTTTGAAGAATTTCAATGTTTCGTGAAAATTTCAAAGTTAATTTTCAAGTTTGTTATTATTACATTATGGGCCAGAGTGCTTTAATAAAACCTTTACAGATCTTGAGGATTAACTTGAATTTTTTATGAATCTTTCAACATTCACAGAATTTGAAATATTCATCAAAATTTCATAGTTAATTTTCAAGTTCTGTGATTTACGTTCTGTGATTATTACATTATTGGCCAGTGCTTGAATAATAACAAAACTTGAATAAAACTTTTGCAGAACTTGAATATTAACTTTGAAATTTTGATGAATCCTTCAAATTCTGTGAAACAACCCGTCCTTAGAATTGGTCGAGATTTGAAAAACGAATTTATTTGTGTTTGAAAGATTAATTTTTTGAAACCAAAAAATAGAGAAAATTGTTACTTGTAAGACTCTAGAAATTATTTTCCTTATTTATAAATAATATATTAAATACTTGAAATTTTTATACCAAAATTGATTTTCGGACACAGATGCAAGAGGGTTCCCATTTTTAACGCTTTGAGTATATTTTTCGTTTTCCTTCACAAGTTCTAGTTTCAAATATACTTCAAGTTGCAAACCATGTGAATTTGTTTTATTTTTAATCTTGATTTAATAGTTTAAATTTCCGAAGACAATTTAAATTAACTAGTTATAAAACATATATGTATATGCTAAAAAATGATAAATTAAAAAATATATATATATATATATATTATCATGTAAAATATATATTATGGTCACTGATAGCAATGAAGTTGTCCCCCAATTTTTTTTATTTTTACGAACATGTTTTATATCTAAAAAGTTAATAATGAAAATTAGTTTTCCGATATCTTCAAAAACGAGGAAGTTATGAGCTTTCAAATTTGGGAATAACGTGTACTATTGTCACGAGTCACAATTTAGTACAATTCACAATTCGAATGACAATAATGAATACTGCCGCGCCTATGATATCTATGGCCGCGCCAGACATTTTATGAACCGTGACGTCACACGCTTATTGCCTGGCTGGCAAATTTAATAACATTTTGATTGCGAATATCTTCGGTACTATTCAGTATAAAAAAAAAGTTGTATCCTCACCATTCTCTAATTAACACGTAATACCCGGAAGTTCAAAATAAAACACATTCGGCGATGGTGGGTCCATATAGACCCGGCTGAAATGATGAAAATAAAAGGCTTTTTTATGCATTTTTCGTTCATATCCTTACTTTTATATGATATTATGTAATTCCTCATAAACTCATAACATATCCCTTGTGTTTCTTGTATAAAGATAGATGTTTTAGAAATTAGTATTCCGTAAATGTTGCGGTTCTTCGATATGCAGCAGCGCGGACATACCACGCGAGAGCAAAACCACGACTAAATCGGTCGCGTCTTGAGACAACCGCCGCCGATGGTCAGGGGAATGAAGAGGGCAGTGCGGGAGGGGGGATAAGGACTCGACCCAGGAAGTCAGTGGAAGCGAACATTTTTGTTTCTATATTTATTAACATTTTCGGGAAATCGATGGTGTGCATTTACAAGTATATCTTGTATTATTTAAAATACCAGAAATAAAATCACTTATTTAATTCTTCCTTGTGGCTGTACCTCTAATAGAAAGATGTGTAAAAAGCAAATAAATTAATCTTATAGCCATATTATATGATGATTGCTTATGCAAATATTAGAAAATATTATATAATGGCGTTCTTATTTGAGTATTTAATTTTCTCACACATTTATTTGTCACAATTAAAACCATTGAATGACATACATTTTAGTTAAAAAATACTAAAACTTTTATTTTTCAACAAAAAAAATTTAAATGAACAATTTTCATTAAAAAATTAAAGGAATCCGGAATTTGACAAGTTGATCTGCAACGGATTCACTCAGATTTCCCACACTAACTGCATTATCACTTCCATTTTCACTTTCAGATATTTCCTCTAGTAATATGTCTTCCGGATCACTTTCAAATTCTGGATCCAATGCTTCGAATTCCAAGTCGCCATCATCACTGATCTCACTGTTAAGTAGCTTTTCAATCTCATTATCAGCTAAATAATGTTGCCTTGCCATTGCGTTAGTACGGTACGAAATAAAAAAATTAATAAAACAAAGTTATAAAAATATAATCACAATACTAGAAATGTGCCCGAATGGTTGACAACATCTGCTTGTTAAGGACTGCGAGAGACAAAGACGGAAGGATAGAGCGAGAGATATACTGTTTCGTCGGCTGCTCAAATTCAACTGAGAAGAGATGAAGTTTTTGCGTGTTTTTATACACAATTATTCTTATAACTTATTTAAAACGTGTCCGATTTTAATCATTTTTGAGTCGAGATGTGGGTAAATATTTGATAAAAGAATAGACAAGAGGAAATTAGCCTAAACGAAATATTTGCTGGGTCAAATCAGACCCATCACCGGAGTCGAGGTGTTAATATGAAACATTTTGTAAATAAAAATGAAATTCCATTGTAGGAGACAATCATTGAGAGAAGTGAAATTGGGGTGAATCTATTATATTAATGCCCTTAGAGTCCTATGTTATTCGCCTTGTAGACGCAAATATAAAAAGCAAAGAGTCTTTAATTCAATTCGTACCATGATGAATAAGGCCTCGTGTTCTTTTTTACGTTTGTTCAAAAACTGCCCTGATTAATCAGCGTGAGGGTGTGCGATGCCAAAAATGCAGCAAAAGCCGCGATAGAGGGTTTAATCTGCTAGTATATGTAAATATGATAATTTTGTAAAAAATGGAAAATGTTCAATCAAATAAAAATTTTGTAATCATTTTATGCAATTGGATATTCATCGTGTCCATATGGCCAGCGTCATTTTGCAAGATTTAAAAATACGTATTGCATTTGGATAAAAGATTGTCAAATAAGGTAATCATTATGTCTATTTGAACAGTCGAGGTTAGCCACCCTTTTCCACAGCTTTTTTTTATGGAAATAGATTGTTTTACCTCCTATCGCTGTACACGACAGGACTCTATTTTTTGTTGATGGATTTAATTAATTAATTTATTCTAAAAGAAGAAATTTTACAAAAACATATAGTCCCGATAAACTAGTTTTTTGTAGTTTGTCTAACGGGTGCTTGTTATTCAAAACTTTTTCCTAAATTTATAGTTAAGGTTACAAAACATATATCTATATAAAATAAAAACATAAAAAAATATAACAAAGTTAAAGTACAAACATTTCTCAAGAATCTTACTCAAAAATATTTCTACGAAAATTTTTAAAAAGAGAAAAAAACATAAACGACAACAATAAATAGTACATAAAATAATATTTCCCTATTATCTAATACAAATAGTTTCTTTCAGGTAGCCAAGTTTTCAATATATTTATTAAATGTTTGGTGTTAATGGAGTTTTTTATTTATTTCAGCGGGTAACAATATTTAAACCACCAGGAATCATGTGATCTAAAGTTCTTTGTCCATATTTGTTTGTATGCTTAGGAACCATTAATAATTAATTAAAATTCAGACGAGTATTGTAAGTGTGATCTAGTCTATTTGTATTATATATAGGGTTATTAATGTGCTGAAATATAATTTTGTGCCACATAATTGATCTTACTGAAAGAATTTTGAGACTCTGATAAAATAATTATTACAAAATTATACACCACTAAGTTGGTAATACAAAAAAATGTTTACTCTTATAAATAATAAAAGAAATAGTACAAAATATGTAGGTACTTAATATGTTCTCCTCAAAGCGGTCTGCATTAAAAAAAAAATTAAAAAAAAGAAATACGATAAAAATTTATAAATATTGTCCAATCCGATAATCATTTTACACAATTTGGACATTTATCAATTTGGGTTTTGTCAATTTGGACATTTATCCATTTGGGTTTTGTCAATTTGGACATTTATCCATTTGGGTTTTGTCAATTTGGACATTTTATTATTTAAACATAAGTTCCGAGTTCAGCTCCCACCTAACTGCGAAATTGTATGATTTGGCATATGAATGCGATTGAATGCATGTCAAGACAGAGTTATATAATAAACTTATCTGCTTACCCAGCGGTGAACTATGGTGATAGCTCGTTAAGTGTCAAATGTCTGTTTAATTTCATCCTTAATATCAAGGGTGATGTCGCTGTTACATTATTGCCAGATCACGTCTTGTCGGGGTCAACGTTAAATCCCGAGATCTGATGCCTCCTGCCCCGGGAGACGAGGGTTCGAAATCCCTTTCACATAAATAAGTGGCAAGAAAAGCTATCAGCAATTTTAAAGCTATGCCTGCTATCTTCCGGATTACTGACACGTTACTTGTCGACAGATATTTACCTTATATCCTACATCTAATTAACGGCCCCTTACACTAGAGCCTTAGTTCTGATGAAAGCATTACGAAATATAAGTGTAATTAATGTCTTTGCATTTGTTTGACGGCATTTTACGATTAAGATTTTAATGTTATGTTATAATGGCGTAATTGTCAATAGACTATAATTAATCAAATGTAAGTGATGTTGTAATGGCGTAATTGTCAATAGACTATAATTTATAAAATGTATGTAGTGTTATAATGGCGTAATTGTCAATAGACTGTAATTAATAAAATTTATGTGCTGTTGTTATGGCGTAATTGTAATAGACTGTAATTAATAAAATGTTTGTGGTGTTATAATGGCGTAATTGTCAATAGACTGTAATTAATAATGTGTATGTGGTGTTATAATGACGTAATTGTTACGTAACTGTAATTAATCAAATGAATGTGATGTTGTAATGGCATAATTGTCAATAAACTGTAATTAATCAAATGAATGTGGTGTTGTAATGGCGTAATTGTAGAAGACTGTAATTAATAAAATGTATTTGGTGTTGTTATGGCGTAATTGTCAATGTACTGTAATTAATAAAATGTATGTGGTGTTATAATGACGTAATTGTTACGAAACTGTAATTAATCAAATGAATGTGATGTTGTAATGGCATAATTGTCAATAAACTGTAATTAATCAAATGAATGTGATGTTGTAATGGCATAATTGTCAATAGACTGTAATTAATCAAATGAATGTGATGTTGTAATGGCATAATTGTCAATAGACTGTAATTAATCAAATGAATGTGATGTTGTAATGTAATAATTGTCAATAGACTGTAATTAATCAAATGTGTGTGATGTTGTAATGGCGTAATTGTAAATAGACTGTAATTAATCAAATGTGTGTGATGTTGTAATGGCGTAATTGTAAATAGACTGTAATTAATCAAATGAATGTGGTATTGTAATGGCGTACTTGTCAAAAGACTGTAATTAATAAAATAAATAAAAATAATTAAGGGTCGATTAGTAACTTAAGTGCCGTTTAGTAACTAACATCACCTCAAGGAAGCTTTAAATCTTGTTAAAGTTAGCCCCTATGAAATAAACATGTTTTTAGATTTTTCTTAAAGGAAATTGCTTTTTGACCTCAAACCAAATGGAAGGTCCAACGTGGAAATACGCTCCCAATCTCTTCTGCGGATGCTGAATGAGGGTGCCACTGTTCAGGTCTCTTGCATCCAATACTAGAAGTGGGAGCACTGGACGAGGCAGTACTCTGCCTGAATAGGTAGGTCCCAGGATTCTTCAGGCAGAGTCCAGAGGCTCGGCAAGACAGAAGATGTTGAGAGTTTTAGAGAAGGCGGATGCAAGAGAAGTAAAACACTTGTTTGACTCGGCAGGGAATGCGGAATAATATACACATCTGTTACAGGTAGCAAAGCTGCATTTTTGATATTTTTGTGATTTATAACCTATCCTTTATTATGTAATACTTTTAATAGAATTTGGATACTAGTGTGAAGGGCTATTCAGCACGTATTTCTCAGTTTTCAGTGGTCAGCTAGTCTGCCGGTAGAAAAACGTTCCGTTCGGGCGAATATATTCTAGTTACGTGCGAAAAGAAATCATTTTATGGAACGATCGTAATAATTTATAAGAGTTCGCGGACCCCTGGAATACCCTTCTAAACCACAGGGGTCTGCGGACCCAAGATTGGCAACCGCCGCTTTAAAGGGATGTCGAATCTATCAAAATAATAGTCGGTAAAAAACGAAATCTTAACTTGTTATATCATTACTTTAATCGAATGACGGATACTCTTTGAAGCGGCCGGCGCCTTAATTATTAAAGCCGCCCAAAAACATTGAGGTAAACGCGCTTAAACTTTGGAATTTTTGTTGTTTACTTGTTCATTCAAAAATATGAAAGATCTCGTCGAAAATTTTAGTGAAATATTTATTTTTGGTCGATCTGGTTGTGATGATTTGGTTGATTTTTTGATGATTTTTTTAGTCAAACGTATCAGTTTTGGGTGATCTGATGCACCAAATGTTTAATTTCTATTTAATTGTTTCAACAAACGCATATTTTTTATTTATTTTTTTTATTGAAAATTTTTGTTACATAATTACATTTTGAAACGTGATCTGTTTCATCAAACGCATAATTTTTTAACCATTTTACTCTACTGTTCACTATAGATTTAAAAAAAAAACAGAAATGTGCATCGTCATCATAATCGCCATTTTCAGAGAGGTAGATACTGTCAGTATCGCCCTAGTGAAAAACCATCATTCAGAATATAAACATTATTGGAAATTGTTTTAGCCGTGCTTGGTAACCAGATATAAAGAGCAATGCACTTCCCAACCTTCTTCGTGTCCATCTCCTCCCTTTCCCACCCCCTTCAGCCTCATAACTTATCCCAATTTACCATAGTCTAACTGGCTCTGGTCTGTTCTAATCGATAAATGATTTTTTTAGATTTTTACCAGTGTTGTAGGTACACGTTATTTTAGGAATAAACAACGCTTTTATTCCGCCCTTTCTCGGTGTTAGGGGGAGAGGGACGCTGGGGAGAGATTCGAAATAATCATAGCATTATTGGGTCAGTAATACCCGTCAGCCTCACAAAATACCCCTAGTGGGAATGCCCTAGTTTCACTGGCTTCGGACAGTTGAGATACTAGAAAAAAAAAACAAAACAAAAAATCAAACAACAAAATTAAGCAATCGGATATAGTTTTCAAAAAAGAGGAACAAAAAAATCTACTAAAAACATCATTCATTTCAAGTATATTAGGTGTTTTAGCAAAATCCAAAAGATTTTGTTTTCGAAACTGGCCTTGCTGTAGAAATAAAATAAAATACGAATATATTGAAATAGTTACTAATGTATTTATCGAATGCACGACTCAGTCAACCCGGTTGTATTTGTTATTTATCAACAAACGGCGTAGAAAAAGGTTTCCAAATTGAAAATGATTATTATGGAAAAAACGCAATATGTTTTGTAGTCACAGGGGATCTCCATCGGTGACACGCATCAGAGACAGACAGAGGTTGAACATGTACGTAATTTAAAACGTATAATAAGCATTTTGTTTAAATATTGTGCCGTAAAATTAGGTAGGTACCTGCATGTTTTGTTTTGATATACAATCCATCAAGAAAAATCACGTAAACATTTTAAAGCCTAGTACCTACGCACGTTCTTGCTCGATCAGACATGTTGAATTGGAAGCATGCTCGTCGTTGTGTCCACATGGTTGAACAGCTCAGTCACATCGTAGCATCTCGAAACATGGACGATGAGTTATTGCTGTGTTTAGAGGGTATCACCTGATAATATTTATTTAAGAAGCTTAAAAAATGAAAACGTAGAAGAACCTGGTGAATCGAATATTCATTGGTTATTGTGTAGGTTCCATTATTTTCTCCAATGAAAAATTATATTTAGTTTAATTTAACTGTCTTTGAACAGAGAACAATAAGCGTATCGGACGAGCCGTTGTCTACACGTTGAGACATGCTCGAGCGAATTTCTGTCGAACATTGAGCAAGAATTACGGCCCTTGAATTTTTTTCGCATCGAGCCATTTGCTCGATATAGAACAAAAAATCATCGAGTGAGATGGTTAGTATACACGTTGAGATATGCTCGAGCGAATTTCTGTCGAACATTGAGCAAGAATTACGGCCCTTGAGTCTTTTTCACATCGAATCGTTTGCTCGATATGGAACAAAAAATCATCGAGCGAGATGGTTAGTATACACGTTGAGATATGCTCGAGCGAATTTCTGTCGAACATTGAGCAAGAATTACGGCCCTTGAGTCTTTTTCACATCGAATCGTTTGCTCGATATGGAACAAAAAATCATCGAGTGAGATGGTTAGTATACACGTTGAGATATGCTCGAGCGAATTTCTGTCGAACATTGAGCAAGAATTACGGCCCTTGAGTCTTTTTCACATCGAATCGTTTGCTCGATATGGAACAAAAAATCATCGAGTGAGATGGTTAGTATACACGTTGAGATATGCTCGAGCGAATTTCTGTCGAACATTGAGCAAGAATTACGGCCCTTGAGTCTTTTTCACATCGAATCGTTTGCTCGATATGGAACAAAAAATCATCGAGTGAGATGGTTAGTATACACGTTGAGATATGCTAGAGCGAATTTCTGTCGAACATTGAGCAAGAATTACGGCCCTTGAGTCTTTTTCACATCGAATCGTTTGCTCGATATGGAACAAATAAAGCATCGAGTGAGATGGTTAGTATACATATTGAGACATGCTCGATCGAATTTCTGTCGAACATTGAGCAAGAATTACGGCCCTCGAGTCTTTTTCGCATCGAGCCATTTGCTCGATATCGAACAAAAAGCATCGAATGAGATGGTTAGTATACACGTTGAGACATGTTCGAATGAGCGTAAGACCATCGAGCAAGAACGTGCGTGTGTACATAGCTTTAAGCAATGTAACCTTTTTAGCTGTATCAAATTCAGTTTTTTCACATTATTGTTATATCGATGTGGATATAAAAGATTTAATTAATTAAAAATGCGAACAGCAGAACTAGATTGCATTTCCACAAAGGCATTGCGATGACAAGGCGGTACTTAATTAAATAGCAGTTCTTTGTTAAACTCAGAAAAGTTCTCTCGTATACGGATGTTATTAAATATCGCTTGGTTCTGTTCCCGAGTTAAAAGCATACTCGTATATACACACCGTACAGAAAATAAGAAGTAATTTTGAAAATATTTGTTGCAGTCGGATAGTACGAAAATGCATTACAGAAATGAATATGAATGGTTACAAATACATTTATAATAACACGGTCATAAAATTCTCTCCAAAAGTCTTATTTTCATACATTAATGAAAGGTACACAATGTCTTCATAAACAATGCAAAATCTTTATCCAACCTTATAACAAAATTAATTTATTTTTTTTTAATTTAATTTAAAATATTATTTTTTTAATTAATGAAAATTAAATTTAATAATGTTATTATTAAGTTCTACAAGTATTTTGGTTTTTATTATTGTTCAAACGGCCTTGAACACCGAAACAGCTGTCAAAATAATAAAAACTAAAAATACTTGCAGAACTTAATAATAACATTATTAATGATTATTTTTCGTGAACAAGATTGGACAATTACCTTCAAAGAGGCAGAGCATGGCTTGGCTGTATTTCAAAACTGGACATAAACAAATGGAATTCTATGAATTAAACACAAAAACATTTAATAATTGCTTTTTCAATTTAAGAATTTTATTTAAGAAACTTTTAAGTAATCACCGAACCAGCGCGATATTAGAACATGCCTCAATAATTCACATTTCAACAAATATGTATTCCAATTGAAAGAAATATTAATGTCAAGCTCCAAAGTGATTGATTTCTTCGATAAATAAATATATGTTCAGTGTAAATACTTGATTTAGTTTCAAACGTCTTTCATTGCCACACAAAATATGAGAAAAAATATAACTTCAAACTATTTTGCTTCTTTAATTTAGTTGGTCACGATAATACCCGTAAATATTGTCCGCTTTAATGAAGGTGCTTTTGGTAACCTCAACGCGAACCCTTACTTCTTGAGATGGATCCCATTCTTCGTTAACCCAATCCCAAATATTCACGCTGAGAAACACATTCTACTGGCTCGTTATTAATAAGTAAATAAAATTGTTTAAAACTTTTCGTGTCTTCTAGAAACTTAAAAACAAATCTCAAATCTATATATATATATATATAAATCATTGTAAGTTTGTTTGTTTGTTTGTGTGTCCTCGAATTTATCGAAAATTACTTGACCGGTTTCGATGAAAATATCATAGTTTGTTCTTATTAATGCCAGGAAGGTTTAGAGAGTAGTTTGAATGAAATCCAATATGTAAAACTGTTGCTATAACGTTTTAAAATTAGTATGAAAAACATTGAACCCGCCATGTTTTATTTAGGTTAGCCCATAGATATAGCACTCTGGTTAGCCACAGATTGCATATTCAAAAGAAGAAGGCTATTTTGGGTGGAATATTTAAAAAAATTGGAAAACACGAGTAGGTACCTACTTAACAACTTTATGATTTAGATATATTTTGAAAAAATAAACGTTTGGAATGAAATAAAATATTCAAATGAATGTTTCTTTATTTGGAGATAGTTACTTTCGCTGTCAAATCAATTATTGTACCTGAGCAAGGCCGGGTACATATCATCTAGTAAAATATAAAGTAAAAGTTTCATTATTACTATATTTTTTTTTACATTAACTGTACACAGGAAACTGTTATGTAAGGTAGGTACTAAAGGAATGAATCTTCCAATGCGATAATGTTTATTCACTTAGCAAAATCGTGCGGTCACTACCTTATTATTCATTAGCAAACTTTTCTAATCCTACCGAAAGCAAATTAACTTTCGCTTTTATTGGATGAGGCAGTTATAATTGAATTTGATTTAACGCAGAGACAGCACATTACAAATAAATGTTCAATTCCGTAAAGTTATAAAATTACTAGAATGCTTTCACAAATAAATAGTTACAACTGTTGGTTTTAAGAATTTAGGTGGATAAGATACATTTTGGTGTTTCGTACCTTACGTAAAATATGTAATAATTTATTTTTTGTTCAAGATGCAAGAATTTTTACGGTTGTACACAATTAAAGAAGGGGAGTACTTATGAGGGTAGCTATAACATGCCATCCGGTTTGGCAAGATTATGAGGCGGACGGAAGGGGATGTAAGAACGATTCCTTAATGCGGATCCTGCATAGGTTCGTATTAAATGAGAGAGAAAAGACGAGTACCCGTAGCTTGTTACATATGTACCGATATAAGTAAGAACTAATCGGAAAAATTAGTCAATGAATAATTATATAGACGCGGTGTCAGCTCTTGTTTATCTAGTATCTACTAATTACTTTGAGAAAACTTTTAAGATAATAACAATATTAGAATAACATAAATAGCATTTATGTAGCGCAGTTGCGTGTTACTTCGCTTCAAGTGCGTTTCACCATAAAAAAATAAAGAATTAGTAACCCCATTCAGTGGTCATATTCTTAAAATTACTCCTACAGTCATATTGAACAAATGAAATTCCAAAAAATTATACAGTACACACTGAGAAATAAGAAGAGAACAAATTAACAATACGCGGGAAGTTGTATTATAGCACAGGACAAAAATAACAACATTTAAATACCAATTAATAAATATTTGACAAGTCAAAACATTTTTCACCAATAAAATGAATACATAATTTGTCTCGACGCCACCTATTGAGGGATTTAGCAGTTACAAGCCTTCCTCATATTAATAAAGTTGGTTGTTTACAGGTGAAATATAATAAAAACCGTAATTATTGAATGAAACACTAGTATATATTGATTAACTTGGCGGGTTTGCGATAAGCCGACGTAGCTCAATGGTAGAGCATCTGACCGGATATTAGAAGGGTGTGGGTTCGAGTCCCGCCGGCGACATTTATCTTTGCTCGGAAGGTTTTTTCAATTTGGATGAGTGTTTCAGGTTAATAATTATTGTTTATAAAAATAATTGTTACCCTTTTGCGCTATGCAAAAAAATCTTGTCTTAATAACTTTAGTTTATCAATTAATAGTTAATTTATGTTCAGCAATAAGAACATTCTGAGTATGTATAAAAAGAACAACAATGAGGAAACCGAAACCAAACAATTACCGGATGCTTGAGAATATGGCTTATAAGAATAATCTGGAGAGAAGTTAAGATTTATGGACAGTAGAATTTTTAAGTAATTTTGTTTTTAAACCCCGTTTAAATTCAGTCACTTTCTGGAAATTAGTAAGATGTTTATTTCAAATGAGCGGGCCATTCACAAAGGAGGCTATTCAAATAAATTCTGTTTTCCCGTATTAAATTTGGGTTTATCGACACTGTAACTTGAAACTGCACAGAAGCTAACTACCTCGTTTTTTATTGTTCGTCCAGGGAACAAAACTAAAAAAAAAGGCAGTGAGTGAATAAGATATTTGCGTTATAGTCAACGATTGGGTAGTTTTGGTAGAATACCCATCCATCCAAATTTTTAAAGGAGTGTGGGTAAATTAAATCATATAAATAAGTCGTCGCAATGTGGATTAACCACAGTTTGAAAATGGCCTTAAACGCCGAAACAGCTGTCACAATAATAACAACTAAAAATACTTACAGAACTTTTTTTTTATTTTTTATTTTTTTTTTATTTTATTTATTTATTTTTTATTTTTTTTTTTTTTATATATTTATTTCTTGCTAGCAATCCCGATGAGTTTCAAAACTCATTTTAGGACGGAGGAATTTACAATACATAAGTAGGAGATAGTACATACAATTTTACATTGACAGCAAAATATCAAAAATAGAAGTTTCACATACAGACAGAAATAATTTTATAAGGCCAAGTTAAATAGAACAACACACAAGAGAAAACATATAAGGGAACAACAAAATATACAAATATGGATTTACTGATTTTCATTTTTAAATATCCTTAAAAAGTATTCCTTTATACATCATTTTGGGATTTTTTATTTTTCTGGATGGTTTTGTACATATCTGGAAGCGAATTATAAAGTGTGTAGGCAATGTAGTTTAAAGATTTTATTCCATAGAACTTAATAATAACATTATGAAATTTGATTTACATTAAATTTAAAAAAAAATAAATGAAATGGAGTTCTGCGAATTAAACACAAAAACAATTAATAATTAATACCTATGCATAACACCCAGATTTTTGGAAACCAGAGTTACACGGGCTTTAATGGAGTAGAGATCCTTGAACCTGTCTGTGATATGTGCTCGTAGTGACTCAAAAAACTTTTTATTTTTATTTTGGAAGGACGCTATCGGTAAAGGATACAAAATTGTATACCTATTATTAAATGTGCACGGTTTTAAAAACAACAACGTTGGACCCCAAAATCCGTAATTTCCTGGAAACAATTCTAAATTCATATTTCTCGGTTAATTTCTCAGAAGCTCATCGTTCAACCTTCTAAGGATAGTTGGCTGTTAAGATAAAGTGATTCTTACAACATGTAATTTAATGAAGTGTTGCGATAATGCTACAAGAAGTTAATATTCGATAAATTAGATTACATTAAATTTGCCTTAAGCAACTATTATCAGAGGCTTATCAAATCAAACATTCCAGAGGGTTTAAATATCCCCCGAAAACTTCGATCGATAAAACCCCTTAAATTGCTGAAATGTGATATTATTCGGGATGAATGCTAACACTTCGCTGATAGTTTACTTACCCAAAGAGAAAACCAAAGGTCTCAGATATAAAGCTCAAACATTTTAAGGGATTGGTTGCAAAATTACTAGCAATACTTTTTGCATTACAAAAGTTAGCAAAATTATCGTTAATAAAAACATACAAAGGCAATTAGATTTTCAACTCCATGCGATGGGATCATTATGGTAACCCTTTTCAGATTTCTGGTTTTGTCCTCTAGAGTCACCGACTTATATTTATTTTAAGGGAAGTTGGTAGCGATGCAATGCGAAGTAATATAAAATCGTGTGTTTTTGATTTGAACATTTGATGTCCTAGAAATATCATAGATGAATTAATTAAATACTACAGGTAGAACACACCTTGACCTTTAGTTTAACTGGGCATTTTTGGCGAGTCTTTTTATGAGCCTAGAAAAAATAAATTAAAAAAAATGTTTAAAGTCTAAAATCTCCCACTTTCATTTTTTTCGGTTATTATCATATTGGATATGAAGGAAAAACATTTTAATATTTATTTTTTACAAAATAAAATAAAATCCGCAAAAGGTTTTTTTTTGTGTAAATCGAAACATGAAACCGGTGTTATGCGGGAATATCAACCTTGTAAGGAGTGCGTGATTTTGTTCGAATTTGACGAAGGGGTCCCCTAAATACTAAGCGTTTCGAAGAATTTTATTCCAGCTTTATCGCGGACGATCGACAAAATAACATAACGTACCGGTCGTCACAAAAACCTTCTTTTCCAACGCGGAATATTGAATAAATAATACTGTTTTATCTTTATTATCATATGCATATTACGCTGTATGGTACGGTTCCTGCAAAAACCTTGAACGGAAACACATAGTAATGTTTTTTTTTATTTTAAAGAACCTACGTCTGCAATAACTTCCATGTAAATAATGGCGTAAAAAGTATTATTCCTAAGGTTTTACATAAATTATTATTACCTTGTTGACAGATAGGCGTCTGATTTAGGCGATGTTTACTCTCGATAGTTTTCATGGCTAAGAAGAAATTATTTTCAGCCAGAGAGGTTTATTGTTCTGTTTACTGAAGGCGAAATAAGATAGTAACGAATTCAAGGACATTCGATTTCGTCTGAGAAAATCGTACACTCAAAAACATATATCTCCGGTCGATTCTTCAATTTCTTAAAAATATTCTATATTCTCATTTGTTCGGAGCCAACGGGACTATGACATCCCAATTGGGGTATATTGTGAGGCCGAAGTGAATGAGGAAGGGAAGGAGGCAAGGAATAGGAAGATGATTTTCAGGAAATATAAAGTTAAGTTAAGGTAGAGCATCTGACCGGCAATCAGAAGGGTGCAGGTTCGAGTCCTGTCGGCGACATTTATCTTTGCTTGGAAAGGTTTTTTTCAATTTGGATGAGTGTTTCAGGCTAATAATTATTGTTTATAAAAATAATTGTTACCCTTTGCGCTATGCAAATCTTGTCTTAAGTTTTTAAGAACTTTAGTTTATCAATTAATAAATATAAAGTTATTTATTATGAATTACAAAACATATGTTTGGTAAGGAGGTAAAAGTATAAGGACTTGGATAACTTATATTTAAATTTGTAAAGTCAATAAATAAATAATCGCTATATCTACAATAATTTTTAAAATTAATACCTCCCTAATTGAGAAATTCTCGTGTTAAGGGATGGACTACTAATATTTATTGTTACACATTTAATAATTTCAACAGTACTACCATGAACTGGTGTCTATATACTAATTAAAAAAAATAAAAAAAATAAAAGGAAACTTTTAGAAATAAAATATATCTATATAATGTATGTATATAAACATATATACATTTTTTCCAAGTGAAATCATATTATACACTTAAAATTAGTTACTTAACACCTTATACACGAAAATCATCGATCCATACATAATAGATAAATAATAGGTACACAATATCATGCAGTCCACAAAGGCTGAAAGGCTGTGCCTATTCTTAGAATAACGCACTATAAAAACGAATTAAACGATTTTTCTAAAATACGACATACTCGTTCATCTGATTAAAGCGTATTTTTTCCACAAATTTTTTAAGGAACTTAGGTGCTAATTTATTCATTTGACCGGAACAGCCCGTGAATAATATCATAATGAAATGGCCATTGTCAAATATATAATGTATAATTTATACTCCTTCTTGAAAAAGTACAAACAGCCTAAATTTGGTCATAGAGCAATGCACGCCACTGGTATTTGCGTAGTAACAAAACAGTTAACTGTATGGTTTACAAAAGCAACTGAAATTTATGTTGTGTTGAAGTTTTGTTAAAAACAAAGACTTAGTCGATTTGCGATTCTTGGCAAAATCGAGGTCAACCTTTAAGTCGGGTTATTTTACCCTTCAAGCACAATTTACAGCCGTTCTTCAGATATTTTATTTAAAGTGAACTATTCTGTTTCGTTTGAGTAAAGTTTTCCAATAAAACAAGAGCACCGAGTCAACACAGTCAAAAACGATAAAGGGTCTAACTAGTGGGGAATTCCCATTTGTTCTTTAGTTTCTCCGTTGGGGCCGATAACACATTTTTCAAAAGTAAAAAGTAGTCGAGATGAGAAAGCAAACCCCAGTGACGGAATATCAATCGCAGACGGCCTTTCCTGAGTCCCCCCTTTGCCTCCGTCTCCGCCTCCGCCGGGTTCGCGCTGGCTTGAGTGTTTACTCGACGGAAGAGCATTCTCTCCAAATTGTTTCCCCGGATGAAATCTTTCACCTCCGCTGGTAGTTGGGCCTGTTTATTTAGGTATCTGTTGGTTCAATTTGATACTCTCCGTTTTTCGGTTGCTTTGCTACGTAATACATCAGCTATATAGCTGATATAAAAACAGAAATGGATTTGATGCTTAAAAAGGTTCTGTTTGGTATTCGAAAAAACCTTTTATATTAACATTTCATCTGTTACGTTATGCAATACACACATTTTTATTTGACATCACATCGGAGTTCAACTGCCTGAAAGGAGTGGGGATGTAACATCTCCAATCGGGAAATGTTGGAAGAAAGAAGTGAGGAGATTGAAGGAAAATACCTAAATAGTCAGATTAGGTACACTTATAGCTATAGCTTTACACTATGCTTTGAATATGTATTATGATCAGTAGGACCCGGATTTTAGTCGCAGAAGTAGAGACTCACCTAAATAGATTTTTTGTTGTTATTTTTAATTTTTATTATTTAAAAATTCGGAATTTTCTAGAAAAAATAATAAACATCAACACAGATATAATCACTTTCCAAGAATAAGAAATGAAGTAAGACTTCCCTTTCGAAAGAAAACAAAATCGCAAAACTCATTACTACATAGAGCCATGAAGATCTTCCAAGAAATACCGGCCAATATAAGAGAAGAGGTAAATGTGTTGAAATTTAAGAAGGAAGTGCATAATTCACGTCATAATTTGTAAAGTTTATTTTTTAATTCTTAATTGTATATTGCAACATAAATTGTAAACAAAAATGTGTGTAAGATATATTATGTTAACGCATATGTACATGTTTTCTATTTTAAGTTAAATACTTAAAATAAGATCGAAAAGTTAAAACAATATGTTGACCTCATATTGTATCGATACTAACTTAAATGAAGTCATTTTTCATATACATAAATAAGAAATAATCCCATTTTTGCAAAAAAAAAAAAAGTATTAAAAAAAAAACATGCAAGGAAGTTGTACCCCCATGAAAATTTAATTTAATTTAATTAATTGTTACATATTTGGTTTATGTTAACAAGTTTTTAAAACAAGTATATGAAAATACAAAAACAAAAACACAGGGTCGAAATGTACAGATACAATATGAAAGTTTACTTAAAAATACATAGCAATATATTACAAGAGAGAAAAGTAAACTTATATCAGTATCTACAAAGTTTAGAGGGACGGTTATTACAAAAGAGTCTGTACTTATGATAAAACGTTTTCCAAATAGCATTTTAGAAAATTAAATCATAACTTCTAGACATTCAAATATCACCAAAAAAATCTCAAGCAGAACAAAATAAACCCCAGAAATGTTGATAAAGATTTATTCCGCGACCCCTTTTTATATAATAGGAATGGCAAGGATGAGAAATCATAAATTTGGTCCAAAATTTAAAAATCTCCCGACAGGCTGTAAAGGGTCTTTAAAAAAAATTGAAAGGTTTTTTTTTAATCTTGAGTGAACTGTAGCCTGCCTCTAGAAATGTAATTAATATTCACAAAATCTGGACAACGAATAAATTGTCCAGCTTTGTTGACGTTGAAATATCTATTAATTTACTTAAGTAAGGTACCCGAGCATGAACAGACTGATTAATAATTAAATTTTATTCAGTTAGGAATCGGATTTTCATAATGGTTTCTTAAAACAATGACACTGTGGTTTGTGAATCCAATTTACATGAAGCGTTACTAATAGCAACCGAGTAATTAATTAAAACATTTCACACGTCGCGTTATCACAGAAAATTTTCCAAAAACCTTTGTTTTAATAATGAAAATAAGCTTTTTATAATAAATAAGAATAATTTTATTTAAACCACTATTTTTAATAGATAAATATCTACATGCTTCAGAAGCAAAGCTCCCCTGGTCAGGATAAACAATATACTAAAAATAATGACAAGTACAGATAAATAATAAGGAAATAGAAAAATTACAAACATAAATAATGTTTAAAGTAGGTAGGTAATTAATTCAAAATGTAAAAAATAATTGGAAAAATTAATATTACTAAGTATTGAATAATAAATTTACTTAAATAAAATAAGTTATTTTTATTATTAATATTAATAAAATCAAGAAAATGCAAGGCATAAAAAACAAAACAATTATTATTAAAACTTATATTATTTTAATTTTAACGGCCTCCGTGGTCGAGGGGTATGGCTCTCGACTACGAATCCGAAGGTCGCGGGTTCGAATCCCGGCGTGCGCAAGTAAATTTTATTTAATTAATTTGTGCAGTTTCACAATTAATTAATTTAAAAATAATATGTGGTATATTTGCGCACGTTCTAGAGTGAAAGATACTCTCAGTATCGCCCTGGTGAAAGACCACCATTCAGAATTGAAACGTTGCTTGAAATGGCTTTTAGCCGTGTTTGGTGACCAGATCTGAATAGCCAGGTATTTCCCCACCTTCCTCTTCCCCTTCTCCTTCCCCTCCACAATACCTTCAGCCTCACAACATTCCCCAATTGGGGATGCCATAGTTTCACTGGCTCCAGAAGGTTGGGAGCATCAATAATAATAATAATAATAATCGGATGATTTTTATAGCACCGTTTTTGTGAAAAATCACCTCAAGGGCGCTGTACAAATATTACTTCCTATTCTTATATAATTCTTATATTACATTTATTCTACGATTTTTTTTTTTTTAACATTTATTTTCTCTTTTTGGACATGCTATCATTACACATTATTTATAGACCATATAAAGATATGCAGTTAAATTATCAAAACTAAATACGGCTTGGTCTAAGTTTTCATACATGTTAAATTGGGAAAAAAAAAGAAGCTAACTGTATTTATTCCTTACGAAATATTGCAAGACGCTAACACAAATGATGTACAAAGAATGTATTTAAGCTAAGACAATCAATTATTATCCATATATTTTTAGGATAAATAACACAGAATACTCTTAAAAGGGGTGAGCGGCGGAGGAGGATGGTGGCCGGCGTGACGGGACGGTTGGTGATGGTCTGCATGTACGCCAGGTAGCGCTTGTCGGCCGGCTTCAGGATCTGGAAGGAGCACTTCAGCGTGTCGTCCACTGACATCATTGCACCTGCATTATCGAATTCCCGCAGTAGTTAGGCGCCGAGAAGTGGGTGACCAGTTGCCTCTTGGCAAAGAACTCATACCCGTCCTCAAAGTCGTGCTTGTTGAGGAACTTGGCCACTATCTCAATGACGAAGGTGAAAGTGAAGCTCGTTCTCGCCGCAGCCGGCGGTGTCCTCGTTGGGGTCGGACCACAGCAGGTCGGAGAGCAGCCCCTAGTCAGGCACTTCCCGATTGTATACAAGATTTTTTACAACCACCGTAGCCCGAACAGCCGTTGTAAATCACTTCACTAGTACATGTGGCGTTTCGGCCGATGTGACCGATTCTCGAAGCGTTAATTCAGAAGAACGAAGCAGATTTCAACTTAAAATATTTGGGTTTTTATTATAAACTTGATTTAAGCTCGAGACGGCAGCACTAAAATTATGTAATTTTTAGAAATGTAACCTAAAAAATACTGCAGTTATTTTATGCTATTTTTACACCGGGAAAATTAAGAACTTTCCCATATTTCCAAGATTAACTAAGAGCGATTATAAAAAGCAGCCGGCAGCCCGGGGGCGCCTAGACTGACTAGCCATCAATGTATGGCTTCTAGATTTAGGAAGGGTCAAAAGCGAACATATGCCCATTAATAGATATATACAATTTTAATAAAATCTTCTTATGTAATTCATTACTACTATACACTAAATTTAAAAAAAATGTACATTTTACTTTAATATTTTATACCTTTAACTTTTATACCCTATACTTTAAACTTTTACATCTCATTTATAATTCATTAATACTCTACACTAAATTAAAAAAATGCATATCATACTTTTTATACTTTATACTTTAACCTTTTATCTCGTATGTAATTCATTATTACTCTATAATAATTTAAAAAAGAACCAATATACTTTAAAAACAAAATATATATTTATATTTTTTTTTTATTCACCGTATGGATTCTTTTATATTATTTCATGTATATGTATATTAATATGAACTAAACTTATCAATTTGACTGTCCTAAAACGGGATTTGTTCCTAGTTGGACTGTCAAAGCCTTCTTAAATATTTTTGTAAAATAACATGTGTTCAAAATAAATATTATTATTATTATTATCATTATTATTAGTTGGGACTCTTGTGAAATATTCATGTAAAAAAAAAATAATACAGTTATTAATGCGAACATACGTTTAAGAAATAGCTTTAAAAAAAAAAAATTCCAGAAAGTAGGCAGGTTGGTGCAATCCCACACGTCCCATACGGTTAGACATAAATATAAGAACAAAACAAAAAAAGTACAATGTAAAGAATATACTATAATAAAAAAAAATAATGATGTAAAAGTAAGTAGCAAAAAATAAAGTAAAATAAACAACGGAATCTACCTAAGCTCCAAAATATGGACAAAATACACGTCACTAAAATGCTGTTTCACAATTAATTCATTTAAAAATATTATGTAGTATATTTGCGCACGTTCCAGAGTGGAAGATACTCTCATTCAGAATTGAAACGTTGCTTTAAATGGCTTTTAGCCGTATTTGGTGACCAGATATGAATAGCCAGGTATTTCCCCACATTCCTCTTCCCTTTCTCCTTCCCCTCCCCAATACCTTCAGCCTCATAACATTCCCCAATTGGGGATGCCATAGTCTCACTGGCTCCAGACGGTTGGGAGCAGTTGGGACTCTTGTGGGGTACTCATAAAAAAAAATAATTTAAAACATACATTAACAATGAATAATTCATGTGTTCTAAAGGTATGTTAACTTTAAAATTTGTGAAACGTAAAATTTTTCTTTGAATTCTTTCTACATTATGAATTTATTCTATTATTTAAACGTACTACTGAAAACACAAAGATAAAAAAGCTTACGTTTTATTTATTTTTTCAATTTGTCTAAAATGTTCGCTAGCAAATCTTCATTTACGTTTCTGAAATGATTGTGAAAATGCAATTAGCAATAACTCAGAGCAGTCTGAAAAAGCTATGTTTTTTTACATAATTTTCGTTCAAGGTTAAAATATTTTCAAAATGAACGCCTCTGGCGTACCTGAAAATTAATTGATATAGACGTTCTTTTTCTTAATTTAATTGATGATTTTTATCATACTATTTAATCGATTTTATTAACTCATAAATACGAGTAAGTACCGATGAAATAAGTATTTATTACTTAATATTGATTAAGCTTTTATCGACTCTCGGTTAATATATTTTGTTATTGGTTTCTCGTCCTTGTGTCTGATATTGTCTACCTCTTATGTTTTATGTACTATTGTTGAGATTAGATAATTCTCAAAAGCCTTGATAATAATTATTTCGATCACTCATAATACCGAAATAGCTCGAGAATCTTACGGCCGCTCTTCCCAACTTTTCGAATGATCAATCTGAGTCACCGATCAGCCGAGTGTTTTGTTGAGCATTCGCTCTGTTTGCCTATTTCCAAGAATTTTTTATCCGAAATTGTCTATCGAGGTGCCCGCCCACTTTCGTAGACTATAAGATAGTGCCTACCCACTTTCATAGACGCACATTTGCTATTTGTCGATTCTCTTTTGTGGAAAACAAGACGAAACAAAGCTTACAATAATCGAAATAAGTTCTCTTTAGTTTTATTTAAAGAATACAAAAAAACATGTTTCAAAAATCGAAAACTGAAATAAATATTTGATATTCAATATTTGAATCGCGATATATAGTTCGCGAACCAATAATGACGTT
Organism: Halesus radiatus; assembly: GCA_022606495.2. Lineage (NCBI taxonomy): Eukaryota > Metazoa > Arthropoda > Insecta > Trichoptera > Limnephilidae > Halesus > Halesus radiatus. Next base: position 25,634 of record JAHDVE020004044.1, read on the forward strand.
TAAAATTTCACTGTCATTTGTTCACACCGTTGACACTTTTTATAACTAGTCCTCTATTATTGATCGGAACTTAATTCACAAAAATCGATATCCTAAATTGACAGTAAATTTGATCGAGGGTTCCGTTGGGAAGAGCGTATTTGTGCATTTGAACAATGTTGAGTCAAATTTTCGGTTAAACAGTTACACAACAGGGTTGGGAAGATCGGCCGCTAGTGAATACTCGTATTAATCTTTTCGCTTTTTATTAATATTGTTTCGTATTGATTCAAAATAAGAAGTGTAGGTAGGTACTTTACGTTAGATATTTGACTGAGATTACATTATTACCAATTTTATCTTGTAAAGATTTCACGTGTATAGCGTTAAATTAATTTATTCTTCCTTTGATCATTGTTTTTATCTGGATAATACTTTTCTTTTTCTTCCTTGATACATAATAATTATAGGTATGAAAATAGTATTTTAGTTTTTAAAACCCAAAACTATATAAGATATTGTGTAAAAATATAAAGCGCCTAGAAATCCTCAAAAAAATGTTTATTATATTCGATTTCACTTATAGTAATCTGAACCTATGTCTTTCATTCTTGCACAAAAAGAAAACGTTATTTTTAAAAAATAGATCTTCTGAATGGTCTTATGCTAGTTGCGAGATTGATTTGTACTAACGTGTATTTATTTGTCTTTATATCGATCAAATTTTGTTCACTATGAGACACGGACGTCCCTAGTAGCACGGTGGGGGAAAATACACAGACAGTGTCATAAAAGGTATTTCGGTTTTTCGTGACAAGGTTGGTCGATAGGGAGTAAAGAAATATTAAATTCGATGAAAGAAATACGTGCATTTTTGATAAATTGGCACACGGAGTACAGGTTTAATTATTAGGCCCCCCACTCTTTTATATTGGTGAATTTTTAATGGTGGTTATTTTTTGATGTTCGTGTTTTTTTAATGGAAAAATATTATTTACTAACTTGCAGGAATGGTTGCAAGGGGATTTGTAATGTATTAAAACGGTTTTTAAAAATTTATTCGGTTATTTAGTATTGGGTTGTTATGGAATGAACTGCACTAACAGATGTTTTATCTATTTGATTTGCAAAGATATCAATATAGAAAATATGATTTATTTTCGGTAAAAACGATTTAAGGCGATGCAATGGGAAGTAATGCAAAATCGTGTGTTTTTGGTTTGAGAATTTGTTGGCCTACAAATATCATAGATGATTGAATTAAATACTTCAAGTAGATCACACCTTGGCCTTTCATTAGATCGTGCATTTTTTTGGTATGTCTTTTTATAAGCTTAGAAAAAAATAAAGAATTAAAAAATAAAAAATTAGTTTACCGATTTCACTGAAAATAGCACAATTTCTTTTTATTAGTACCGGGAAGGTTTAGAAAGTAGTTTGAATGAAATCCAATATGTAAAACTGTTGCTATAACGTTTAAAAATTAGTATAAAAACATTGAACCTGCCATGTTTTATTTATGTTAGCCCGTAGATATCCACTGTGGTTAGCCACAGATTGCATATTCAAAAGAAGAAGGTTTTTTTGGGTAGAATATTTTCAAAATGGACAACACTTTTAAGAACTTTATGATTTAGATATATTTTGAAAAAATGAACCTTTGGAATGAAATAAAATATTCAAATGAATGTTTCTTTATTTGAAGATGGTTACTTTCGCTATCAATTCAATAATGGCATTCTAATGACAAGCAAGAATTCACAACTTCGTAACTTTATTCGAAAAAGTATCCCGAGCAAGGCACATCAGTTAATTATTTTATAAAATCGTTTCTTCTCTTGTCCTTTTTTATTGTTGATTTAAAGAATGTATTCATTGTTGTTGGTAACGCATTATTATTACAAAAATATTTTACTTGTATTATTGCGACGCATGGGTAAATGACACACCCCACGCAACCAACCCAAAATAATACCTGCTCACCGTTGATATTAGATATCATAGAAATTGGTTCATGACATTCGTGAAATGAATGATGTAGGTATCACTTAAGTGTTAAGGAAAATTTGCATCGAATGATCATTTGAATAATATTTAATTGAACTTACTTTACTCGAAATAAGATAAGGGTTAATTGGGTAATAAATTAGTCTGGGCTATAGCGAACCTTATAGAAGACGAAGGTATAAATCAATTAAAACATTGTCAGTAGTCTAACTAGCAGCGGAATTAATAATGTTGAGCTGGCCTTCTATTGGCTTATATTACGGCTATCTACGTATGTCTCAGATAACTCAGAAACAATGCATGAATGTTAAATTATAATTAAAATTTGAATCAGCCCATCAAACGGCTCAGGAAAATTAAATTTTTTTTTATTGAAACCAAACGTAAAACAGCTTCCGTCATACAGTTATTAATATCAATATTTAAAAAATAATGTACACTAAAACTTCATTGTGTTTTTAGTGATCGTTCTCATATTAGAACGACAGAATAACTGCAAAAAATCTAAAAATGTTTTTTTTTGTATAATAGATTTCTAAATAACATCTGCATTAGTGGTGAGCGAAGCGGCTCGGTTTAGTGAGCCGGATCACTAAATCAGCTCTTTGTAGTGTACCGGTTCGGTGATCCGGCTCGATTGAACGACGATTCGCTTCCCCCAGCACCATGCCCTCTCCCTCGCTCCCTTGGCCCTCCTAAAGACGTCCTTAATACGCTCTTACATGATACTTTTTTCGTCCAGTTTTCATGTGGATTGTCTTTACAGAGAGCTGATTTAGTGATCCGGCTCACTAAACCGAACCGCTTCGCCCACCACTAATCTGCATGTCTTCTAAAAATGTTTAATTGATATCATCTGACAAAAGTTAAGTATTTTGGACATCTACCTTATTTTTATTTTTTTAAATTATTAAAAAAAACATTGTTTTCAATGGATCAAAGTCATTATTATTACGACAAATATGATCAATTTTATGAAAAGAAAAAAATATTTTTTTCCTGTAATACTTGTTCCCGAGATATTTAAATTAAAGCGAAATCTTTAATTCGCTCTCTTGTATAATTTGTCATTTGTCAATTATACGGTTTAATAATAATAATAATAATGTTTTATTTCAGCAGAACAAAGCGGTGAGTGCAATACTCTGTCTGCCATATAAAAAGAATACATTTTAAGAATAAAAAAATTACACACTGTAGAAATATAATATAAAAACATAAAATAAAATAATATATAATATAATTAAACTAAAATAATATAAGAAATATATCATTTTATTTTTTATTTAATGTAAATCAAATTTAATAATAAATTCTGGAAGTATTTTTAGTTTTTATTATTGTGATATCTGTTTCGGCTTTCAAGGCCATTTTTAAACTGTGGTTAATTCACATTGTGACGACATATTTATGTGATTTTATTTACTCCCACTCAATTTTAATATGGACGGGTTTTTAAAAATAATGATTTATTTTCGGTAAAAACGATTTAAGGCGATGCAATGGGAAGTAAGGCAAAATCGTGTGTTTTTGGTTTGAGAATTTGTTGGCCTAGAAATATCATAGGTGATTGAATTAAATACTGCAAGTAGATCACACCTTGGCCTTTCATTTAACTGTGCACTTTTTTGGTATGTCTTTTTATAAGCTTAGAAAAAAATAAAGCATGAGACATTAAAAAAAATGTTTAAAGCGCAAAATCTCCTACTTAAGAACACCTTTTCCCATATTTTCGTATTGCTCATTGTGGTAAATGAAGTTTCTTAGAATATGACCGTAAAACATTTTAATAATTAGGTCTGAGCTTTACAGAATTGAATAAAACACGCATTTTGGTGATGTTTTTTTTGCCGAAATCGAAACATGCGGCCGATGTAGAGCGGGATTTTCAACCTTGTCGCCACCTGCATAAGGAGGGCGTGATTTCGTTAAAATTTTAGCCGGTGGATCAAAATTCTCTATTCTGTCAGGTTTTTACATTTATAATGTATTTTCCTAGTATTTAAATGACAATGTGTTTTTTAATTTATTTATTTAAATGTGTTATATTGTTTTGATACTGTGAACATATTGAAAAGTGGTGAATAAATACAATAATTTTCCTTACTTTATTAATTGATGTTTTATTAGGATCATTTGTTCATTTATTAAGTTCTAATTGTTAAAGTAAATTTTAATCCAATACCTTTTCTATCTATGTGTAAGGGTTTAGGCTCGTTGTTGCCAAGCGGGACGTGATTATTCACTAAGAGCTCTCACAATAATAAAAACTAAATATACTTGCAGAACTTAATAATAACACCATTAAATATGATTTGTATTTAAAAAATAAATTAAATGGAGTTCTACGAATTAAACACAAAACAATGGGCCGATGAACATTTTCATCGGCCCATGGAAATTGGCGATATCAGGTTTCCTTTAAATCGGCGTGGATTACACACATTCTTCTCATTTTAATAAATCCATGAAATAAATATTAAATCAAAGCTAGTTTGGAGAACAGAGGATGTAATTATTAAATAACGAAGTTCTGAAGTGTTCTTTAATTGGAGTTTAATGAGAGTTGTAGTTGTTAATTACATGTTCTGAAAATTAGGGGACATTAAGTGCTTTAATTATCACATGCGGTCGGCCAGACGGAGATAATTGAGAATGTTTCGGCCACAAATGTAATAATATTTACGGTATTTAAGAGTATTTTTTTAAAATTTATGTTGCAACGGAAAGCGCGGCTGTGTGAGCTTTTAATCGTGCGAATGTCATAGTAATAATTACAAGGAAATTTTAAATAATGTTTATTTATTTTAAAACGTCCGTAGAGCTTAATGCTGTCATCTTCAGGAATATTTGAATAGTAAAAAAATAATTTCAAGTATAGACAAATGATAAAAATTGGAACAATAATTTAAGAATATACAAATTATAAAGTAATTAATCAAAAATGATAACAAAAAATAATTATAAAATATTGAATGACTAATTTATATTAGAAATTAAAAAAGGATTATTATTATTATTAATATTAATATGAAAATAAATTTAAGAGATAGCTATTTAAAAAAAAAATTATTAAATTTAATTCGCTATTAATACTTTTACTTATTTTTCTTATTCTTATTCTTATTTGCAAATCATATTTTAGAAACGTTTTAATTATTTAAAAAATAAATATGCTGTCTGCAAAAACATTCCAGTGTTGCCCTGTGGATGAATTTAAATGAAACATTGTTTCATTAGAAATGATTGAAGTAGATTTCATACGCATTCGAAATAATCCAACAGACTTGAATTTACTATTGTAATTAAATTAGCATTGCGATTCCAGTAAATGTCGGTAGTTTACAACTCCAGAGCGTAAAGCTAACGAACGGGAATGTAATCAAGTGTTTTTGCTTGCAATCATACCTCAATATGCCCGAATTTTGTCGATGGACTGGGGAGAGATAATTGTATCAAAGCGAGTGCCAGTCCACCCGAGTCTACTCAGTTATCTGTTCGACTCACCTGTGTTATTCCAACAGTCATATTGACATTGGTAGGTCGAGGGTAATTTTCGAACAAATTATTTATTTATTTATTTATTATTCTTTTATTTAGCATTAATTAGGTTAATCAGTATTTTTACAAAATCTATTTGAAATTTAATTTTTTTTTCTGAATATTTTCAATTAATTAACACATTTTCGATTCGTTTTTTTTGTATGTGTCCAGAGCCATTGAGCTTATAGCATCCTCCCTGCAAATTAAAATGCATAAATTAGTGGGGAAGGGAAGGTTGAAAATACAGCTAAAGCCGATTCAAGTAACGTTTCTATTCTGAATGATGGTCTTTCACCAGGACGATACTTTGAGTATGAACCAATGGACCTTGCATAGTAAATCTACATATTACATACGATGGAATCATGAACGGGAAGATCTAAATAGTTTGCTCGAATGCATTTTGGTGTGGTAATGGATAGATAGAACGAATTGAAGGAGAAAGGAGTTAAAAAAGAATATGGGACAAGATAATAATTTCTAATCTTAACAATGTGCACAAAAAAACAACATTCGTATAATTTTATTTTTATTTTATGGACTTAATTCATTGATTTTACAATAACAATGATTCCATGAAAAAATCTACAAAACGCGACGATCGCCATAATTTTGTTTTATTTTATGGACTTACTTTCCAGGTTGGGGTCGAGATTTGATTGTTTATATCTCTGGCCCTATGGAAAAGATCCCAAAACGATTTTGGACTTCGTAATGAGAATTATGGCCAGAATGTGATTCAGTGAAAAAATTTACACAAAGCGGTATTCGTAAAGAAAAATATTATTTATTAATTGATAAACTAAAGTTTTTAAGACAAGATTTTTGTGCATAGCGCAAAGTTTCATTCAATAATTACTGTTTTTTTTTTTAAATTATATTTCACCTGTAACACTAGTATATATTGATTAACTTAGCGGGTTTGCGATAGGCCGACGTAGCTCAACGGTAGAGCATCTGACCGGATATCAGAAGTGTGCAGGTTCGTGTCCTGTCGGCGACATTTATCTTTTCTCGGAAGGTTTTTTCAATTTGGATGAGTGTTTCAGGCTAATAATTATTGTTTATAAAAATAAAAATATTATTGTGTGGACTTATATTCAAGATTGGGGTCGAGATTTGATTGTTTATATCTCCGAATCCATGGAATAGATTCTAAAATAGTTTTAGATTATATAAAAAAATTGATTGCTATGATATGATTCTGTGAAGAAATAAATAAAATGCGACATTCTTCAAAATATTAATTTATTTTATGAACTTTTTTTGTAGGTCGGGGTCGAGATTTGATTGTTTATATCTTCGGCTCTATTTCATAGATTACACCACTTGCACCCTGGAATACATTTACACTAGCCCTCTTAAAATTGAGATAAATAAAATGCAGAAAAAAGTGCATGTTATAAAGGTACCCTGTGAATTAATCAAGTTCAACGGTCTATTACTTTCTCTATAGAAATACAGCCTCTATAGGATAAATAGTTACGATATAAAAACATGTTGGCCTTGCTTATGAAGTACAGGGTTAAATAATATTTAGACGATACCGATAACATAAAAAAAATACAACCTTCGAAGTTATTGGATTTTAACCAAACTGTTATTTAATTTTTTTGAACGTCACATAAAGGGGGAAACTTTTCAAGGGTATTGACGTATCGTGAATAAAGTTGTAGCATCACAATTAAAATGAAGATTTTTTGCGGATTTGTAAGTTTCCAAGAGGGAAAATGAATATAAAGTGGATTCTCCTCGCGACGCAGCTGGCTTTGACGAAATTACATAATTTGTACATTTCCCTGCAAATTGATATTAACACCCGAGTGGCCATGACGAAATTTAATTTAAATACATATATCGAGATTCTTCCACAAACGATTTTTTTGGGATTACAGAACCAATGCCTAAATATGAAAAAAAATCATGTAACATGTTTAAACGTGAACTAAGAAGTTGTTTGCAACTGCACAACATTGAAAGAAGTACAAACAATGAAATACCTAGGAATAATCAGTGATCAAAACATAAAATAAAAATAAAACTCCTAAGTTGAAGACCTAAGCAACAAATAAAATTAAAAAAAAAAAAAATTAAAAAAAACACTAATCAATTTTTCCAATAAAGAACAACTAATTAAAAAAATTTACACCTTAGGCCAATCTCATCTATGGTACAATATGGTCTTATCGGATGGGGAAGTTTGTGCGGTTCCACTATAAAACCAGTTCTCGTAACACAAAAGGTAATGTTGAAAATTATTAGAATCCTCATCAGAACTCCTACACACTATGTTTTTAATGACCTGAATTTTATGTTTCTGAAACAATTACATTCAAAACATATTTTAATTTACGCATAACCAGGATAACTTTGCACATGCAAACTCGTGTCGATTCACAAGATCCTCATTACAATAAACATTCCACCAACCTACAACTAAAACGACTTTTGGACAAATAAATTTGCAACATTTCTCTATATAAATTATTTAACATCCTCCTTCTATCAATAAAAAAACATAACAGAATTAACCAAATTTACAAGAAGTGTTAAGATATGTATTATAAACACGTTAATGAAGAATATATATATACATATATATAGATAAACGGTGTAAAGGTAGATCAACAAAGGTCATTAAAATCTTACTAGATCAACATACTTCGGGAAGAGGAGATTATATACTCGTATATATATATATGTTGTTGCAACCGACCGGAGATTAACGTTCATGGTATGTTTTCTTCTAGATTTAAGAACTGTCATTAATTTATTGTTTATAATTTTTCTCTCGTACTTTTAAAAACTTACTTAAAAAATTACCAAACTTACAAAAAAACATGACCTAATTTATAATTCACACACAAAACCATGTACAATGTGACCTTAGAGCAGGGTATCACAGTAAGGTCACTTTTTTTTCGACTTTTGTAAAACATTATACAAAATAAAAATATAACAAATAAAAAAAGTAATTTAAACATATAAAACAGAACAGTTTTTAGGTAAGTCGGTATAAATCTGTGACCTGGAGCTAAATATAGCTGAAGATTTTTTTACAGAATTGAGTACCTAACTAAATACTAGAAACTCTATACATATAAAAATCAATGTAAGTTTGTTTGTTCGTCCTCGATATTATCGAAAATCACCGGATCGGTTTCGCTGAGAATAGCACAGTTTGTTTTTTATTTATGCCGGAAGGTTTATAAAGTAGTTTGAATGAAATCCAATATGTAAAACTGTTGCTATAACGTTTTAAAATTAGTATGAAAAATATTTAACCCGTCATGTTTTATTTAGGTTAACCCAAAAGATATAACACTCACGGATTGCATATTCAAAAGAAGAAGTTTTTTTTTGTGTAGAATATTTTCAAAATGGATAACACGAGGAGGTACCTACTAAAGAAATTTATGATTTAGATGTATTTTGAAAAAAATAAACGTTTGGACTGAAATAAAATATTCAAAAGAATGTTTCTTTATTGGAGATAGTTACTTTCGTTGTCAAATTAATTATTGTACCCGAGCAAGGCCGGGTACACATCAGCTATACTTAATATATATGTCATTTCAATCCTGAACTCCGATCATAAACCCATTAAAATGTGTTACGTTCAAGGCGATAACGTTAATGTTGAAATATTTAATACCACATTATTCACATTAATTAACCACACTTTGTAGGTTGCTAGCTCAAGCAATTTGTCTCTAAAATCATTACGGGTAGTTAGGAATATGAATAAAGTTTCAAAAGACTGAAATCCCCTAACTGTAATTATTTAAATTCTATGAAATTCGTCCCAAAATGTCTGAAAGTAGTTACAGTTTGGAAAACAGTGAAAGCAATTTTGAACGTTATACTTAAAATTCCATTAGGTTTTTCATATAGAATTTAAAAGTTTGAACATAATTATCTTGAAACCTTATACATTTATCACCCGTGTAGATAATTAGCAGATAAATCATTCTTAGTATTTTTTGAGTTAGCAACCCGCAAAGTGCGTATTTTTGGGTGCTGACCGTTAAAGTAGTTGACAGTTATCGTAACTTTTGTACTTTTAGTATCAGTGCACGACGAGTAATCGATAATAATACATCAGTAATGGAGTATCTTCGAAGAAATAGGCAAAATAATTACCACGTAATGCACTGATATTTAAGTAAAACATAATTTACTTCATGGGCTCCAAGTGCCTTGAATGATTTTCTTTTAAAAGCTCTTCTTCCAAACAGAAATGATGGAATAAAAATTTAAACCTAGAAAACTGCGAGGGAGGTGATATTTAGGAAGTCTTCTTACAGCTCTCCCCAACTCTCACCGCGATATCGGTACTAGTCAAATTGTATAGAAATCTGTACAAATTATTTTCAGGTCTCTTTATTTTGAGTTCATCATAACATGCAATCTTCTATGTAAATTCAGTAGTTGGACGTGTTCAGTAATTAGACTACATGCGATTTTCACGACGTCCAATTAGCAATCTTGATATTAGACCGTATTCTTTATTAACTCTGCTGTATTTCTTGCCTTGTGTGCTATCTGTAAATTCCCACTCGGGGATAAATAAACAATATAATATGCAGATAGAGTGTTTAACGTCTCAGTATAATCAGATTTTTACGGTAATAAAAGAAAATTAGCGTATTTCTCGAACTATTATTAAGAAACAGGTAATTACGTCAAGGTAACGACTTAGCAATGTACAATCAATCCCTAATTCAATTAAATGATAAATACAGAACCAAATACCGTTTCCGTAGATGTTCAAGTAAATACAATCTGGTATTCGATTCAATTTTAATGCTTTGTTAGCGTTGGTCGTTTCAATCCAACAATTCAATTTCTAGTTAACCCATATCCCCAGAAACGTTCCTATTTATTGTTTTTAAAGTAGCTTAGGAATATATTCGATGCAATCGGTATGGAGTTTGTGCTCAATGAAAAACATATAAGATATTATTTAAGAGTGAATGGGTATGGGTGCACAATGTTTAAAAACGTGTTATTTTTTAAGTTGCCTCTCCCCACCACCTTAAGTCGTAATAATAATAAAATGATATATATTTATTTCAGCATTATTGTAATAAATATCTCCATTAAATACTAACTTCTGATTATATATACCTTTTCATTGTTTATATTATACACATATATAAAATACTTGACGTCATGACAATAAGACAAGTATGTGCCAAATCTGTATTACTATATCTCTTCCAACACAAACTTCATATTCCAATGCAACCTCAAACCGCAATAAAAAAACAGATCCTCATCAAATAAAACCCTGAATATCCCGATAACACACACCTCACATTATGCAGTATTATGCAGTCAAACTTTATAATTGCATGCCCACCACTCTGGAACAACTACTAAATGTAAATAAAATACATACAATTAATCTCAAAAAATATGTCACAGTCTGGATCAAAAAACAAGGTATTTATGTTATACAAAACACAATAAAGCCAAATCACATATAACCCAACACATAAAATACTATGCTTACATGATAGCTCTGTGAAATACACATTCCTATTATCAAACTTAGTCTAAAGTATCTATAATTACATGTTAATTATTTTTTAAAGGATTTGCCTACTGTAACCAAAACAAAAACAAAAAAATGTATTTCTCTTCAAGTTCTATACCTAATTTATATTTATATATCAAAACTAAAATATTAAAACAAAACTAATCAATATACATCAATACTTGTACCACGTTTAACACATCCAAGTGAACACCTCAGCACTAGTGAGGTGGTCACGACACATATAACACTCCATTCACAGTATCACTTCTTCTAACCTACCTTACACTCCACATAATAAAACACCATACAAAGCACATTTATTATACATTAAAAACCATATATAAAAATTAAATAAAAAATAAAATGTTTAGTCTTTTTAAATTTTTTTTCCTTCCTCCGCTTATTTTTAATTTGAATTTATATTTATGTTGCTGCATTACAAAATAACATGTGCGTATTATACTGATAAAAAATGTATAATGTATTAAGCCCAATTTGGGTGGAAATAAATAAATAAATTAATTAATGAAACCCATTATATTTAAAATGCAAATATTGATCGACTGGTAGCCGAGCGATCTAATGCGTGTGGTTTCTATCCATGCATCGCGAGCTTAAACCTTTGCTATCCAAGTCCTCCATTATTCACAAGCTTTCCGCTTTTAACGTTTGGTGTACAAAGATTTAAAATCTTCAAATATCAGTCCCAAAACGTATTCCTAGGTTCAAGAAAAAAATGATAATATTTCCGATTACATGTCATCCAGCGAGAAAGATTTTTTTCATGATGTTTGTTTACAATAAACGATTTCAGAAAAGTAAAAAATACCAGATCCGTTTCTTCCAACCTTCCCCTCTATCAATTATTTTCCCCTTTTATTCTGGCCAACTCCTAATTTTCCCCCAAAAAATTGGGGTGATATAGTCTCACTGGCTTCAGACAGCGTGAGAGGTTATCACATAAAATAAGATTAATGATATGCCCGAAGAAAAGGTGAAAGAAAATTCGTGCCATTGACACATCGAAGTGCCTAGCTGGCTATATTTTGACAAATCTCTATTGGAGAAGGGGAGATTTTTTTCTTTACCACATCATAACTATTAAATGCCATCTGCCATCAGAGTAGGTTCTTAGTTTGCGCACAGTCTTTTCATTGTCGTGTTTATAGCTTGGCAATAAAATGCGGACATTTAATGAAGTAGAACTCAATTTTTTCATTACTCAGCTACTCAATTTGTCTTTGAAATATATTCTACAGATCAAAATTTTTTCACCTTAAAATTTTCTGGAAACAATCAAAACAACATATCTTATTATTATATTAAAGTTTTTTTTATTTATATATAATTTTGATCTCTAAATTAGACTTTGTTTTATTTTGATTTAACATTTAATAAATGGGTATTTTGAAGCATGCGTTTCAGAATTTATTAAATAAATCTCCCTTTCGTTCGTCCTTGCAAAGCGTTAAATAATGTAAATAAATGTAGAATCATCGCCTTTCGGAAAGTACTACTAATTTCTGAAGATCACATGGTTAAAGTATAAAATAAGCACTTGGACCAGTGGCGGCTCGTGACTTTTGAGTGAGCTTGAGTGCTAAGCTTGAATAATACGACGTTATTGATGTTGAAGCCGAAAATGATTTATTTTTTCAATATTTCAATTTTTTGTTTGGCGCTGCCCTACCTACCATCTAAATCTCCATTCAACAAATTGAAATTTTGAAAAAAAAAAAAACATTTTCGGCTTCAACAACATCAATAACGTCGTATTTTTCAAGCTTAGCACTTTAGCTCACTCAATTGTGATTTTATAAACTAACTTTAATTTTTCCCTGCATTATATTGGTGTTGTCATTTAAAATGTTTTTTAACGATCGCAGCGCCCTAATTTTTTCTCTACTTTTAAATGCCAGACTGTACATACCAACTTTTTTGTTATATGAAAACAAATATCTTGAATTTGGAACTAAAACAAATGAAAGTTTTTTTTAAGACAAGATTTTTGTGCAAGCGCAAAGGGTAACAATTATTTTTATAAACAATAATTATTAGCCTGAAACATACAAATAAATTCCTCATACAAATAAAGTTGGTTGTTTACAGGTGAAATATAATAAAAAACCGTAATTATTGAATGAAACACTAGTATATATTGATTAACTTGGCGGGTTTGCGATAAGCCGACGTAGCTCAATGGTAGAGCATCTGACCGGATATTAGAAGGGTGTGGGTTCGAGTCCTGCCGGCGACATTTATCTTTGATCGGAAGGTTTTTTCAATTTGGATGAGTGTTTCAGGCTAATAATTATTGTTTATAAAAATAATTAAAACAAATGATGTTATTTATAATATTTTCGCGACCAAATAATATATTCTGTCGCGTTGCTAATACTATTGTTGTAAGAACTTTCGAGTAAAACATGCCTAGGAAATAGGTTTCGGATTAGACTAATTATGTTTGTCCTGATTAGAAGTCTTGCCGCCGAAGTCTGAGATTAAAGACAAACTACCCTGAATCCTAAATGTAGTTACGAGTACGTACATTCAAAGCGCTTATGATTCCTATAATTAATTATTGTTCACATACATTTTGTTAACCTTTTGATTCTAGTTGTTCCGTATCGGGAACATCATATTCTGTCATAAATGCTTGCTCTTCACTTTTATCTTACCCATCCCCGTCCCCTTCCCACTTCTTTCGGTCCCTTAACATACCCCATTTGGGTCTGCCATGGCCCCACTGGCTGCGGACGGTAAGAACTCTAGTGCGATATCCACATTCGGATTTTAATGGAAAAACTTGCAAAAAGAATTGAAAGTTTTTCCATTAAATTGTTTCCGCAAAAGGTCAAAGAAACGGAAATTACTGTCGCTTAGGGCGATTTTTTCATAAAACACGTTCCTCACATTCTTTACCATGTCGGATGCACCAACACATTCTCACTACCTAGTTAAGTTGATGTATATGACATCACTACAAATTGCTTTTGAATTAGACACATTTATAAAAATTTTATCGTACTAGAAAAATATTTTTACACTCAAAAATCGTGCAAGAATTTTTATGCGGATTGGTTTTCGTATTTCGTATTTTTTTAAAAATATTCTTTATTTCCTTTTGACCTTTGAAACTTCGGACAACTTGATCCACTATTGGTGTGCACTACTACACAAGCAAGAATCTCTTTAAAATGATTTTCCTGCAACTTCTTGAATTGCCAAGATGGAAACTGAAAACTTTTGTCCCAAATACAGAAAAAAATATCGGATTTCAAAATTTTATTCTTTCTTGTATGTCCTTCCAGAAAATTTATAAAATATTTTTTTCCGATTCATAGTATTTATGAAGAATATATAAAACTTTATTTGGCTGGTTAATAGTTTACCAAAACAATTTTTTTTTTAACTTCTTTTTAAAAATCACTACCTAATTTTACCGAGAGAAACTTAAGACCCAGCAATACCCTCCGAGTAAGGAATATATTAATACGAAAGGAAGGGAGCGCGCTAATTTAAAAAAAAACGCTTAGGGAGTAAGCGATAATTTAAAAAATATTTAATAAAACACGACATACTTAGAATAGACCAAAAATCTTAAAACCACTTACTTTAGTAGTATTATATTTTTACTAGTTATTTATATTTTTTTAAATCATAATTTGCGATTTTTTTTAGTTAAAATTTCAAGTCTTCAAGGTAAGTTTGTAATATGAACTATATTGAATTTATGAATGCGAAGACTTAAATACCTCGACATAATCAAGTAACAATGACAATATTCGAAGATTATGACAAACATCGCTGCGAACCCATTATACAAATATTATCATTCCAAACTAGTTCAAACTAGTTTGACGCTTGCTCACGATACTATCGATGTGCACAAATACATTCAAATGGGTGCTCTTTAAAATGATTTGCCTTTACACACGAGGAAATCATATTATTTAATTAAAATTACATAAGTAATTTTCTTAATATGCTTTATAGTTCCTTAAATAGCCTGTACTTTATGAATAGGTACCAAGTAATTCAATTCATTATAACACATGCATTTTTTTAAACATAAAAAAATTCAGGTGTAAATTTCCCGGAAGCGGTACGGAGCAGACATTTATTTTACCGACGGCGAATTGTTGGAAAATTTTGCCTTTGACATTTTCAGTCAGGATTTTCACTGAAGCGACCACCTTTACGATATTTTAGCTTGCGAACAACAAGTACATACGCGTATAGGGGTGTTTGCATTTGCCTAACATTGATGTGCCTTTATAATATTGAAACCTATTTGGAAAACATGTCTTTTGTTATAGAAAAAGAAAATATGCTTAAATAAATATTACATTAGCTATCGTGTATTCGGCATTGCTCCGGGTTATGGATGGTTTGAAGGTCGGTGAATCAAGAATTAGCGTAATTCAGATTTTTACCATCAGTGGTGAAAGAAGCATAACTGCACTCTGGTTGTAGAACGGCAAACGGAGTATTAATGATGTGTCACCTTTCTACTAATTCTGGTAAAACATGCATACGTACAAAATTATACATAAGAATGCAAAACTGTAAAAATAGTATGATATTCATGTTGTTTTAGATACATAACTAATGCTATTTCTTACCTCTAGCGGCAATACTTCGATCTATTTTTAAGGCAATTTTTTTCAAACCCTGTTATGTATATGCATTACGATTTTTTTTCATTATTTGCAACGAATGTAAAATATTATAATTCCGCAGAAAATTTCGCAGAAAATTTCGCCCGGTAAAGTTATTACCAAAAATTTACATGAGTTGATGGATTTCAGGCAAAATAAATGGTTTTACACAAAATAATAGTTAGGTCAATACAAAATGCTGAATAACTTGCAAAATCAGGCCTTACAATTATGATTACAAAATTCTAATAAATGAATATTTTGCTGGAGCTTGTTTCAAATTTTGAATATTTTGTAAATACGACTCAATCAGGAGCACAGAAGAGAAACAGAGTGTTAAAAAAGCGTATCATGAAAGTATCCGTGTGTATCACACGTTGACAATCAATATATTTTATTTATTAATAATAATAACACGAGTTAATTTTTTATAGCGCAGTTTTGTAACGGTTCTAACTGCTAACTAACCTAAACTAACACAATTGTAAATTAAAACTATGACATAATATATTCATGAGCAGCAGACTCACTTAAAATACTACATAACACATTAAAATAAACTAGGGGTATAAATATACAAATGTAAAGTACAAATATCAAAAGAGCAAGAAAATGTACACAAAATAACCCAAACTAATATAATTAGAAAATAATTTATATTTTATTCTTTAATACATAATTTATTTACGGATGTGAGAGGACTTTGACTGTTCAACTAGGAAATTTTTGTTTTAGGACAGGCACATCGAGAAGTTTAGTTCTTATTATGTAATTGCCAATAATTTAAATAGTATAATACGATATTACACACGATAGCAACTAGGTATATCAACAAAATAGAAAAATGTTAATAAATGTATGAATACAATCAAATAGTATAATTTTTAGTACACCCAATTGTAATAAACTGAGTTGGTTCTAGAAATGTGATAGAAGTATTAACAAATTTGACAACATTTTAAAGATTTGTTACAGGTAGACGGCAATTGAATGCAACAAAAAGTACAAATGCAAATAGCTCTCAGTAAATACGATTAAAGTAACGATTCGAAAGCTGATTCAAAATTAATAGAGGATACGCTATTTCATTTGGATTTGACTCGATAAGTCTTATGCAAATTGCCGAGTGCTTTCTTTCAAATTGTTAAAGGGATTATCTCTTCAGTGGTTAGAAGCAAGGAACGGGATAAATTAGAACATGATTAAGTAATAGGTTAGTGCAGGTTAAGTTTGGTGTTTATTTATTTTTTCTTTAGCTTTCATAATTTTTCTTCAATGCTCTGTTTTGTCACTGTCCTTTTTTGTCACTTAGCCTATCACTGAATGAAGGTGTGTACCCTGTACGCTGTGTACAATGTACACGTTTTCTGTCGTGTTTAATAAATACTTATATATTTTATCATGAAATAATTAGAGACATGTCAAATCAATTGACAGCACCGGTAAGGGAGTGTTATTGTTTTTTTTTTTATTAAACTGTATATCGATCAACATTGTAGGTTGTGTTCTGTACCAACCCGTGCCAGTGCTGCGTGCCGAGTGTTCTGGAATTTCGTTACGGAATTCGGTGGAATGTTCCGTATTTAACATGTGAGTACTCTTCCAGTTCATGTGACCTTTACCTACCGATGTACGTATGACGTATTCATGAAAGTGTGTGTGTTGCTTCGTGGGGATGTGTTTGTGTACACAGATGTGTAAATACATGAGTGTTTATATGCATGATGGAGTGAATAAGAGAGTGTGTGTGATGTGTTTGTGTACTATACAGGATGTAACATCCGACCGACTTTAACCGGCGATTCGTGAAACATTTTGTATTGAGAGTATCTGCCAAGTGGGAGATTGGGAAGTATAAGTACAAATGCCTGAATATTCAGATCTAGAGTAAGGACATCATAAGCAATATTTCACAAGGACGATACTGAAAGTATCTACCACTCTAGGTACTTTTATTATTGAGTTTTTGCTCTAAAAAAGTTCAGGAATCACTGGTTAAAGTCTGTTACACCAAAACCACCTCAACCCAGGCCAGGACACTGAATCGAGGTGTGGTGCTATATTTTTTTAAAGGTTTCAACCATGATTTGATGTGTCTATAATTACTTCAATATCTCTGTAAATGTACTAAACACAGAATTCATGTTTCCTTGGCAATACATTTATATATAGGATAAAATAATAATAAAAAAAAATATATTTCTCGATCGCAACAGAAAAAAATATTTTGTCGAAAAATCAAGGAAAAATTTTATACGTATGTCTGCGTACGTTGACAACTTGCCGAGTGGTGAGGTAGTAAACCAGAAGCGTACAAGCTTTCTCTTACTATACCAAAGTGTGCCATTGTCAGTACTAACCGGCGGTCTGCCGGCATTAATGGACGTATCATGCGTTTTACGTATTGTCAATTTTTTTTATCTTCTTCAACACAATAATTAAATGTACATGATGCGAATGTGTACTATTAATAATATTATTTCCATAGTAAACTATTCACTTTTATCCAACTCAGCAATTACAAAATTATAAATGTGCACCTGTACACTTAGTTGACGGCACCGGAGCTCGAGGGATTTTCTAGTATCGTAAGGGAAAGGTTTGAAGTAGTTAGTACTGATGTGTAACATAAATACATAATATTATAAAGATCTTTTATAAATAGTGGGCTAACTTGATTCAGAGCCCGGCCTTGTTTGGGGTGGTCTGGTAACACCCTGTATAGTTGTGTAACGTGAGAGTGTGTGCGTCGCGCACTCATGTTTAGCTAATGGGACTACAAAGTCCGACCGCTTACAAATTAGCGAGAAACCGCATCGTTGAGTCAAATATTCGCGAAATTCAATTAAGTCTAATTTAGGAACATTTTTGGTGGCACTTTTAGAGTTCGCTCGGGCGTTTGATGTCCGTGAATACGAAATTTTGACTATAGCCGAGATTTTAAGGAACCCATCCTCTCAAGGCCACCCCTTTAGCGGCAAGAAGGGTTCGTCTTCTTTGAAGGCACCGTAGTTAAAAATAATTTCGACTTATTTTATGACGTAAAGAAGAATATCTTTGACGTGCTATCAGGCAAGTATCGTAGTATAATAATGTAATGTAACGTTTTTATATTAAAAAAATTCTATGTAGATTTATAAAATGGGTTGGCGTTATAATAAATTAATAAACATACCATAATATCTCGGGTGGGACATAAGTTTTTGCATGCGTGAGCTCGGTTCTTAGAAATTTATTCGCCATGAATCGCATTACGGGGAACATCGCGCTTTCTGCGTAAAACACTTTTACAAAAATAAAGTTTCCTATGTGATTGCTAACGAGTCTGCACGAGAAGCTCCTGGCTTGTCAAAGATCAGCTCTGTATCGAATATTGAAATTGGATTTACAATTACACCCTTATAAAACTCAATTGACGGCCTCCATGGTCGAGGGGTAAGGCTCTCGACTACGAAGCCGAAGGTCGCGCAATTAAATTTTATTTGATTAATTTGTGTTCTTTCACAATTAATTCATTAAAAATAATACGTAGTATATTTGCGCACGTTCCAGAGTGGAAGATACTTTCAGTATCGCCCTGGTGAAAGACCACCATTCAGAATTGAAACGTTGCTTGAAATGGCTTTTATTCGTGTTTGTTGATCAGATCTGAATAGCCAGGTATTTCCCCACCTTCCTCTCCCCCTTCTCCTTCACCTCCCCAATACCTTCAGCCTCACAATATTCCCAAATTGGGGATGACATAGTCTCACTGGCTCCAGACGGTTGGGACCAGTTGGGACTCTTGCTCGGTATTAATATTAAAAAAAAAAATTGGTGCAGGAATTAAATCAAAATGATTTGCTTTCGAGGAAAATATTCGCTGACACAATGTTTAAAGGTTTTCCAGTTTCAACACCACATTCCTTTCATTTGAACGGGCATGTTAATCACCAAAATTGTAAGTTTTGGAGAATAAAATAAAACACTAAACTTCTTTTCATTCCCCAAAAATGATGGTTTGGGTAGTTATGTCATCAAGTGTTATAATCAGAACATACCTCTTTGAACACTTAAGTTGCAAATCTGTCAATGTTAATTCTACAAAATATGTCAAAATGTTGAAAGAACACTTCTTACCAAAGTTACAGCAATTCTCTGCGTATATTACCAGGAATTGGATGCAGAAAGACGGGGCAACCTGCCATCTATGTGACTATACAGGAGATGAACGAAACGTTCCCCGATAAACTGATTTCGAGAAGAGGTGACATCCCATGCCCCCCCGCAGCCGAGACTTGACATCCCTTGATTTTTTAAAATGGGTATACCAGAGGAAATGGCATACAAACGAAATGTAAGGGGCAGCTGATCCCAATCTGCGGAGAAGTCTGGGAGGGGAGAAAGCACGACCAACTATTCCCTCTGCAAGGAGGAACGATACTAACGACAATACCCTTATTTACGACTTTTGTAATTCTGCGGTCCTTGTCCGTGTGACGATGCTTGGTTTGGATCCAGTGAGAGGCAGTAGTCCGATGGGGATCCAGGGTAAGCGGTGGTCAGAAGGAAAGAAGGTGAGTATATCAGAAGTCATAGAGGGCAGTCGAGAGAAAGGGCGTCTTGTCAAGCAGGCGGTTGAAGGCTAACTGACCCGATTTGGTTTTCGCAGGCTACTTGAGTAAGTCCACGACGCGCGGGCCTACCGCGCTTTGTGGATGCCCGACAAGTCCCTTTCTTTCCCACCGCCGTACTGCTTATGACGCTTTATTCAAGTCATTCATTTTCTGAGCGGTCGATGAGAACACGCTCCTCATAGACCGCCTAGCAGACATTAACAAAGTGATCGGGAATCGGGTGCGTTCGCGGACAGTGAAGCAATATTTATTTTCCATACGACCCGATTCCCTTTAAAATTAGAAAAAATATCAACAATCTACATAAGTCGAATATAAAAAAATGTGAAAACGAAAATGGCCGCGTCAAAACATACTTGGAGAGGCAAATACGTCCGATACAATGGGGTTAATCCAAAAGTTGGATTTACATGAATAAGCCGGTCACAGTTTTAAGAGTAAAGGAGTTTTAAAAATATTGCAGTGCCAGATTCAAGGAATGCCAGCGGCGCGATGGTAGATATTTAAACGACATTATTCTTTAGAAAAAAAAATCAGTTTCTGCAATTTTATAAAAATAAACGTCTATTTTCATACGACTTGCAGTTTTCTTATAATTGAGTTTTCATAAGTGTAAAATCTCACGGCTCACCCCATTTATAGTCCTTTCTTACCGCTCTTGCATATGGTCTCTTTCACAATAGTGGCACAATCATTACGATTAGTATGGTATAATAAATATCAAAAGTGTCCATGAACTTAATCTCCCCTTTACCACGTTCGAAAACTTGCTTCGGATTTTAAGATGACACATCAGCGTTACCGCAATATTTGAATTATTTATATATGTTGTAAGAAGTGAATAAGTTGTGTATAATTTTAAAATAGTTGAACATGAGAAAACGGTGATATCGCAGCAAGCGAATTGCTTAAAAAATACTTTGCTGATCGTAAACTATTTCAGAAATCAAGAAAATGCAAAAAAAAAACAGTTTCAAAACGCCAAATATGTTATTTGCGGAAAAAGCAAAATGCTATCTCAGCAAAATTGAAACTATCAAATTTTATGAAATAACTGAAATCAAATAAAGGATTTATTTCATTGCGAAATGTATGTATTAAAATCTGAAATCTAATATAAGTATGAAAATATGAAAGGTTTTCCATTATGAGAAAATAATTTGTTACAGATATCGGATCGTTCATACAAATGATGAAATTTTCATTTCAAATTCGATTTGGCCACGTTATACGTCAAAGCATTTCAACGATATTAATAAATGGCAATCCTTTATGAGTTTTACGTGACACGTATTAATCATTTTTATTTGATGTTTCGTTCCACAGAGTGCCGAACCAAAATACATTTATCGTAAAGTTGTTTTAATTAGCTTTCAAAAATATTAGTTTTAGTGCCAATTATGTTTTTTGAAATTTTATGAAATATTGTTTTCAAAGTTTCACATAACACAACAGTACCATAATGTGATAAACAATTTAATTGCATACTATACAACATCGACCTCACTAGGTGTAACTTCTGAGGTGGGTAATGCTAAATTACATAATAAAAAAAACGATTCAATAATATTTTGAATTAGCGTTAAAATCATAACATCCAATTTTGTTCATTTGGCATGCAAAAAAACAAATTTGAAACCTAAAGTTAATAAACTAAAATTACGCAATGAGGATCTCGTGTGAAAATATTACGACTTTGAAAAATATCGTGACATTAAATTATGTATTTATTTATTTAAATGTTTTATTAAGCAGTACTGGGTAGATAGTACAAACCCAATTTGGCATATTACATTGGATATATACAATTTATTACTTTAAAATGAAAATAGAAATAAATACAATTAAAAAAGGTTAAATAATAATATAAAAAAACATGTAAAAAGAAAATGATGATAAAAAAGAAAATTAAATGAAGCATAAATTAGAGTGGAAGATACTCTTTGTATCGCCCTGGTGAAAGACCACCATTCAGAATTGAAACGTTGCTTGAAATGGCTTTTAGCCATGTTTGGTGACCAGATCTGAATAGCCAGGTATTTTCCCCAACTTACTCTTCGCCTTCTCATTCCCCTCACCAATACCTCCAGCCTCACAACATTCTTCAATTGGGGATGCCATAGTCTCACTGGCTCCAGATGGTTGGGAGCAGTTGGAACTCTTGTGGGGTATTCATATAAAAAATAAATAAAAAAATTGAAAAATAAAATAAAGAAAATAATCGTTAATAATAACATAAAATAAATTTAATTAAAATAAGAGATCGCCTTTCAGGGTGGCAGCCGCATCATTTGCATTAATCGCTCATTGAGTGGAGAGCCGGGCCACTCGGTTGCAGCCACGACAATGGCGTTGGTTGACTTCCGGGGCCTGCCGCAGAAGCGGGGAATGAGTGAACATTGTCGAGGCACGGCAGAACCCTGGAAGTTGCAGAAGATGCCTGTATGCGATGTTGTGGAACACCCTCAGCGTGTCCCATTGCGCTGCTGAGTATTGTTTCCTCAACTCAGATGGTGTGTCTTAAAAAGCAATTTCCTGACATCATCGCCTTGAGAACGTTCCGGCACATATATTGGTATGACTGTAAAATATTTCATAACTTTGAAAAATATCATAAAAATAATAATATCATATCATAACAATAATAATATCATAACATAACAATAATAATATCATATAACAATAATAATATCATATCATAAAAATAATAATATCATATCATAACAATAATAATATCATAACAATAATAATATCATATCAAAACAATAATATTAAAAAAAAATAATAAGTAAGCAATATTGCAACTTTTACTTTGATGTTATTAATAAATACGGTGGTGCAAACAAAGTAATTATTATTAATTAATTTAAAAAAAATAGTTTATTTACAAAAAAAAGTCCTGCTAGATAATTATTAAAACGCGTGACAGCTATTTCGAGTTTCCGAAAGCATTATAAAACTGTGTGTGTATAAAGTTCTTCCATTAAATGCGACAGGAAAGGGGTTAAAGGGGGCACTCAAAAATACATACTTTGTAGTTTGCCATCGCGAGAAATATTATAAACGATTTATTTATAAATTCTGTACGGGTATTTGTATAAGGTTTACAATGACAAAAGTTTTTTAAGTTTTGTATGAAACACGTTCTGTAATTTCAGGTAAAACGCTCGAAAATGCCTTCACTGGTTTTTTAAATGAACATGTTTTTGGATGTTTTGGTATTATATTAATTAGAATATAAAATATTACAGATGGAGGATTTTGATTATGAAACCTTAGACATTGCCTAACTATCTGATTTTTATTAAGTATTTGATTCTGAATTTACTGACAAATTATTTGTTATTTTGCTTGCGTCAGAAACCTGCAAAGTGACGTTTAGCGACTTATTTGGGTTCTCGTCCTTAAATGGAAATCATAAAAATGCATCAATAAACAAATTTTTTTTTTAATAAATTTATTTTATGTTCAATGTTAATTTTAATTAAATGAAAATGTTAATGTTCTTAAAAGATAATTTTAATAAGTTCTTAGTCGGTACCAGAGAGATACTGCAAAACTATGGAAATATGTTAATCGTTATAAAACATTGGTTTCACACATAAATAATAAAATCAAGAGAGATGGGCCATTATTCATTATGAGTAGGAAATCGCCATCAAAAGTGTCGCCCTAATTATTCTTTTAGTGTAAATTGTATCTATGCTCAGCGGTGCCCCGCCTCTGTTTCTACCTACACACTAAACGTGTAACTTCCATTGGCTCTGCCGTTTTGATACTCCATGCAGTTTGGTCGTAGTTCAGCGCCATTTCTCTTCTATTTCTATTATATTATGTATAATTTCATAAGGTATCGGATATCTGTAGATTAATTATAACTAATTAGTAATTATATTTGATTAATTAATTAATGTTCTTCGTTGAGAATCCTTAGAAATTATTTAGAACAAATAAATTATTACCTTAAGCCGGTGTTGTTACGACATAAAAATAAATAACAGCGGGTTTCCAAGCGATCCTGGAAACCCTTTGTTGACACTAATTATTTCTGGAAATATGTTGGAAATTTTGTCAAAATGTAAGTTGGGCGGATTGATCAAGCATTACTGTCATTGAAATTAAAAAAAACTCTGAGACCGTTCAAATGTTAAAAAAAAAAAAACATAGTCCCCCTGACTGTCGATTTGTGATGATGTCAAAAGTGACGGGGGTTGAAACACCCCGACCTAACTAGAATATGGTAATTTACAAACTACTAGATTTACAAACGGAGCACATTATGTTAATACGCAGTCAACATTCCTAAAATATATTTTCCTCAATGGGTATTTTATTTCGTGGTTACGATCTAATTCGTGGTGCGACGAAGTTTGTAACTTGTCGTGTATTCGGTGCTAGTTGGGGGCGGAAAGGTTGTGTAACTAAGCCCCCAGACCCACCCCCTCCAGTCTGGGGATGGTGACCCTTGCGCCAAAAATTGCCTTTGCGCCAACATAAAGTCACGAGATAATGTATTCGTTAGCGGTTTTTCCGTGACTCGCAAACGTCGATTTTTCTTTCCTTAATACTTATTTTTCCAACCTTAAGGCAATAAAGGAAAGCGTTATTATTATTTGATCGATAATTTCCGCGGTCTATTGAATCACTCATACATAACATTTTGAAAAGTGAATTTTCGAGGTCTATTGAATCACTCATACATAACATTTTGAAAAGTGAATTTTCGAGGTCTATTGAATCACTCATACATAACATTTTTCAAAACTAAGAATACGTAATTATAATGAAAAATCAAAGCTTACCTCTCACAGTTTTCAAATTTTGAAGAAGCGCTCGGCCGGATTCCTATAAAAAATGAAAAAAAACACTTTAATAACGAAAACTTTAGCATTCCATAGATTTTTCATGAAATTCACCATCAATTGTTATTTATTTACTAGCGCAAATATGATTATAAATTGTAGGTAGTAATTGTTTGAATCTGAAATTTTGCACCCTTCTTTTCAGATATAATATAAAAAAATAACAACTGATATTTATTAGTATAAATCCAGAAAAAATAACGATATTGAACATTAAAATAAATATGTGTGTATTTTTATATAAAAGAGTTTTATTTATTTATGTGTACCCAGCCTTGCTCGGGATTATATGTATATTTTTTAATATAGTTATGAAGTTGTGAATTCTTGCTTGTCGTTTGGGTGCCATAATTGATTTGATAGCGAAAGTAATAAAGAAACATTCATTTGAAAATTTTATTTTATTCCAAACATTTTTTTTTTCAAAACATCTAAATAATAATGTTCTTAATTAGGTACCTACTTGTGCTTTCCATTTTCAAAATATTCTACCCAAACAAACCTTCTTCTTTTGAATATGTAATCTGTGGCTAACCAGAATCTTATTTCTATGGGCTAACCCCAGTACAACATGGCGGTTTGAATGTTTTTCATACTAATTTTAAAACGTTATAGCAACAGTTAAACATATTAGATTTCTTTCAAACTAAACTCTCTAAATCTTCCCGGACCTAATAAGAACAAACTGTGCTATTTTCAGCGAAACCGGTCGAGTAACTTTCGAGAAAGTCGAGGACAGACAGACAGACAAACATTCATTTTTATATATTAAGATACAACTGCTTGGAAGGCAAGTATGCTGACCATTATCATCACCAACTATTGTAAGAATGGCGGGATAAATTCGTTATTTGTATTGAAAAGAATAATTACGTACTTTAGAATTTTAGAATTAGAATTTTACTTACAAAGGTGATTGTTATTGAGAACGTAACGATAATGAGAAAATTGCGTCTATGATTATATAAATATAAAATAAAATGGCATTACACGCCGAAACAGCTGTCACAAAAATAATAAAAAAAACTAAATACTCGCAGAACTTAATAATAACATTATTAAATTTGATTTACATTAAAAATATTTTTTTTATGTGAATTCCATAGGTCCACTCTCCTCCCAACTGTCTAAGATCCAGTGGGACTAAGTTATACCCAATTATTGCTAGGTATATACTACGTTGTGATACTGAAGGGAGTAGGGAGTATAAATAAATTAACGTAATTTTTTTATGTAAGTGTTGAGAGGCCCGAAAAAGAGCAATTCTGAATCTTTGTACCCTAGAATTTAGGACATATTTAAATAGGATTTGTTCCCACGTAAAGTTATTTTTAACGAATTTCACAACATATGACTATCATTTCATCAGGGACTACTCAAAACAAGGTTTTTAAGAACCGATAAACCATAAAAAAAACTTTTCTTATTTTCCTGTCGACCCTCACGCCTTCTCACGCCCATGAGTTTTTGCGGGCAATCTTCAATGACCTCAGAGAACTTCGGCGATAAACAGAAATCCGTCCTGCGAGACAATAACCATTAAACGCCATCTGTTGACAACCTCGAGCGTTAAAAAGCGCTCTAATGCGTCGAGAAAAAACTTTCAAGTTCCGGCGAGAGATGGGGCGGGAGGCGCCGATAGATAATGGACGCGTAAATCGAACCTCAATCTATCTTTGTGCGGAATGGAACCTTGGCAATGTGATTTCAAAGAAAATGAACAGATTTGAATATAAAGCGGTGTGTAATCGGAACATTTTTGATGAGAAAAGTATTTTATGATTCTTGTATGGCATAAGACTTAAGTTCGAAGCTTTCTGTTTGAAGTAAAGACTTTTTGACCAAAATGACATATGCATCAGTTACAATGACCCAGGAGTTTGAAATCTTGTCGAAATAAAATATTGGTATTAAAATTGCATATTTAATTTTAAAGACTTACAAATTTACACTTCGTTTGCCAGTAGTGAAGGATATGTCATTTCTTTATCATCCTGATGAGGTACAACGACTACGAGAAAAGAATCTTTCAATTTTGGAATAACTTATTAAAGCTTTTAAACCTCTTTGTCTTATATTCATAATCATTGAATTTCCAAGGACCCGGATAGATCACGAGATCCTAGGTTTGAGTCCCAGTGGCTTCTGTTATCTTTTTCTTTTTTGTGTCTTTTCGGTTTCATGTTTCATTTTGAGAGTTATTAATATTATCTTCAATGATTAAGAATATATTAATTACAATGAGGCTTATAAACTTTAATAAGTTTTTTTCCGAAAACGAATATTAATCCTAGACTTTTCTATAAGTCAGCAGATGTACCATATAAATAGATATATCCGAGACACTATCTAAAAATTTCAAATAAATTCGGATAGAATCTTGTAGTCATGATAAAAAGGTAGCTGCCAACAATATATGAGAGTTAATTGAAGACTGTATTAAGAGTTCTTAGAAATCGAAGCATGATACCGATAAAAATGACTGAACGGATTGGGGTAGCTGTATCTCAGTTGATTATAGCGAAAAGGTCCCGGATAGACCACGAGGTCCTGGGTTCGAGTCCCAGTTATTTTTCTTTTCTGTGTCTTTTCGGTTTCATGTTTCACTATGAGAGTTGTTAATATTATTCTTAAGAATGTGTTACTGTATAATATTTACCCAATTCAGTCGATTGAAGCATTATAAGAAGTGAAAATAAATTGGAAATTAGAATAGAGAAACCGATTGAAAAATATGTTTATGTGAGGGTAGCACAGCTGAAATTTCGATTAGTTTGCGATTTACAGCTTAAATGTTCAATTGAATCGCATAATTCGCAAAACTTTCAAGTGAATTTGGTCGCTTGTGTGGAAGGCAGTTAACATATTTCACAGTAGGGTTTCGAGGCACTTTCAATAGCGCCGACGTATTGTCGTGAAAACATTGATGCGTAGTATACGCCACACGGTACACAGATTATCAACAAGAACAATTGTCAATAAAGTGCGATATGATCGTTCAAATGGTTTCAAATGGCAGCATCAAGATGGAAAAAAAAAACTTTTAGGAAGCATTTGGGACAAGTAAATATTTTTCACATCAATACCACTGTCCTTTAAAAATCACAACAACCATTAAAAAATTAAAAATCAAATAAAACATTGGATACGTTACATAGATCTAAAATAGAAAATACATTAACATCAAATACAGACTAACACCTAAATCGCTCAACTGCACTTACAACACGTAACCTTAGAATTGTTTTAAATTTTTTCAACAAGCACGTCAATTTAATATAATGTAATTTAATATTTTGTAAATGAAATCCTCCGCACGGGAAATCCCAGTGAGGATATCGTTATTTGTTATTTTGTTATAAAAAAAAAAATAATAAAACATTCTTATTATTATCATATCAAATGGTGTTAAGAAATTAGTTGTAACTACTTCCTGTACATCTTTCTAAGGAAATTTAATATTCGAACTCGTTTATTTTCCTTTGAAATGTATATATCAAAGAAGACATTCATAAGATGTACAAAAAAAAAACAAATGGGAGAAACGCTCAATTAAATGAAAATCAATTTAAAAGCTGGGTTATGTGATTTTTACTGTCAGTT
This sequence comes from Halesus radiatus, assembly GCA_022606495.2. Taxonomy (NCBI): domain Eukaryota; kingdom Metazoa; phylum Arthropoda; class Insecta; order Trichoptera; family Limnephilidae; genus Halesus; species Halesus radiatus. Next base: position 54,450 of record JAHDVE020004044.1, read on the forward strand.
TCAGAAGTCAAACATAACCTCACATTTGTTTTGTTCTAAAATCGGTGTTACTCGGTATTGCCATAGTATCGAAAAATAAATTAAATCGGTTTAATTAAGTTTATTTTTTGACATGGTGTACATTATTGCCTGGAAACAATATTGGCGTATTGTATTAACGTTGCGTAGTCGTGTCGTATCGACGTATCTCCGCCAATGGCAACGTTCAGACATCGTAAACCCATTAAATACGCCATAGAATTTTCCAGATGGTCGGGGCTAAGGCGAACCCTGTCTCTCCTTTATACTCTGGGGTTATTTGGAACCATTAGCCCCGAGATGTAAAGTGGGGCTGGTGTGGGAGTGGGGGAAAAGTTTGGTGGGGGCGATGTGGGATGGGTTGGGGTTTTTCTGTATTTATCCCACAAACGTAAGATCTATTAAATAGTACAGGGCCCACCGATGTAAAGGAATCGAGCACGAGTACAGAATCTCCTTCAAATTTTAATCTGAAATATTAATTTATTTTTAATTTGTTTCAATACTGATTTTTTTGACAATTTTTTACGTGAGATCCGTATCTATATATCGCCAAAGGAGTGTTTATAAATAAATAAACAAAAACATTTGCAAAAATAACACCAATGATTGACCAATAATTTTAAATCTGTGAAAAGATTCAATCTCAACAAAATTCACCGAGGTGAAATGATTTATTTTTAAGTCAAAAACAGTATTAATTGTTATTGTGTTTAATTCTTAGAACTCTAGAAATGGTATTATTAAGTTCTGTAAGCATTTTAGCTTTTTTTTAATCATTGTGACAGCTGTTTCGGCGTTCAAAAAAACATGTTAAGACGATTTACATAGATGGTTTTATTTACCAGTACCAATTTTTAATTTTTATGGTGTATTTAAAACAAAAAAATATGTGAGTCCGCACAAGAGTCCCAACTGCTCCCAACTGTCTGGAGCCAGTGAGACTGTGGCAACCCCAATTGAGGTGTGTTGTGGTGATGAGGGTAGTGGGGAGGGGAAGGAGGAGTAACTAAGAAGGTGGGGAAGTACCCGGCTATTGAGATCTGGTCACCAAACACGGCTAAAGCCATTTCAAGCAACGTTTCGATTCTGAATGCTGGTCTTTCACCAGAGCGATACTGAAAGTATCTACCTCTCTGGAACGTGCCGCAAATATACTATTTATTATTTTAAATGATTGAATTGTGAAATGACACATATTAATGAAATAAAAATTACTTGCGCACGTCGGGATTTCAACCCGTGAACTCCGGATTCGTAGCCAAGGATCGTAACCACTCAACCACGGAGGCCGTAATAAATTTTTAATATTTTCACTAATAACCGAATTACTTAATAATAACATAAAATTCTTTATTCCATGCGGTACTTAAAATTTTATTGTTAAAATCTGTTTTACCTCCCTTTTAATGATGGTAGATTGTTCTTAATCATTTTAAAAAGACGTGAATGCTATTTAAGCCAATGAATTTAAATATGCATGGTAAATCCTGTAATTATTTTAAGGAATTATATTATTTAGATTACGTGTAAATACTAAGAAGTGGAGAAGATAATTTTATTTATTAACGTTATACAAGGATAATTAGTTCCTTTGTTTATCGCTAGTTGTTCCAGTAAATAACACTGCGTACACAGAATGAGCGAAAATGTATAATCTGCGAAATGATACAATCTGAAACAAAATTCACTCAGATAAAACGATTTATTATTAGTCAATTATAAAACTTATAAAAGTACTTCTATTTTCTGAGTCATCAAAATCTACGGCCAAACAGCGAGCTCAGGTTTTATGAAATTTTCGTATTTCTGAATGTAAATTCTAGATAAACATTACTACATTCAATGTGTTTTCCACCATGAGACATGGTAAGCATTTAACCTGTAAAAAATAAGACAAGAAAACGTATCGTTATTGTCCCATATTTTTGAACGGTTCAATAAGAAGAAAAAACCGATAATGGAGTCTTGAAACTCTGAAGTTAGCAGTATAATAAAACGATTGGAAAATACAGACGATTCTAACCAAAAGCACAAAGGTATAATGTAACGATTATTATCTTTTATTTTATATTAGCTGATGTGTACCCGGCATTGATCGGGATTTTTTTAGGAATGTAGTTATTAAGTTATAAATTCTTGCTAGTTTTTTGGGTGCCATAATTGATTTGACAGCAAAAGTAAAGCCCTGTGACGACTATTACTATCTCTAAACATAGAAAAGTTCACTTGAAAATTTTATTTAATTCCAAACATTTATTATTTCAAAATATATATAAATGATAAAGTTCTTAAGTAGGTACCTACTTGTGTTTTCCATTTTCTAGTGGCTAATCAGAGTGGTATATCTATGGGATAACCTCAATACAACTCAATGTTTTTCATACTAATTTTAAAGCTTTTTAGCAACATTTTTACATATTGGATTTCATTCAAACTACTTTTTAAATCTTCCCGGCACTAATAAGAAAAAACTGTGCTATTTTCAGCGAAACCTGTTCAGTAATTTTCGGTAAAATTCAGTACAGATATACAGACAAACATTAATTTATATATATATAGAGAGAGAGAGATGTAAAAATATTACATTACCCATTATTGTTTTAGGTGCAGTTGGAGTGGGCAAATAAAAAAATTAAGACAATAGGTAGGCACTATTGGCAAAACAAAATTAACGGAATCCTCAGCGTTTTGGAGATAACACCTGATCCAGACGTAATGGCACACAAACGAACTAACTATAAGGGGCAGCTGATCCCGATCTGCCGATAGGGCTAGGAAGGGAGAAAGCACAACCTATCGTTACCTCTGCAAGGAGGAACGATACTAACGACAAGACCTTTTTACGATTTTTGTAATTTGATAATTATTTACGACTTTTGTAATTTGCAATTGTAATTCTGTACATGTAATTCTGCAAATATAATTCTGCACATGTAATTCTACACAAAACCCCGATTCTTTGGGAATTATCGTTAGAGCTCGGGGCCGTGTCCTTGTGATGATGCTTTGTCTGGGTCCAGTGAGAGGCACTAATCCGATGGGGTCCAGGGTAATCGGTGGTCAGAAGAAAAGAAAGCGAGTAAGTCGGAGCGGGCGGGCAGTCAGGAGAGCAGAGCGTCTTGTCAAGCTGGCGGTTGCTGTCTAACTAACCTAGACCTGTTGTTATCGTATTGGGGCGGGCAAGTTTCAGAGAACCCAATCTCTCTCTCTCGCGAACTGAAGATGATGGTTACCTGGAGGATGGTTTTTTTCGACCCGATGTGTGGGCTGCCTATGGCAACATATAGGGCTTTAAATACTATATTTTTTGTATTTTTTGATTATTTTTTTTTGAGTGTTGGATGTTTTTTGCATGCCGGGTGGATTGGCATCTTTTTGCTTAACTTCTAATACTATTTTTTTTTGTATTTTTGGTTGCTCTTTGTAATTTTTTATTAGAGCCCACACATCAAGGAGGGAGTGTTATGGAGATCGGGAGGGGGTAACCTAGACCTGGTTATCGAAGGCTACTTATGGCAACTTGCAAGACCCGCAGGGCCACCGCGCTCTGGGTATGTCCGATAAACCCCTCTCCCTCGCACCGCTCTCGCTGACGTTTTATTTAAGTCATTCTAGAAGTATCGGGGCACACCCCGCCACTCGAACAATACATTTATAAAGGCATCGTGTGTCGGAATTGCGAACAGCGAAACAATATTTATTTTATGATCGGACTCCTTTACAAATTAGAACAATAACAACAATCTACACAAGTGGAATATAACAAATGTGAAGACGAAAATGGCGGAGTAAAAACATTCTGGGAGTGGTGAATATGTCCGACACAACATCTATACCATATTAAATTATCACGCGTAAAAATAAACATGACCAGTGGAAATAAAGTTCTGAAAACTTATCGGTAAATATTTCAATAGAATTATATATTCGTTGTTTGTATTTGTATTTCTTCAGTACTACGTTTTAGTAGTCATAATAAATTGTTCATTTAGTTTATTGTTTGTTTTGGCCCTTGGCTGGCATTTAAAGTTAAGCCTTTTCATTAATACCATGTCAAAGTGACGGATCTAAGAATTAATATAAGGCGAGGAAAAAGCATTTATAAATAAATACACGATGGCAAATTCAAGCCAACAACTTGAAGAGTAAAATCGTATTTAGAAAATAAATGTAAATTCACTATTCTTTAAAAAAAAGAGTGCTCACATAAAACAGATGGGGTTCTGAATCTTAGTTAAAAGTGAAACAGTATATTACATTGCATTTAAATAAATAAACATAATTTTGTTCAATATCCTCAGTGTTATTTATAAACAAGCATAATTATATAAATATATTTATTTCTATTTTTCCGAAGCCTGTGAAAGTTGATTTACGATTTTTTTTTATCCCAAGCAATTTGTAAGGGAAGGTAGCCATTTCTTTTAATTCAGTTTCAGTGTCAATAAATCGATCTTTATTGAAAGAACGTCATACAGTTTCATAAAACAGTCCATGTTTAAATATAAGTACAATACATGTTACATAATTAAAATATTGTACATATATTTTTTTTATCTAAAAATATAAAACATATTGATATAACACATTTAAATATATCAATTTAGAAAAAAATATCAGTTAAATAGGAGGAAACACTATAGCATAAATGTGAAAATGTCACAGAATTCAGAATTTTAATTGTTTTCTAACTAAATCGGTTTCATCGATAAAAAATCATTATTATTTTAAAAAACCCGACCAAATTAGAATGTGGTGGGAGTAAATAAAATCATATAAATTAGTCGTCACAATGCGGATTTACCGCAGTTTGAAAATGGCCTTAAACGCTATCAAAATAATAAAATAAAAACTGAAAATACTTGCGGAACTTAATAATAATATTATTAATTTGATATAAATTAAATTAAAAAATAAATAAATGGACTTCTACGAATTAAACACAAAAACAATTAATAATTAATATATTATTGTATGGTTTACATTACCTACCTCACTAGGTGAAACCTGTTCTGAGGTAGGTGACTGGATGTACAAAAATATATATTTAAGTGTGATGTTATGTCATTTTTAGAGTGGAAGATACTCTCAGTATCGCTCTGGTGAAAGACCACCATTCAGAATTGAAACGTTGCTTGAAATGGCTTTTAGCCGTGTTTGGGGACCAGATCTGAATAGCCAGGTATTTCCCAACCCCCCTCTTCCCCTTCTCCATCCCTCACCACTACCTTCAGCCTCACAACATTCCCCAATTGGGAAGGCAATAGTCTCACTGGCTCCAGACGGTTGGGAGCAGATGGGACTCTTGTGCGGTATTCATATTAAAAAAAGTTAAATTAAAATACTTAAAACGTAAAAGTAATGCTAAAATATACAAACAATAATTGAAAGGGAATTTCGAATACATTATGAGAGGTTAAAAGAAGTGACAAAATTAAATAAAGAAGGTAATTTGTAAAAGAAAAAATGTCTGATAACTCGCTAGTACACTTGGAACACCATCTCTAACAAATATTCCATTGGGATGGTTTGACTGAGTATCTCTGACCAGTTCAAGTATCGGGGCTCCGTTGAAGCCCGAGTAAATCTGGCTTCCAAAAAACTGGGCGTTGTATAATTTGCTTGGTAGTTAACTTGAAAGCGTAAGAAATAAGGAAAGCAAAAAACACTAATAGTAGACTCATAAATAATCAAATAAATTTAAATAAAAGTCCAATTCTAAAATTATTCCCAATAAACAAAGTTTACACACTTCCCGGTCAGCAGGTACCTGCTGATCTCGCACCTTTGGCCCTCCACTCGCCCGTTTTTATCAATCTATAATACATGTGTATCTTAGTTCATAGTTTAGTTGTATACTGCCCTGAAGAAGCTACGGTAGTGACGAAATCCGGTCGGCTAAAGTATAAAATAAAAGTGATGTAAACAAAGTTATTGTTATATTTTTTAAATTACATTGTATACTCATATAGGGCTAGCACATTCTTCAACAGTGACCAGCTGCTAACCTTGTACAGATCAAGAAGAAACACGAATGATACTTCGCTTGAAATTACTGTAATAATAATAATATTTGAATTGTATTTCGCCTTTTTGTGAGGGCGATCTAAAAATGTTTTTTTTCCAATGTTCTATCTTATCGCTAACTATATACAGTGTATTATTACTACTAACAAATTGCATTCACCGATTCATCGATCTTTAATATCAAGCTATATGTACAATGCATTTGACCAATGAACGTGATGCCGCGTTAAAATATACATGTTATTAATTTTATATACAGGGATATAATATTATACACGAAAATATATCTCTGTATATAGCATTTTGATTGGGAAAAGGTTTTGTATTATTATTCACGCAATATTGTATTCCACTGCAAAATCTAATGATTCCTTGCTTCTCTTTACTTCGATAGGTGACTTAACTGTTCAATATTTAATCATAATTTCAGTATTATAAAGTCAGACCAAAAATACTGTTTTAGACCGATGTTTTCCGGAACGCACAGTTCGGAGACGTAAGGTGGGTCCATTTCATTGATGGGTTTATGGTAAACACCATCCAGCACCGTTTGTACTGGATTCTTTCGGGGTACATGAGCAGGTGTTCTGAAATGTGCGAATATTTTAAGATACCGGTGATGAGCCTTGCTGCAGCATTAAAAACGGATTGAAGTTTGTTAGATTGGTATTAAGGAAGAATGGCATAAATGTCGTTACAGTAATCGAAACGTGAGACTAGATAGCAGTTGATCAATAGTTTTTTTACCTTTGTAGGAAGATTTCTAAGGACTGATAGTTATGAGTAGTGATCTGATCTGAATAGTCGGGTATTCACAACCATCCACTTACTTTAACCGTTCCCTTCCCCAACAAACGTCAGCCTTATAAAATTCCCCAAATGGTGTTTCCATAGTCCCACTGGCTCTGGTCAGTAGTCACTTTGGCGCATTATTACCCAAAAATGTGTATTTTGTAATGTACGGAAGAGAAGCGACGCTAGCAGTCCATAATAGAGTGCTGATACCAACCCTGATGTATGGCAGTGAGGCATGGAATTGGCAGAGGAAGGATGAAAGTAAACTGAATGCTGTAGAAATGAGATCTCTGAGGCAAATATGTGATAAAACCATGTATGATCGTGTGAAAAATATTGAGATTCGTAAATAATGCATAGCTGATGTAATGAGTAAGATTAAGAATGGGACGCTTAGATGGTTTGGGCATGTAGAGCGAATGAATGAAGAAAGGTGTTTAAGAAGAATATATGACGCGAACGTGATTGGAAGTACATCTTTCTAAGGAAATGTAATATTCGAACTCGTTTATTTTCCTTTGAAATGTATATATCAAAGAAGACATTCAGAAGATGTACAAAAAAAAACAAATGGGAGAAACGCTCAATTAAATGAAAATCAATTTAAAAGCTGGGTTATGTGATTTTTACTGAAGTCAAACATAACCTCACATTTGTTTTGTTCTAAAATCGGTGTTACTCGGTATTGCCACAGAATCGAAAAATAAATTAAATCGGTTTAATTAAGTTTATTTTTTGACATGGTGTACATTATTGCCTGGAAACAATATTGGCGTGTTGTATTAACGTTGCGTAGTCGTGTCGTATCTCCGCCAATGGCAACGTTCAGACATCGTAAACCCATTAAATACGCTATAGAATTTTCCAGATGGTCGGGGCTAAGGCGAACCCTGTCTCTCCTTTATACTCTGGGGTTATTTGGAAGAAGAAGCCGGGGACGCACGAGAAAGACATGGTACGAACAAGTGAATAAAATGCTTGAGTCGGGCTATGTCAGAAGTCGGAATAATAGAAGAGAATGTATGAGACGATGTATGAATGTGAATGAAGCAAGAAGTGTATCCCAAGATCGAGTTGTTTGGTGGTCCATCCTTTCTGCCTACCCCTGCGGGGAAACAGCGTGATGGTTAGTTAGTCAGTTAGGAATTTTTGATTAGCATCCATAAACGATTACGGCGCGAAATGAAATAGGATTTCTGAAAAACATTACTTGTTCGGCGTTCTCATAGCACATTCTAGAACTATTCGATTATTCAAATGAACGTACATACTTACCAGTGGCGTGCAGCCCATAAAGTCTGAAAAGCTATGCCTATACTAAGAAAAATGAAAAAAAAAAAAACTGCTACAATTTTCTGAACAAAATGCGTTGTACTCGTATTCCATAAGTTTGAGAAATGTCACGATCGTTCTACAGTGATAAATAATTGTTTTTCCAATAAACTTTTTAACTATTTAGTTACAACCTGACTTATAGCAGTACATTTGACTCAATCTAGTTTTTTTGCGGGATACATAATGCAAAGCCGCGCCTCCGCATGCCACCTTCCTTAAAAGCTGTGAAATAGTAAGACTATAATGGTATTCCTTTTGAAATTTTTTATACAAAATAATTTCCCTTATGAGGAGTGGGTAAGAATCTAGGGGTCAGTGTGTCCAGGAGTAATTGAATTATAAATCCATCCCTTCCACTGCAGCGCAAAGCGATGGGTATAGAGAGGTCAAAGGGTCTCCCTCAACCGGTTTCCCCCGAACCGGCCCTTCACGCAGTTGGTGGGTAGACGCATCCGCCGCCAAGACCTGGACAAAACTCACCCCATGAACTCGGGCAACCCTGTTAAGTTACCAAACGTAGCGAACTACTTGGGTTGACCTATGGCAGATGTGTATGAACGGTTCCCGGGGCGACGGTGCCCATACTCGCCACCAAAATTGAATGTTATCTCTTTACACTATACGTTCTACACTTTTCATAAATTGAAATTTCTTCCAACTTTCCAACACTACCGCTATGTTAATAATAACATGGAAACATGCTTTTTTGTGGTGCCGCCAGTGTGGAGGAAAAATGAGTGGATTTATTAATCTCGTAATAAATTATACTAGTGTATTGCTACACCATTCCTTTTCTATAATTGTATCAAATGATTGTATTTTACGACTATTCCCAACTATAACCTAAAATGCCGTAGGGTTTCAATTACGTACGAGTATATATTGTCATAAGAATGAAATATTTTGATTTACCTTTTGAAAAATTGAAAACATAGAAAAATTCGTTCGTCATTAAGCAATGCAGTAGGTACCCACTTTTACAATTTGATTGAACGGAACGAATGATTCAAATCTATTCAAATATATTTTGAAATCAGAGTGCGATGATACTGTCGATGTTACTCGTATTACGGGATTTTCATGAATATTTATTTGTTTCATCAACTCGCCCTCGGGCTTATGAAAACAAACCACACATTTTGATCTGCATGTATGATATCATATTAGAGTAGATACTGCCTCCATTTAAAACGAGTTGATTCGATGCTGAAAATTCCAACACAACGCTCTGAATACATCTATCCCTATCTATTTATATATATATAAATCGATGTAAAATTGTTTGTTTGTTTGTCCTCGATTTTCTCGAAAATCACTGTACCGGTTTCGCTGAAAATAGCACAGATTTTTTTTATATTTAAAAAAAAAAAAATATGTGAATACCGCACAATAGCCCCAACTACTTCCAACCGTCTGGAGCCAGTGAGACTATGGCATTCCCAATTGGGGAATGTTGTGAGGCTGATGGTATTGGGGAGGGGAAGGAGAAGGGAAGAGGAAGGTGGAGAATACCTGGCTATTCAGATCTGGTCCCTAAACACGGCTAAAAGCCATTTCAAGCAACGTTTCAATTCTGAATGGTGGTCTTTCACCAGGGCGATACTGAGAGTATCTTCCACTCTGGAACGTGCGCAAATATACCATATATTATTTTTACTATTATTTTATTAGTGCCGGGAAGGTTTATAAAGTAGTTTGAATGAAATCCAACATATAAAACTGTTGCTATAACGTTTTAAAATTAGTATGAAAAACATTGAACCCGCCATGTTTTATTTAGGTTAGCCCATAGATATAACACTCTGGCTAGCCACAGATTGCATATTCAAAAGAAGAATTTTTTTTTGGGAAGAATATTTTCAAAATGAAAAAACACGAGTAGGTACCTGCTTAAGAACTTTATGATTTAGATATATTTTGAAAAAAAAAATGTTTGGAATGAAATAAAATATTCAAATGAATGTTCTTTTATTTAAAGATAGTTACTTTCGCTGTCAAATCAATTATTGTTCCCGAGCAAGGCCGGGAACACATCAGTTAGTTACTAATAAACTTGTATTCGTATTACACAATAAAATATCGGAAAATTTAATTTATTTATTAGATTACGCAGACATAAATTACATAGCATAAAAACATAATACAAACTACATAATATTGTACAATAATAATTGAAAATTCAGAATATTTAAACAAATAAAATGAATGCAAATGTGTACAAGTGCTATTATGTCGTGTCAAGTCGATATTAGTTCCCGGCTACGCAGATTGCCTGTTCTAAGGAACCAAATGTTCCAGTTATGCGTTGTGTAATATTATGTGATTATTATATTTCGTCAATATTTTCCAAACTCCCTTCTACCCAAGCCAATTAATCATTTGGTTATTATTGGACCGATGTGTGCTGTTATACAGGCTTTTATATTTATCATTTATTAGAGACAGGCCATAGCTTCAATAGAGATAAAACATTCAAATATTGATAAATATTTTAAATTGTGCTCCTTAGAAACTTTAGAAATTAACAAAAAAATTAAATCTGAAATTAATTTAGTAAATAAAATAATAGCACCCTGTTAATCACCTTTGCTAACCACGTTTCCTATTAACTTTGACTCCTCCCAACGCCCACCCCCTCTCCAAATCACCACTCCCTCTACCCTCACCTAATGGTGACTAATTTTGTTTGTGTACTTGTTTAATTTAAGTTAGTTTTAAGAACGCTAGTGATTGGCACGGTTGTGTCGAAACCGGTAGCGAATTTAATATATCAAAAATAACAAAAGTACATAGTAAATAAAACTTCCAAACAAAATTTTATATTTGTTTCTGGGCGGATTTAAAAAAAATATATTTTACTACCAGATATGCAGTCTTTTGATATTCTGCCATATTACTCCTCGGGACAAGGAGATTGTTTCTGGTGGGGCTTCTTGTAATATATTTATGATCGAAATTTTTGTGTACGCGGAGAAAAAAATTTGTATGCAGTTTTGACGAACATAGTAATAATATAGTTTGTTGATATAATAAATTATACGTAAATGTGTTTCTATTCTACAAATAGCGATTATTGATGGCTTATTGAGATATGGTGAAATAGCCCCCAAGGAGTAAAGCTAACAAGACACCCTAGACACCGCTTAAGTTTGCGCCATTTAGTTCGGTTTAGAATCTTTGCTTATAGACGCAAAGATTGGAAAATAAATTGAAAAAATGATAGGGCGGGTTGTTTCGGGAAAATTTCGACGTTTCATCTAAAATTTTAAGTGATATATTCAAATTCTGTAAAAGTTCTACTCAAGTTCTGTTGTTATTACGTTATGGACCAGATGCTTCACAGTGCTTGAATAACAATAGAACTTGAATAGAGCTTTCAAAGACATGAATATTAATTTTGATGAATCCTTCAAGTTCCTCGGAACAATCCGCACAAATGCGCATTTGAGGTAAACTATTTCAAAACTGAGTAAAATCATTGTTATTCTTATATGGATGTCGATTCTCGGTCGCAACCAAATCATTTCTTTTCTCCATGTTTTTCTAATTCATATTTTTAGAATACGCGTGATTCTGTTTCAATACTGCTAAAAATAAGTATATTGTCTTTTAAAGAAATATGATGGTTACCTTGATATCTGCGGAAATCTTTAAAATTAAATAAGTTCTACTATTATATTAAGCGCCCTGCCTTTGGGTTATTTTTCAAAAAGTAGGTAAAAAAACATCGGGTTTTTTTTCCACGTGCTTGGAGTATCACTGATTAGCGGCGTGACTTGTATGGGAGAATACGAAAACAACCGAACACATCCGTTAGCTTCGGCTTACCTCGGCATACTGAAAGCGATAACGCAGGAACGAACTTGATGTATACGACGTATCACGAACGTTTTGTGGGTTTCGCTTATCGTTATTTTTTAACCTGAACGTACGGGATACGGTTTGTTGCGTTCGGGCGATGATATAGCGGCCGTATCTCGTACGTTCGTACGGTTAGGGCGGTTAAGAGTGTATTCTCACTGTAACATAACGCTACTACTTTTTTGTATCTCTTAATTTGTGTGATACTTGCTAATATCTTGATATTTTTCATGATATTATTTAATTGCTATAGTGTAATTGGAGTCGGTTATCACTATAGCAAAACTGTTCTACTGTTTTCATGCTTTTAAAATATCTTTTCTTATACTGTGTACATTGATCACAATATGCATGTATAGGATGTGTTTTTTAGGGGTTTGGTTTTTAAACACCTGTGAACTGGCCTCCACGATCGTGTGATCTCACACCATTAGATTACTTTATTTGGAGGTATGTGAAGTCACTAGTCTATGCTGATAAACCAGAGACGTTGGACTATTAGGAGTTCAAAATTCGCCGTGTTATTGCCGATATACGGCATCAGTTGCTCGATAAACTTGTCGAAAATTGGACTTCACTTCATTCGAGCTAGCCGTGGCACTCATATGCCCGAAATCATATTTAAACAATAATGGCATGAAATTATGTATTAAATAAAGCCAATATCATAGACATTAACATTTTTTTAATCTGTTTTTTTATTTTTTTTATTTTCACTTTGATTTTGTATACCTCTAAAAAAACACCCTATACCTATTTGTTCTATCATTGCGCTACTATTTGTATGAATATTTTTATTTATTGTTGTATTATATAATATTGCTGAACTAAACTCTTGTTGACAAGCTACTATCAGTGGCTTAGCGGGAACAAATTCCCATTGCATAAAAAGTAATATTATACAATAAAAAAATTCAAAAATTTCCCGAAATCAAAAATTCTATCACGGCGGTAGCTCTGTGGTTAGACCATTCAACCGCTTGTATAATGAGTCGCATAATTCCAACGTTTGAAACGCGGTCACGGCAATAACCTTCCACCTTTCGTATCTTTATTAAATAACGATAAATGAAATTGTTGATTTTTTTTAAACCACAAGTCGCATTATGTTATATTTCGTTATGTTGGGTTAGGGTAGAGACTTTCTCTAATTTGTTTTTACGTTCAGTACCAAAACGAATAAGGTAATATTTTGATCAGTACCAAACTAACTAAACAGCACCGAGATAAAAATTGTAATTTACTAAAAAGAGATTTTATCTAAATGATTTGGTTGAATACTCCTGCAGACGTTTCAGTCAGTCTGAAGTATGTGGTTTAATGTCTGGCTTCAGAAATGCGAGCATTCTCGCAGTCGTCTCGTCTCCTTCAACTAGGATATTAATCGCCTATCATGCTCTCAGACCCCAGACCGTATGCATATAGTTAATTTCATAGCGTCTAGTGCATTTACCCGTGATAATCCCCTTATTATGGCGTATTCACTTATAAATGTCATTTTAACTGGTTGCTTGTAGGGCTGCTAAATCATAATTAAACTGTTAACCGGTTAATCGTTTTATTATGATTTAACGGCTAACTGATTTCGTTAATTGTTAGCTTTTTTTAATCGGTTAACTTGTTTCTTTAACGGTATTAACACACGAAAATAGAAAGATTTAATAAAAAGATAGAAACATAGAATAAAGAAGAACACAAGAAATGCGATGTGGGCGTGTTTCGTGATACAAAAAATATTTCATTCGTTAAAGTTTATCAAATAATAATAAGTTCTGCAAGTATTTTAGTATCTTATCGCTGTGACAGCTGTTTTGGCGTTTAAATCTATTTTAGAACTTTCAAACATTCAAATAAATACAGACTTACTTATATATTTATAATAAGTAAGTTTATATTTGCGTGCCTACAGCGTATCCTCAGATTCTTTGGACATGTCGCTCGCCAAACCGAGAACTCCAACCTGGAGAAGCTCATGGTTACTGGCAACGTGGAAAGTAGAAGCAGAGGAAGGTTGCCGATGTGTTGCAGTGACCAAATTTCACAGGTATCCGGAACGTCTGTGTCCTTGGCTCTCCACGCAGCGCAAGATCGCGAGGAGTGGAGGAGCCTTGTATACGAGGGAGTTTGAAGTGGGGGCACGATCCTCAGCAATGAGTAAGCGACTAAAGAAGAAAATGTATACTAGTAAGTCGTCGCAATGTGGCCTAGCTAGTTTGAAAACGGTTTTGAACGCCGAAGCAGCTGTCACAATAATAAAATACTAAAATCCCTTCAGAACTTAGTAATAAGAATGTTAAATTTGATTTAATTGAATGTACATTTTTTTAATGACGATCTAATAATTAAACACGATAACTATTAATAATTTCATTTTGATCGAGTGGAATTTCAATATATATACTGCAGGGAGTATAAGAGAGACAGATAGCTGTATTTTCATTGGTTATCTCGGGGCTAGCACCAAAAGGTACTAAATCAAAGACACAAGTGCTTCCATTTAAATATTGGTGGAAGGCACTTCTGGTGTACATACTTTATTCTATGGATACAAGATTTAACGTTACAAATATTAGCAGCCAGTGGTGAAAATCGCGTCAACGACGAGAGATTTTTTGTAAAATCAATAGAATATCCTTTTTGAATTTCTCTTCAGTGACGTGAAGTATGTCGATGGGTACCTAACTACCAGAAACGATTCTATTAAGCAACAATATACCCCTCTCCACCGGTAAAACCATCAGCAGATAGGTTCTAGGGATGCCATAGTATCATGAGTTTTGATATTGAAAGTTTCTATTGCCACACCGTAAGTCATTTGCACGTATTTTATTTTTAGTGTTTCAACCTACTCGAGTACTATTGTGAGTGCTGTCAACTTGTCTGTGAAAGCTCAAATGAAGCTCTCATTGCGAATTCCGTCGGAGCACAATCGTTCTGGTTATAAGCAATAAAGAAAGCACTTAGAAGCTATGAGACGACGTTTAGGTTAACATTTTTCTAAGAATATAAACGTACAACGGAGTTAAGAAGATTCTTTTCTGATACATCTACGGTTTTTTCAACCTCCGCCTAAAGTGCATCCTTCCGGCACCTGTACCCTAATAAATAAAGCGGTTTAGTGCAAAAAAAATCCCATCGCAATATTATATTGTAATCGTATCCATTCTCTTATTTTTTTCTTTTTACGTATGTGTTCGTAACGTTGAACAAATACTCTTCAATAAAATTAATATGAAAATACTAAACAGTGGTGTAAACTAAGTATTTCATTATTAATATTATTAATAATGTCTCCACAAAGTAATTATAAATTTATTGAAGAAATAATGTTCATGAAATTAATAAAAAAAAATTCCAAAAAGATGCGTAATCACTTTGTGGCGTCAAAATTAATAAATTAATAAGAACTACTCTGTTTAAATCACTGTTTTTAATACATTAATATCAACATGTTTCAGTAGCAAAGCTCCCCTCATCGGGATAAATAATATACTTATATATTAAAAATAGTGGTTTTAACGAAGTCTTTCTCATTAACTTATTAAAAGGTATTTTAATCAAATAAAACACATAAAGTTTGATTTGATTATAATGGAAAATAAAAAAGTGATGGCTTCATACAATAGTAAAAAGTATTTTGTTTAAACCACTGTTTTAATAAAAATATCAACATGTTTCGAAAGCAAAGCTTTTCTCATCAGGATACAGACTATACTACAATACTTTTTATTAATTTCATTAATAATGACTCAAAAAAATAATTGCTCATCTATTGAAGAAATAATATTCAAATTAGACCATTTTTTTTAATCATAAAATCAACAAATATCACAAAATTACTGTCGCAACGGCGATTTGAACTACAGATAATTCGCTACCGTCTACTCTGAATACTGAACTATTGTGTAAACCATCTGACTTGTTTAATTTTTATAATATATATGATGTTTTATTTTTATTATTTTTTAAATTAACATTGTGTCTCACTGACGCTAGAATGAGGAGACTTGCCCTTATGTACATTTCGATAGCTGGAGACAAAGGTCACGAGATACCCATTTTGGCACTAGCCTAGTTCACTGCCGTCAATGGTTTTTTTCGCATGATTTTTGCTGCGGTAAACAAATTATAAAACATTTATAAAAGAGTTAAACTAAATGAAGAAATAATATTCAAATTACACCAAATTTTTAATCATAAAATCAATAAATATGACAAAATTACTGTCGCAACCGAGATTTGAACAACAGATTATTCGCTATCGTCTACTCTGAATACTGAACTATACCCATAACGATACCCATTTTAGCACTAGCCTAGTTCAAATAAAATAGTCAAACTAAATGATGGCTAATTTGCTGTGTTGTGTACAGTTCATCTATAAAAGGTACATCTCTAAATCACCTCCAGATGGCGTAGGGAATGTTTGTAGTTGATAGCTTCTTGGGTCGTCTGGTTTGATTTTTTATTTATTTATAAATTTTTTGTTTAATACCAGTTTAATACTCTTTAAAGTACGAGCAGTCTAGGAGCGAATGTCATGTTTTGAACTGAGAAAAGTTTCCGCAAAGAGGGACTTGTTTGATTTGCAAAACGCATTCACGTGCAATGGAGCATGACTCGGCTGACAGATTTTTAAAGCGATCCGCTTGCTAAAATAAAATCACGCGATCCTTAGGCAGGTGGCGACAAGGTTGAAATTCCCGATTAACATCGGCCGCATGTTTCGATTTACGCAAAAAAACATCACCAAAATGCGTATTTTATTTTGTTTTTTAAAGCTCAAGCATATATATTAAAACGTTTTACGGTCATATTCTAAAAAACTCAATGTGCCACTGTAAAAAATATGACAATATCGGAAAACAGGGTTCTTAAGTAGGAGATCTTGCACTTTGATACTTTATTTTTTTCTAGGTTTATAAAAAGACACACCAAAAAATGGACGGTTAAACGAAAGGCCAAGGTGTATTCTACTTGCAATATTTAATTAAATCATCTATGATATTTCTAGGCCATAAAATTTTCAAACAAAAAACACTTGATTTTGCATTACTTCCCGTTGCATCGCCTTAATCAATATTCTTATAGACCCTCCGTGGTGCAATGCAGTATTAGTTTTATTTCACATTTGCCAACTTTCCCTCCTTCTCAGTTCCAATACAAACGTTAATTTCCGCTTTGTTTTCAAACCTGCCACGCTCGCGGCACCCCGAGGCAAGCAAAATCCAATGTAAAAATAGCCTTTCTTATGACGCTAATGTTAGCATGAAAAGCGTGTCACCGAGAATGGGATATGATTGATCTACGTGGCTCGCGTCGCCCCAGTTAGCAGCAAACGTGATCATGTATTCCGAGAAATTTCCATAGAGGACAACGTGTCTTCTTAAATGCCAAATTCGTTTCCGAAAATCGACTACAATAGGTACACGATGAGATGGCCCAGCAAAATCTACCGATTTCTATGGAGGCATAATATATATTTTTGTTTTGACTTTATAATACTGAAATGATCATTCAATATTGAACACTGAAGTCACCTATAGAATAAGTAAAGATAACCAAGGAATTCTTAGATTTTGCAGTGGAATACAATATTGCGTAAATAATAATACAAAAGCTATTCCCATTCAAAATTACATATACAGGGTTAGTATGGTCCCGTATAATATTATCTGCCTGTATGCATTATTAAACACGTTCATTGGTTAAATGCATTATACATAGAGCATGTTATCACAGATCGATGAACCGGCGAATGCAATTTGTTAGCCATAAGTTGTAATAATATACTGTCTATTGTTAGTGAAAAGATAGAGCATTGGAGAAAAAACATTTGTACATCGCCCCTGAAGTGATTTTTCACAAAAACGACCTTATAAAAATCATCCAAATATTATATTATTATTACTGGTAGTTGAAAGGACGATATAGTGATAGATGTGATTATAGCGATGAGTACGCAATATAAATTCATAGAAAAAAATAATCAATTGTCAAAAATTGCGAAATAATCACCCGAGAAAAGTAGGGCTTCAAATTTTTTCGCTTTTATTGACTCCTACTACAGAATGACAAATGCAGATGTATTTGCTTTGATAAGGTGTATCGTGGCATGTTTGTGGAATGCGTCATGTTGCTTAGTGGGCACTTAATGAGTGACACTTCCAACTCTCTGGGTCAGTGGTTCCCAATAAGAGCGATATCGCCCCCCCCCCCGGGGCGTTGATGAAATTCAGTGGGGGGCGGTGGTGGCCTCGGTGGAAAGTGAGGAGGGACGAACTGAAATGTAGATCAGAGGATTTTTATCAATACAAATTTATGAATTAAAATTAGCCGTAGGATAATGGCGTAAAAGTTTTATGTTATTTTTTTTTGTGGTGTTCACTTGAATAAGGTTACTCGGGACTCTGGACCGGTAATTATTGATGTACTACATAATTTGTGTAATATATTTGTATACTTAAGAGCAAAAAGTAACCATTATGGAAAACAGAGGTGCTAAAAAGATTACGTCGAGGTACAGATTCCAGATTCCAATCGACCGCGAAGATTACGATTCTTTTATCTAAGTTTCAGTTCAGATTTCATTGTATTGTCGCGTAAAAAGAAAGGTTATACTCTGTAGTCGCAAATTTAACTCTTTAATATTTAGTACATATAGGCGATGAAGCAATATACATATACTTGACAAGAGGGCGGTGAGCCAAATAAGGTTGGGAACTACTGCTCTTGGTAGAACAAAAACTACTAAAGCACCCCCCTCTGGTTACAATTTTTTAGCAGCGATACCATTCCATTGTCTAGCTTCTTTCTGGATATTGTTCAAGATTATATATCGGTGAAAAAAATAAGGATGAAAACATGTTTTTAAGCTTTTGCAATTTAAATAATGGTCCACGGAATGAAACCATAAATTTTTTCCATAATTATTTTATAGGGTTCCGTAGGTCGCCGGTCGACTTGAATGATTTACGTTTAACTGGATCCTGATTTAAGCAAGTTTGCAATAAGTTCTTCTCCGTTCAGACCCTTATCACATTTAGGCAGTCTACAAAAAATACAACCTTTGATGCGTCACCATTCTACAAGAGTGAAGGGTGGATAAACCAATGAAATGAATTGCCTTGGGACGTATAAAAACTGAAACGTTAAATCTGTGTGCGATACGAAAAAGTAGATGAGAATGAGTTAAAATTTGATACACATACTAAACCTGATAAGGAGATATCCTTGCTGTGTTTTTAATGCTAAGTCATATCATAATGATATAATAAATGTTAATAAGATTGTTATGGTGTAGGTGGAGGTGGGGTGGAGGTGGGGTGGAGGTGGGGTGTGGATTGTAGATTATCCAATGCATAGAATCACCTGACTGACCACAACGCCGTTTTTCGGTAGCGGTGGGTAGAGAGGAAATATATCACATATGGACTACAGTAACTGTCTTGCGAAAGTGCAACTAATATTTGTAGACCCACTAGTAAAAAGTACAGAAGAAAATAATTAAAATTATTCTTCTAGTAGCATACTTTACAGATTCTGCTGAAATTTTCAAACTCTTTGACCTTATGATAATTGGACAACTTTGCGCTAACGGCCGTTCTTTTCGAATGATCAATCTGAGGCACCGATGAACCAAGTGTTTTGTTGAGCATTCGCTCTGTTTGCAACCTAAATTATCTATGAAGGTTACCCCCCCCCCACCCCCACTTTCATAGTCAATAAAATAGTGCCCGCCCAATTATATAGACAATAAAATGACATCAAAGTAAAACTTTAAATGTTAAATTAACAGAGATTTATTGTGAATACAAATGTTTTGTTTTGTTTTAGGAAGTAATACATAAACCAACATTTTATTCATCAGAAACGTA
Organism: Halesus radiatus; assembly: GCA_022606495.2. Taxonomy (NCBI): domain Eukaryota; kingdom Metazoa; phylum Arthropoda; class Insecta; order Trichoptera; family Limnephilidae; genus Halesus; species Halesus radiatus. The sequence goes on from JAHDVE020004044.1 coordinate 74,366, forward strand.
TGCGTTAAGAATATGTGGAAAATAAAGTGTTAGCTTGATTCTTGTAAATGTCTGAAAAAAAGACAAAACGTATCTTTAGTTAGGTACTCTTCAGTTTTATTTAAAATATACAAAAACATGTTTTGACATTCGAAAACGAAAACAGCTCTTTGTAATTGAATATTTGAATCGCGTAAAATAGATCGCAAACCAATGAAATTTGACATTTGGTGAAATTTTTTCACCCTGTTGACACTTTTTATAACTAGTCATCTGTTGAGCGGAAATTGATCGCAAAATTTGGTGGAAAATTTCGTTCATTTGTGACTGTTTTAAGACAGGAACAACTTGCTAATGATCACGCCGATGGGGAGGGCAATCTTGCCGTTAAATAGAATCACTTCTGATATCGACATAATTTGCATCAATGAAGCTGCGTTTAAACAGAAAGTTTTACCGCTACTTGTTTAATACCAGTATATTTTACGTACTCGTATATGAATATATCTACCTTCTTCTTTTCAATTTGTCTTATTTTTTGGATATTTTATTTAGCAATGTAACTCTTTTAAAATGTTAATTTTGTAAGATTTTCAAAAGGAATAAAGAAAAATAAATTGATTCATTCTACATAAAAAAATATTGCTTATATTTTTGATAATTTTCTGTTAATAAAATAAATGAATAAATACGAGAACATAATTAATTAAAATGAGGATTGACCGCCACGTAGCTATGTTTCGGCAGACACTCATTGCTTCATTCACATTCCTATATTCTTTTATATATGTTTGAACATTATTTATATTTTTATGACAATAAGGCAGGAAAGGCAGTGATCATGTACACATAGGGATGGCATGTCTCTGCCTAGCTCCTCCCACAACTCCCGGAGAATAAATAATACTCTACTTGCTGTTTTGTCACCATTATTATCAATTTCTAAGCTTCTTCTTCTGGCATCAGGCGAAATGCTTGTGATGATAAAAATTAACTTAACAAATAAATCCTTAAGAAATCTGAATAAATCAATGATTAAATATTACAATGAGGTTTTTAAACTTCAATAAAATAATTAAAAATTAAATATTCTTTAGATTTTTAGTAAGAAGTCAATAGATGTCTCATATAAATAAAAAATCGGATATTCATCCGAGACACTATCTAGGTTGCAATTTTGTTCGTGAAGAACTTTGTAATCATCATAAAAATTATGAGATTAAAAAATAGAGGATGATATTGACAAAGTCTTGAGTTTGAAATACGATATTGATGAAGATGACATTAATTGAACTGATCTCTTTAGCTTAGTTGGCAAGAGGTCCTGTGTTCGAGTCCCAGAGGCGACTGATATCTTTTTTTATTTTCTGTTGTTTTTTTCGGATTCATGTTGCATTTAGGTTACGTTAATATTATCGTCTTCATTTTTTAAATATGATAATGAGGTTTTTAAATTTCAATAAAATAATTAAAAATTTAAAAAAAAATTGGTCCTTTGTTTTAATATTCGTTTAAAAACTAGAAAATGCTTCAAGTAAATACGCCACCAGCACGTTCAATTTTCAACACTAGATAACAAATTTATTCCTTGCAAAAGACTTGCTATTCTTGCAGTACAAAAATAAAATTCGATATTTCTGCTCATCCCCATTTTCAGAAATATTGTTTCCCAGATATATTATACTTTCATATGCTCCAAGTAAATACGCCGCAAGCACGGAATGTTTGAGTCATGATTCCTGGCAGTAAACCGCCGGTTATCCGCAATCTCTGTATTGGAAACGGTTGACAAACATGTTCAAAATAGTTTCCGTCGATAAACTGTTTAAACATGTAAATATACCCCTAGTAAATACAATCAAAGATAATTTATTCAAGGGATTAATGCAAATGATTTTGTCTCTATAAAATCGTTGGTGAATTATATTTATGTGGATTTTCAATGGCTTAAAATTCTGCTAAAAAGTTCTACATCAATATCCCATTAAAAAGTTCTAGTGTCATGAAATTTACATAGATTTTTCTGTGTGGAAATTCAATGTCACCGCAACTATTTTCAGCTTCATTGTTCCATAGCTCAAGATGGATAAAAGTATTTATTGACTAGATCTGAAGAGGTACTTCATAACTTTTTCTTCGTCATTTTCTTCCCTTCCCACTCCCTCAAACCTCACAACATACCCATAAATACCAGTGGCGGTTTTCTATAAAGTGTGTTTGTGCAGTGAACTCCCATAAAATATAATATATTGAGGCAAACTTCACTACATTTTAAGTCAGCACGTTATTCAAATTTAGTGCAAAAAAATTCACCCGTCCGTATTAATACTGCCCGAGATCGCATACGTGCAGTTCGAATTTAGCGTCTATGGGACTTTCCGTTCTCAGAAATAGTCGATACAATAACATACCCATAGCGCTCCAGTGGCAAACCGTGGAACCTTGAAAACCTTTAGGAATTTGTTAGCTGCCCGGGTGCGCAACGACTATAGGATTTGAATTTATATGGAATAGTATTAAAAAAAAATCAATATTTATATTTCTGAAATCTTTGTGTTTTAAGCTGTTATTAACATAAGTCAATTACTGAAGACGTTACCTTTTTATATTAAAAAAACGTTAATTTTTATGGCTAAATTATGTTTTTTTTTTTTATGTAACCTTCTGTGGTGCGTTGTTTTGATTAAATTCCTTTAGATCTAGGGAAAAATATGACTAATTATGGTAAAGACTAACATAGGATTTACAGAGTTTTTAATCACCGATTGAACTGTCCCTAAAAATTTTCTGGTTTCGGTTGTACATTAAAAAAAACGGGTTGTCCCATATTTTTCAATTGGTCAATAAGAAAAAAAGAGCGCTGAATCTCTTTCAATACCGGGTAAGTAACTACTAGACTCCAATAGATAGGAATAGAAAAAAAGCAATGGTTTTGAATTCACCATCCTCGTTGAAAGCGTTAATTCAAAGGGCATGTTTCAGTTGTTAATGGACAATGGGCAATGAGCGTGAATCTCCAATATCTTATTTCATCATAACAATTTAATTAACGTTAAGTTTCCATATCCAGTAATTCAGAAGGGTCAGGGGATTAAGCTCAGAATATTAATATAAAGCCTTCACTCCGTCAGGCTTCATGTTGAATAGGGTGATTTTTAATTAGATACGATTCACAATTTACATCTGACAAGCGTGATATTTAATGTTAATTAGAATTAACAGAATAATAAGTTATCTACCAAGTAATTAAAGCAGGCATTTTAATACTCACTTAAAGCCAACCTGGGAAGTGATCACTAATGAAGGACAATGTTAATATTTACGCCGATATGGCTTTAGCGCAAATGTTTATTAACGGTTACCTCGGATGAGCGCTTCGTTATAATATCTGTTAAATCAGCGCGTTAAGACATTGCAAATCGACAATCAGCAGCGCCATTTTGAAACTTGCTGATTCTTTTCCCGTCATCGTTTTGATAAAATGTTTGACTGTGAACAAAGTAAGAAATGTGTGCCAAGTCAGGGGTGAGTGGTGGCTCATCCTCTTTTTCTACCGCAGCGGGGAAATGGCGTGATGATTAGTCCGTTTGTTCGTTGGGTTAGATTATTTAATCAGTCGTTGATTAAGAAGTAAATCGAGACGTTTTCAAAAATTCAACCCAAAATGAGGCAGAAAATATAGTTAATTGGGAATCAAATGAAAAAGAATCATAAATGCGGTAAATGTAAATACACATGCAAAAACATATTTTATTGTTTTTCAATTTTAATTTGTGGAATTACGTTTTTGTTTAAAATGTTTAAAATTCATAAAATTTCATTCAGAGAATAGGCTTCAGGGATACTTCAATTTTTTTATACCCAATTTTTTGCACTGGTTTCCATGAATTTTAATATAATAAATTTTAAGTAACAAATGTACACATTGGATAAAACTCTTCAAAACGAAACTTTTAAAAGTTTATCGAAAACTAAAATACACCACTAAAAAAATGCCGATAGAACTGGAATATCACACACAAAACAGGAAAAGCGATATCGTCAAGTTGGTGACAGCGAATAACGATACAAAAATATACATATTAACAAATTATAATTATTAAAAAAAAACTTTTTGTTTTATATATTTCATTTATTTCATTTAATAAGGGGTTTGGAATATTATACTGCAAAATAATAATATAAGCATGTTTTTTATTAATTTTAAATTAATAGGAAATGTTTTGTTTAAACCACTATTTAATATATATATTTTTTATTAATTTACTGGATTTTACAGAATTTTTACACTTTTGAGTGAGAAACAACCAATTACAAAAAAGATACACAATAGAAATAAGATCCATAATAGACTAATAGCACCAAGGGAAATAAGTAAATAGTTTTAGGTCACTAGTTAAAAGTCTTAGTTGCTTATCGCTAGCTATAAAAGTCATAGATTTAAGTCACTAATTATTAGTCGCAGTAATTAGTTAGCAGTTATAAGTCTCGAGTAGTCATTAATTAAAAATATTAGTTATAGTTCACCAATGATAAATCTTCACTGTAAGTTATAAGTTATACGTCTAAGTTATAGGTTAAATAAATTATTAGTGCAGCGCCTTTGAGGCCATTTTCCCACAAAAACGGGGCTATAAGAGTAATCCTATCAATATTATTATCATTATGAAGGAAATTGGAAAATATTTCTAAATAACAAAAATTAAACTTATATTTCTTTTTTTTTATAATTTCAATAGAAATGTGGGAACCGTACAATTATTATTAACACTCGAAGGATTGTGTAGTTAGCTACTCGATCGTGGTTAAATATCAAATTCATCACTCGGACACTTGTCACAGCTCTAAGTACTATCACCGGTTGTAGGGTGTTATTTGCCAATAGCCTACGGGTATCTACTAGTTTGTCGGCACTCGGCTTCCTTTGCACAATTTACAGGACACAAGGCTAGTAGCACTTGGAATAAGTTACTATTTTTTTGCTTTGTTGTGGTTTCTATTAAATGTATAACCGAAAGTTACAAAAAAGTTATCTTTCTCAGAATACGGATTATTTAATTTTATATATATATATCAAGACGAATTACTGTATTTATTCGGCAAATTCCTATAATTAATTGTCTTGCTGATAAACACTGCGAGCTGGTCGATATATTTGGTATTGATAAACTTGAAAGTTTTTAAAACCAAATAATATCAATCATCATCGGCATCATTTTGGCATCTTAAATGCATAATTGTTGACTACCCACCCCCTCCTACCCGATCCAATTCCTATTGTCACGGGAACAAGCAAGGGCCGAAAACAGTTCGAACTCTACGCTCGTCGCGGGATGACAAGGTGTTCACCACTGCGACATCAGAGCAGCTGGCCAATTATGGATTAGTGAAGTGTTCAGTGAGGTACATTTAAGTGCTAAGGATATCCACGAAAAAAGTAGGCTTATTCAATTTCCGTGGCATCCTCCCGTTTCTCTTCAGTCATTCACCTTTTTTTCTCATCTTGTTCTCCAGATTAACTTCGCCGCCAGTTCCAGAATTGGGATTCTTTCAGAGCTATCGAAACACCTATGCTTATATGTATTTATTGCATTTACTTGTTATATTTTTGTTGTTATATTTACATGCATCGCTATACTACATACTTTTAATATTATAAGTTAACCTTCGTAGTCAACGTAATAATTTCATGCTTCAGATTCTTTGTATTGTAACTAGGTACATGTTTTATTGTTTGTTCCATGGATTACATCTAAATGTTAAATAACAATAATATGATATAACTTATGATACTACTGCTATTAATATATATCTTGTTTATATAAATACTTACATAATGTTACATACTATTCCACGTAAAAGCCAAATAGGGCGTTTTTAAATTAATAAAAATAAAATAACACGTGGAAGAAGATTATAAGATAAATTTACTTGGTTCTTCAATATACTAAAATTAATATTTAGCACTTGGAATTAGAATATCCCTGATTATTAATTGTATTCTATGGATGAAACTAAACGAATTTAAAAAAAATGATAAAACTCCTCAAAACAAATTGTCTAGAAATTATTACATAGTTTTTAAACATAAACACAATATTTTTAGTAGTTTATTTATTTAATATCAACGGTATGAAAATACCACAAGCATAAGAATATAGAGCAAATAATATTTTAAAAATAACTATTAAATGAGACATATAGATAGTACAATAACATCAGAAAGTATCGTACTACAGTACTAGTACTTAAATATCATGTACGAGTATATGCACTTATAAATATAACTCCATTTGAGCATTTCTAAGGGCAAAATAAAACGTAATCCATATTCTGATAATCCCATTCCGGCTTTCATAAGTTTAATTTCAAATATTGATGCTCGTCGATATAAAATAATGGTATTCAAGTTCCTCCTATACAAAATATATTAGCGATGTGACGATACATTTAGAACATTCTCAAAAATTCCAAATATTATACAATCCACCCATAATTTAAGATTCTGTTACAGTCTATAGAAAATTAAATTTCTTTTACTACGCTGTTCGACATTATTTTTACTGACCATATTTTCGCTATTGCCAATAAAAGAACCCTTCGCAGGGAAATGAAAATACGACATTATTTGCAAAAGGGAATATTAAAAATTCCAGTTGATGAACGAGAAAGTTAACTTTATGTCGCAATCAAAACCTTTTTTCATCACAATTGTAATAATGAAGGTCATCGTTTTAAATTGAATACAAGGTTGAATAGCAATATACTTTTAGGGTCCATCAGGTCCGTTTTTTTAAAAGTTGGTGATATCCAAGAGAGTCCAAGGGGTATGTGTGCTGGCCTCAAAGGCAACAAAGGGACATTGAAGGGAAGCAAAAGCAATAAGAAGCTGGATCAAAAAATTATCGTTAAATTAGTTTTATTGATATTGCAGATTTTTTTTAATATTAACTCCACACAGGAGGTCCTAGAGAAAATAATTTCCCTTAGGGCCTTATCATCTTTGGGGATGCTGTGTGGAAGGTTTTGAGAACGAGAAAAGCATGATGGGTGGGTAGGAATCTGGGGATCGGTTTGTCTAGGAGTGACGGATCCATTCGAATCCTTCCCTCTCATTGCAATGCAAGGCGATGGGTTGAGAGAATCCAGCTGGAGAGGTCAAAGAGTCCCCCCATATCGGTCTTTCCCGATCCAGCCCGTCACGCAGTTAATAAATAGACTCATTTACCACCAAGACCTGGACAAACCTCACCTCTCGAATCCGGGCTCAAGTCACCAAACGTAGCAAACCACTTGGGCTGACCTATGGCAGATGTGTTAGGCATCCAATAAATGGTACACTTACTCGCCCTCCAAATTGAAGTTTTTTATTCAGATATAGAGTTTGCAACAATACAGGAAACACACATTTAAACCATTCACGCGTTTCAACATGCTTAATAAGTAATCATCAGAGGGTATAGACCAGTGGCGTGCATTGCTCTACGTCCAAGGGTAGGATGTAGTCTTTTCGATTGTAAATGCACAAAATGGATATTTTGTTTATTCCCTGAAAATTGTGTGACATAGTTAAAAATACTATTTTAATAAAGATAATGTTTTTTATTACACGTAGACCAGGGGAGGTAGCAACTGAAAAGCTGTTGAGAAAAATTTTATTAGGGTAGAAAAAATTTTACATAAAAAATTCCCAAATTAATGAAAAAATACATTTATAAAATTTTAACTTTTTCTTAAAATTTTTGTAAGGTAAGCACATCTCTTCAGCCTCTTCGGGCTGCAAGCCATTGGTATAGACCCCAGTTTACATGGATAGTATAGTTTCTCAGAAAGGATAGGCCGCCACACAACTCTACCTTGGCATGCACTCAAATATGAGTATTTATGAAGTGTTTAATTTACCAGGTCGTGCCACGTCTTGCTCGAGCGTTTTCGACTTTTTCAATTCACATTCGAGTCATTATATTCTATTAGCATTCTTGTCTTCGTTATCTAAGCTTCCCTTTCTTAATCTTGTTAACTACGCTTTCTTCAACTTTGTATTATTTTCAGATATCCATATTGATACACCATTCCACACATATGAGCATTAGTAATTTTAATTTCATTATTCCACGAATAACCTGACAATAATTTAACTCCTCCTACGACCATCACTATAAGAGGAAAATGTTGCTTGTGCGATTATGGCGGACTAGCAGCGGAATGAACTGTGGCAACCCGAGGTGGGATTCCGACGGGCAGGATGATTTCGTGATAAAACGAGAAACAATCAAACACACCAATGACTATAAATCACTTTTAAAATGGATGTACTATGTTTATATCTTACATGCGCCATATTGTTGCAATTATAATTTCACATACTTTTAGCCTTCTATTTTTGTAGTAACTATCGTGTACAACAACACAAACATTATCCATATTACATTCTTGATGCACTTTTATTTCTATCAATTTATTTTTTCACTACTGTCGCTAGATGGCGGTGCTCCCTAACTCAAACACAAGAAATTTTTCTGTATTGAATTATGACTTTTTGTTAAAAAAAAATTATACTTTTTTGAAATTAGCTATTACTATTACTGTACTATTAAATATTTTATATGTATTATATTAAATAAAAATAAAAATAATGAAATTGAGCCTATTCATTCGTATGGTATATCCGCTCACCGCTTAGGATCATTCTTTTTACTAATCACTAACTATTTTTGAAAAAAGGAGCGAAAAGCAAAATAAGTTTGGGAAACTTTGGTTAAGATGTTAGATGACAGATATCAATTCTACCAACGAAGGAATCACTTAGTTTTTCTTCGGGTTAAATAAAATATTTTGTTCTTTTCCCTATGCGGTACAAACGCCCGAGATTTTTTTTTAACAAAAAATCGTAAAAGGCCTATTTATAAATTTATCAACACCTAAGGTTTCAAGCAGCATTTGCCGCCTGGCTGTTTCTTAAATCGAGAATACAAAAGGCGCCCGCGAAATATTAAACGTCTCATAAATAATAAATAACAAAACCTTATTTCTGGGAGAACTCATTTAATGGAGAAGAATTTAGTGGGATAGTGGAACACGCGAGCTTTTAGGTGTTATACCAATAAAATGGGTGTGAGGGATTTAATTTGAATGTTTTGTGAGCTTTATCCAATTTTGCTTGTGAACAGTGGGACGATAAAAAGTAAAAATAATTAATATTCTTATATTATTTATTCACTGAAGATAATAATAACAAATCTCAAATGAAATACGCTGCTTTTACGATATTTTGATCTTTCTTTCATTGTCTATTGAACAAATATGATGATATGAAATTGACTCACTCCGGTATATATAAATTAAATTGTAACGACTGTTCCTCATTCTATATTGGAAAAACAAGCCGTAATTTCGACATTAGAATCAAAGAACACTTAAGATGTCTTAAAAATAATATTTTTTCTGGATTCGCTAATCATATTACCTCAAACAATCATAGTTTTGATAAAAATATAGGGATCAATATTCTTCACATTAATAGTCAAAGTAAACGCTTAGATAATTTAGAAGTCTCGGAAATTAAGAAATCCCTCAATAATAATGAGTCTATTATTAATAATCAAAAAAACTTATCTTACATCCCCATTCTAAATATGTTTCCTTTCACCCCTCCCTCAATCTCTATCTCTTCCCCCACTCTTTACTAATCTCTAGCCATGCCCTCCACCCCCACTGTGCCATTTACTATGTATGTTCTTCCATAATTTTGTAATATTGTTCAGTATACACTTGCCCTGACGATGGAACGGTTGTTCCGAAACCGGTAGGCGTATAAAATAAATGTGGTTTAAGCAAAGTTTGAGTGATTCATTTGATTAAATATGATGGTCTCCTTGATTGTATATCTTCTTGGTATCTGCGGGTATCCTTCAAATTATTTAAGCGTTACTATTATTTTAAGTCTATCCTCACTGTAACAAAATTGTAATACTGTTTTTGATTTCTCAGTTTGTCTAATACTTGCTGATATTTCAATATTTTTGTAATATTATTTAATCGATATTATGTAATTGGAGTCTAGTATTTTTATGATAAAACTATTTTGCTGTTTTCAAATATGTTTTGAATGTATGTACATTGATCACAACATGCAAGTACATATAGTGTTTTATTATTGTGCTACATTTGTATAATAATTGTTATTTTATATTGATGTATTGTATAATATTTTTGAACTAAACTTCTGCTGATAAGCTACTCGCGGTGGCTTAGCGGGCACAAGTTCCCATTGTAACGCAATTAACATTAAAAATTAAAACCGAAAATGAAATAGATAACAGTTGCATCTAGGAATCGAACCCAGAACCTCTGTCTTAACAAGACTAGCGCTCTAACCATTGAGTTAATGATACCTTATCACTTTCCTTCATTTTTATCGATATCACACCTAGATTTTAGAATTAATAATATAATCTTTAATTATTTCCCATATTTTTGGCTTCTATCTTTTTGTGCAATAGCAAGGTTCTATCTAAATTTATTTGCAATCTAGATAGTACATCGTATATGCCTATCCGTTTATTTATATGGGACATCCCTTGATTTTTTTATAAGACTAGAATGAATATTCAATTTATTTGTATAACTTATTGACACCAATAAACCCCATTGCAATATTTAATCTCTGAATATAATATTAACAAATCATAAATGAAATAAGAAACAGAAAAAGGCATATTAGAATACTAGAGATTGCACTAGATAATCGGTTAATGTAACATGTTCATCTCTTCTCCCATTGTGATAAGCAGGTACGTATTTTCACAAATTTATCAAACTTCCTTTAACTCGTCCAGAAATAATTTCAAAGTTTTCCGGAAATGTTGTCTGATGCACTAAATTTCGGCTTAATTAGATTCAATGAAAACATTTCCGGGTCTACTAAGCGTCCTGGATCCACCTTCATAACCTGATTATTAGTTTCCAACAGATGCTGGGACTGATTAATTACGCCAAGGGAGTCCGGAAATACCGATGATATAAGTCACGCTAGATTGGACATTGCTACAACAAAATGATTTCCCTGTATCAGAATGAGTTTGTCTCAGATTTTTTTTTATGAATATGTATTATATTCAAAGAGTTAACAGTGACAGAAAAAATGATTTTACGATATTTATTTCGTATATTATATACGCTTTTACATATTTAGTTAGTTATAATAGTCACACAGGTTTAAACACATCACAGTAGGTACATAGATTAAATAACGAACAAATACAGAAATAACATAGTGTAAGTACCATTCCAAGTAATTATCTACACAGGTGAATATTTAAAACATACCTCACATTCACTGATACGTATACTCTAGACACATACATTCATAATTGTTGAGGATGTATGCAATGATCGTCTGTTCGTATTTGTATTCCGAGCAGTTGAATATATCTACTATGTCTGAAAATGTATTATCTTCTGCGTGAAGTCTAGGTGATAGAGAATTTTTTAATGAATCAACCCTGAAATTATTGTTACATTGAATAAAATTTTAGATCGAGTAGTTCTTGTTGGAATATTAAATTTAATTAAGCTGACAATATTAGGGCTGTCTATAAATTATCTCAAAAAATGAAAATTATGAGCTTTCAAAGTGAACTTACTATGGATAAAACAAATACCTTTGATATCTAGAGACATAATTTAATACAATTCACAATTCTAATAGCAGTAACGCATACTGCCGCGCCAGTAATTTTAAGTACAGTGACATCTCGGCGAGATTCTCGTAAAATATCAACGATTTGACGACTCATATCTTCGGTATTATTCCTAATTTCTAAAAATTCCTAAAGTCGCATCCTCAATATACTCTAATTAATATGATACATTTGTAAATTACACGAAATTTCGTTGTAGAGGAGACCACCTTATTGGAATATGGAATATCTGTTAAGGTGTGGATAATTTCATTTCTGAGAATGTTAAACTTATACTTACGACAATACAATGCAGCTATATTTATACCATATCTATTATGAGATTTCACCATTTTTAATTACCCATTTAAATAAAGTGGTACTAACAATATGGCGTCTTATCTTGTTATTGATAGCAAAATGGCTATTTTAAAGATAATAATAACTCAATTGGATTCAACGTTCTAAGAAATATGTCTAATTGAAGTGAACTAGAAATTATAGATAGAAAAAGAAGTGCAAATTTCATGACAATAGAACTAACCTTTCATATAATTCACTATGTACCACTACCTCCAAGAAATTACTTATACTGACTGATCATTCACACGCTCAACTTTGCAATCATTGGCGTGTTTGTATTTTCTCGTATACAGTTCGTTCGTTAGTTCCACCTTGCAAACTACTGCAAAGATAACCATGTCAGGCTGCGGGTGCTTTATTGAAACTTTTGATTGATCGAAGTAAAAATATTAAAATGTTCAAAAACAATATCGTTTAAACGTTTAGTTATAAACTAAGTTTCATTTTCAGACCTATAAACTCCCCTTATTGGATGCTCAATAAAATAATAAACGTTATTTTTTGCTTGTGTAGTGCTGATCTAGTGTAATCTTCCCCAATGGAAAATAAACGTATATTCCTAAAAAATGGACAGCTTTAATCGAATAAGATAAAAAGCTCCACTATATCCAGCTTGGGTTCTAGAACAAACATAAAAGCTTTGTTTCTTGCCGTAATTAACTTATAATATTGTGTTTGTTTCTGCCGCGCTTGGCAACTGGTGCAAGCTCCGGATTCATGGGAAAGCCTATTGCTAAGTTAAACACTATCCAAAAGCCAGGAAGTAAATGCTTTCTTTTACTATGTGGTAGGTTGTTTTTTTTAACTACTTATAGCGCAAGAACAATTAGTGTAATGTTCATTGTTCTATATACATAACTAAGTATTTAATACTATATAATAATAATAATAATAATCGGATGATTTTTATAGCGCCGTTTTCAGGATCTGGAAAGAGTACATCAGCGTGTCGTCCATTTCTCCTTCTAATTGGTGTCCTTGTCGGGGTCGGACCACAGCAGGTCGCAGAGCAGCCTGGTCGGGCACGTCCGTGTGCCGCATGATGCACCGGATCTGCTTGCCGTGACAGCATAAGATCTTCTCGTCAAATGTCTTTTCCTATTGCGCCTTTCTCGGCAGCCACGAAATCTAATTTTATACGTTGCGCTATTAAAGGGTCCAAAATAACACATTCACCATTAAATTTGAGTTGTGTAGCCCGGTCGTTACGATATTAATATATTATAACTTAGTGAGATATTATTAGAAAAAAAAAACATTTTCAACCTATGTTCGAATTAGTAATCAGATAAAACAAATCAGTGACAGAACAGAGCATTATAACATTGAATAAATTTTTTAGTTTTTAATAATTTATTTTTTTTGGAAATTTCATGTTAATATAATTTAATGATGCTATTATTAAGTTCTGCAAGTATTTTAGTTTTTTTTTTGTGACAGCTGTTTCGGCGTTCAAGGCCATTTTGAAACTATCTTATAATAAAAACAAGACTACTTGCAGAACTTAATAATAAAATAATAAAATTTGATTTACAATAAATTTCTATAAAAATTAAATGGAAGTGTACGAATTAAGGGCGAGAGGGACGTCGGAGAGTTATTATTTATTAATTCAAAATAATGATAGTATTATTACGCAATACGATAAACATAATGTTTTTAAATAGAAAAATATTTATTAAATATTTTATAAATGCACATAGGCTTAGTATGTATCAAAATCTAATCAGAAATATTACTTTTTCTGACCGTCCCATTGTATGTTTTACAAAATATTTAAAATACGAATATGATTTTTAAAGTGGCGAAAAGTATTTTTAATCCTTTATCGTTGCGTTTTTGTAAATAAACATAACCAAAGATATATAATCCGCATTAGAAAAAAAAATGAAAAAATTAAATTACACACTATTCTTTTTTAAAAATTTATCTTATCGACATGTTACAGAAAAACCTTCGCAGCATTTTTAAGGATATTCAAGTTTTTAAATGTTTTATAAAACATGCGTAGAACGGTCAAAAATGCGTAATATTTCTGATTATATTTTGATAAATGCTAAGTCCATGCAAATAAAAAAAGGTAATAAATATTTTTCTTTTTAAAAACACCATGTTTATCGTATTGCACAATAATATTATCATTATTTTGAATTAATAAATAATAACTCTCCGACGTCCCTCTCCCCGTTAAATACCAAAACAATTAATATATGATAAGAATTGGTTAATTGAGGTGAGGTAAGGTTGGATTGGGTTAGGTTAGGTTTGTTTTTTTGTTCTTTTCTTCTTTCATATTCAATGCTCTGTTTTGTCATGGAAGCGTTTGCTTTAAGCCTTTCTCCGTGAAGAGCCTTGTTGAGTTGAATGTTTGTTGCACGTTGTATCGATTGTTTGTTTAGTAGACGAGTTTTCTTTTCCAACTTCTTTACCAGTTAATGTTTTTGACAGGCTTGCAGTGTTCACAATCCAAGCACTCGCTCTGTTTTATTTATCTTTAAAGTTTTACTTTAATGTCACGTTGTTGTGTTATTCTGTTGACATTTCTAGGCATAACAGTGTTACTCAAAACAAAGTCATTATATTCTTTTAAAGATTTGTAAAATTTACTCTTTCCGTTTCGATTATTAATTTTTTTTTTTTATAATATACAAACTATTTGTATCTCAAAAAGTCGAATAACTCAAGGACCATTTATAAAAATAATAATAGTAATTGGATGATTTGTATAGCGCCTTTTTTGTGTATAACCACCTCAAGGGCTATGTACAAATATTAATTGCTAGGGTTTATTTATCATTATTATGTACAAACAAATATTGAAAGAAGGGTGAATGCCGGAAACTCCATTAACGGAGGACTGAACGCGGTTGGCGCTAACAAAAAGTTGTCTGAAGAAGCGGAGCTACCAGTCCACAACAGAGTGCTGATACCAACCCTGATGTATGACAGTGACGCATAGAATTGGCAGAGGAAAGATGAAAGTAAACTGAATGCCGTATAAATGAGATCTCTGAGACATATTATTATGATCGTGTGAAAAATATTGAGATTCGTAAAGTATGCAAGGCTGATGAAAGCATAATGAGTAAGATTAAGAAAGGGACGCTTAGATGTTTCAGGCATGTAGAGCGAATGAACGAAGAAAGGAGTGTAAGAAAAATGTATGACGCGAATGTGAACGGAAGAAGAAGCCTGGGACGCCGGAGGAAGATGATATTTATTTATTTAGGTATTTAGAATGTCGGAGTATATAAAATGTTTCAATTTTTATGTAAATTCCTCTAGGTAGGTACTAACCGGCTAGCTTCACGAAAATAGCGCAATGAAAATAGAATTCAATGGGACGATCAGAAAAAATGTAATATTTCTGATTAGATTTTGATAAATGCTAAGCCTACGTAAATTTATAAAATATTTAATAAATATTTTTCTATTTAAAAACACCATGTTTGTCGTATTGCGTAATAATATTATCATTATTTTGAATTAATAAATAATAACTCTCCGACGTCCCTCTCCATTTTAAGGGGAACGGTTGCGGTGCCTGTTTCATACAAAACTGAATTTTGGATTGGAGGCAAAAATACCCTTCCAAACTGTATTTTTTTTTAATTAAAGGTGTAGTAAATATCTTGTACGGATGAGAAGTGTTTTATTTATAATACATCATTCGTTTGGATAAGTATTTCGGCCTCCAATCTAAAATTCAGTTTTGAATGAAACAGGCACCGCAGTCGTTCCCCTCAAGAAAGAAATGATTCAAATAAAAATTATAACTTTCCATAATATTGGGCATTGTTCATGTCATAGACGTTCTCCCCTTAGAATATGAATCTACTAAAAACATCTTTATGTTCAGTACACATAATAAATTCTCTCATTGCAGAAAAATTGATTCAAAAGTTTTGATGAAAAAGCAGTTTGAATGGCTTGTAATTTTGTCAAATGAAAAGTGTGTTTTATTTGAATTCTGCACTCGGCGTACCGGTACATTTTCATAAAGTCGCAGTTCCCGGCAAAGTCGTAGTTTATTCATATTCCTTACACTTTTTATTTAATCCACGTTGAATAAATCATTGAACTACTCGAAACGAAGGAATGCGATTGGCTTACGTGGGCCCCGCTACAAGACTCATTTGTATTTTCCAGAAATTTATATTTTAGAATTCCGAATTCACTCATGCGTGCAAAATCAATCGACAATGTTTTCAAATTTAAATGCCACAGACCTTATATTTTCAAATAGTTTTCTTTGATGAAACAAACATAATTTAATGGTTATTTCAAGCAAAGATTTACTGGCATTGTGTAGTCACGTGGTGACTTTTAAGTAATGCAGATATTTTAAAACGTAGTGAGATGTATTTTTAAAGCCATTTGAGCAATGTGTTCGTTTCAAACATTACGGAAACGTACATTCGAAATCAGCTAGATAACGTAAAAGAATATCCGTATCGCTGCGAATAACTGATGTCCGGGGAGGTCTTCGGTAGGTCGGTACCTACCTACTAGTTCATCGAGCAAGTTAGGTTTTGTATAATAATTATTTTATTAACGTATTGGTTGCTACCTGTAGGCAAAAAGGTAAGTGAAATAAAAAAAAAAAAAAAACAAAAGTCAGGTCGTTCTACCCCGCAGAACATGATAGCAAATACCATGTAAGTATATGAATACTTACGTACCGTAAGTTACGTAAAGTTAGAAATAAAACTAATGTTGGAAATACTTATAATATCGCAATACAACATACGTATCAAGTAAATGCTAAATTTTAAGTTTTTAGGAATAATATTTTATATACATTGTAATCAAATAAATCTGTAAAACATGAGATTTCTTACAATAAAATTAAATATACTCAGTTTTGTTTTGTACAAATTTTCAAAAATAACCCGAATAAAAACCTTTAAAAAAAATACCAAGGTGTAAAAGTAACTGCGGAATTTTATTATCTTAATATTTCTGTGAGTCCAATTGTTTTCACGCAATGGCCTCCTACCTGTTGAGAATTGGTCATACGTTATTAGTATATTTTTATATGTCTAAGATGTTAAAATAACAGATAACTGTAATGATTGTTACATAGGTCAAATGATTTTCAACTTGTCTCCAACTATAACAGACTATCGAGGAATCTTTTTTGATCAGGCTTATTCAAAAGAAAATTTTTGTACGCGCATGTCAAATAAACGTAGAAGTAAATTAGCAAATTCAGAAGAAACAGCACGCAATGCCTCCCCACGAGACGCACACAAGTTGGAATCAAATTACAATTATTGCAAGTTATCGGGTAGTCCTGATTATACAATTTATTGACAAAAAAGAGAAAATCGTAAGGTTTACTTAGAGTTTTGAGTATATAATATATTTCGTAATACGGCCGATTTTTTTGTCAAGTTTTCTGATTTATTTTCTACGAACAAGAAGTAATATGAGAAACTTAGCTCACCTTCTTTCGCAATATGGTTTTGTCAGGAATTGGAGTTATCCCAAAGTTTACGAGGTGGCGAAGGGTTCTTGAGATATTAGTCCGCGGAAAGTTTGAAAACTTGTAAACACGTAAAAAAATCAATAGTTTTCGGAATAAATCTTATTATTTTCACGGGAAGAGATTTATATTGTAAAATAGATTTATGGTGATATTTTTTTAAAGTAAATTCATTAAAATAGGTCATTGACTGTCAGATACATTTTTATGATCCTCCCCGCCAAATACCGAAAGTAGTAAAATATTTAAATATATATTTTTGATGGAAAGGAGCAAGGTTTTGATAGATACGATAAATTGATTGGGGTATTTTTAGAAAAATCAAAAATATGAGGTTTTGATTTACTGTATATTTATTTTATTATGGAAAAGTAAAGAAGTTATGCGTAACGTAACAACAAAAAGGTACACTTATAAATTTAACAAAATAAAAGGCGAACAAAACATTACATTACTAGGTTTTGCCTATTGCAGTCTTGCAATTGGTTGTGGTTGGATTGTGATTTGTATTTAAATGTGGATGAATCAAGGAGTTTGTGCGTTAATTATTATTTTTTTAAATGTGTATTTGGAAAAATATTTCTTCTCACCCTCCTACTCCTACCCCAATCCCTACCTCTACACTTACTACTACCCCTACCCCTACCCCTACTACTACTCCTACCCCTCCTCCTACCCTAACCCCAACGCTTATTAAGTTCAGTGTGAGTCTTATTATCTCGTTATATTATTATTTCGCTATCATCTGCCGTACACATTTGCTCCATGTGCTAGCCACAAACTAAAGTGCCGCTATCTCTAATATTGAAAGAGAACTGTTGAAGTTTTCGTCGGAAATTTACCTACCCGCGGCAGCATTTTTTTACCTGAGAGTTATTATAGTTCAATGGAAAAAAATAGAACACGTCTTGAAATAGAAAAATATAACGTTTTAATATTTTACAAAAAAAAATACCAGTTCTAAAGTAACGATTTTTTTAACCCTTATGGATTTTGCAACGGGAAAGTGCCCATAACAACTGAACTGTTTATACAAGGTCGTACAACAAACCATCCCCATAAATTGCATTAACAGGAACGTTTTAAATGTAAATTCCTTCACAGGGATCTTTGTAGGTTTTTTTCCAGGGTTTAGTTATCTTTAATTACAGAACCTGCGAGAGAGCCACGACCAAAGTCGCTTACGGTATTTTATCAGATTTAAATTACATTTTTAAGAATACGTTTTCCCCTTAAGGGTTCGTTCTTTAATACCCCCATTCGAAATGAAACGGTGAATAAGATCTCAGCCAAGATGAATAGAGGGGATTGTGAAAGGAAAAAAAATCATTTAAAAGCATTTGTGGTAAAAGTCACAATGAATTATTTCAAAGAGGAGATTTTGAGATTACCATAAAGGTTTTAAAAAAATATTTCTCGTTAAATAGGCATCCTCAAAGAATGTATTAAGGTTAAGTTGAATATCAAGATTGGATGAACTCTGGCACTTTTTTTGGTAGATTAATGTGAATTAGATGAAAGGAAATCCCTTAGATGTATATAGCGTTAAACCATTGAAGATCAAATTATGAATCTTGAAGACCGACCAATTTTAAGTTACGTAATAAAAAAGTGTAAGAAAGGTACAATTAAAAGGTTCGGGCACCTGGTGCGAGAAGATTAGGAGAAAATTTCTGAAATATTTAATTTACCTTCATATTTTGCAAGTATATGTAGGTAACTCGTATCTACCTAGTTCCTGTTCGGCTTCACTCAAGTTTCTACACGTTTTCTATGTAATCTTTTTCTTATTGAACAAATGATAAATATAAAGCAAATAACCCACGAGCAGGGGAGTTTTTGAAACAGCACTTTTAGGGCGGCTGGCGGCAATTTGGCCGCATTTGCTTCGGTTTGTTTTGCTTAGGTTAGGTTACGTTAGGATAGTTTAGTTTAGGTGCGGTTAGGTTAGGTAAGCTTAAGTTATGTGAGGTTATCTAAATATTAAGTTAGGCTGGACTAAGTGAGGTTAGGTGCGATCGGGCTTACTTAAATGTATATGTAACTTAAATTAATCATAATATTATTACGGAAATATTAAATCGTGGGTGCAAAATTGTGATTTAAACAGGGGAATAAATAAATTCAAGCGTCAATTTGCAATCAATATAATTTAATCACCCCCGTTGGGTGCAATGGGCGAAACGCTAGCTAGAATAGTCGTTTGTTCGCTAATGATCAATTAAAATTATTGCAATCTCAGAGATACATAACGTTCTAATTCGCGTGGATTATTGAAAATAATATGACTAGTACCTTAATAATGCTTTGTCAACGAAATAATTTTCTGCCCTTTCCGGAAAACAATTTTTTTAATAAATAGGATTATTTATCAATACAATATACAAGAATTAGATTCTGAAAGGAATTTCTCAATGCCCTTATATAACGGCTAAACTATGGCTTTGAAATTGTAGATAATTAATTCATTTAACACTAATAATCAAATAAAGATTACGAATATACTACCCTGGCCAGGGCATTCAAGCAATGGTTTGATCGATCATCCAAAGGACACTTTATTTGGGCGATTTGGAACATCTCTTCTGAGGATGGGGAGAAGGTTGGATTTTAATCAGCTGGTGTACACAGCAACCTAGAGGCAATGGATTAAATACATGATGGTTGGGTAGACATGTTTCATGTTCAAGCTTTGGATGAACATTAATCACTGTTTTTATTTTTTCTCTTTCTCATTCTTTCCTTCCTTTTCTTCTATTTTTCCATTCCCTTTCTCTTTGTTTCCGCTTTTGTTCCCTTTCAACGACTTCTCCGTTATTTTTTTCTTCGTGCATCCGACTTTTATAAAGATTTGTTGATTTCCGGTCTGTTTCACTTATGATACACATTTTTTGAGTTGATTCCCGAAGTTTTCAACTGTTTCTGATTATTTTTTGTTTCAAACTGCAGTCCGTACGTGTATTAAATATCTTACAGTATCCTACCATTGGAATGCATTGCTCTTTGTTCACTGCCTACAAGTTCCTTGGCTATTTGATTATACTAGGTATTATTATTAGGTTTACCTACCTTTATAAATATTTTTAAAATTTCAGGTATCAATCATACAAAGTATCCGCCGGAATAGATTAACTTGAAATTATTTATCTTTACATAGCAAAAAATTTAAAGCTCCATTTTTTTTTTGTGTATTTCGTAAATATTTATGAATGGGAGGGATAAACTTATGTCTAGTGTGTAATTAAAAAGTATAAATTCGGCAAAGACAAACAATTTATTACGTTTAAATATTTTTAACAGAAATTTGTAATTATTTTTCTTTTTTTTTAATGTGAATACCAAACAAGAGTCCCAACTGATCCCGTCTGGAGTCAGTGAGACTATGGCAATTATCATCAGCCTCACAATATTCCCCAATTGGGGAATATTGTGAGGCTGATGATATTTGGGATGGGAAGGAGAAGGGGAAGAGGAAGGTGGGGAAATATTATTTCTGGTATTTTCTAAAATCTTTTATTTTTTCTTACGGTAGGCACAGCTTCAAGCCTATGCATATGGACTGCCCGCCACTGCTAGGTGTTTATTATGAACTATATTTTAAAGTATATTTGAGTGGTAGATAATCCAGGTATCGCGCCGATAAAAACCGCCTCTCAGAATCGAAACGTTGCTTGAAATGATTTTAGCTAGGTTTAGTGACCAGATCTAAATATTCGGGTAATTCCCAACGTTCATCTTCATAAATTACTCCCCCTCCGTATTCACCATAGCCTTACAAAATACCCTAGTTCTATTATCCTATTGGATTCGGTCAGTCACAAACAAAAATGATAAACAATTTCTTAAAATCTTCCACGAGACCACACCATCGGTGAACACCATATATTATGCGGTAAATGTTATTTTTTTTTAAATTCGGAAAAAGGAAAAATATACTTTTAATTAACAAGGAATATTAGTAAAAATTGCATCACTTTGGTTGTATAGGGTTCTAACATATTTTGCAAAAATGACTTTTGAATGCAAAACCATTTCTTTTACTCATTTCTATAACCTAAATAATCTTCAACGCCATTAGTTTGATGTAGTTCTAACATCAACCACATTAAATATCCATTAATTGTACATGGTTATAACATTAACCACATTAAATATTCATTAATTGTACATAGTTCTAACATCAACCACATTAAATATCCATTAATTGTACATGGTTCTAACATCAACCACATTTTTTTTTTTTTATATTTATTTCTTGCTAAGGCAATCCCGATGAGTTTCAAAACTCATTTTAGGACGGGAGGAATTTACAATACATAAGTAGAAGATAGTACATACAATTTTACATTGACAGCAAAATATCAAAAATACAAGTTTCACATACAAACAGAAATAATTTTATAAGGCCAAGTTAAATAGAACAACACACAAGAGAAAACATATAAGGGAACAACAAAATATACAAATATGGATTTACTGATTTTCATTTTTAAATATCCTTAAAAAGTATTCCTTTATACCATCATTTTGGGATTTTTTATTTTTCTGGATGGTTTTGTACATATCTGGAAGCGAATTATAAAGTGTGTAGGCAATGTAGTTTAAAGATTTTATTCCATATTTTGTAGTGTGTGTTTGAGGAATGCGGATTTTATTGTTATTTCGAGTATTGTGGTTGTGGATGTCTTGATTGTAAAGTGGCTTGACGTTAGTGTGAGTTGATTGTTGAGTAATTTGTAGGATGGTGCTGGTGATTTCATACTTAGGAAGGATCGTGATTGGAAGGATACCGGAAACTGAGTAGATGTCCCTGACATGAGTGTCCCATGGAAGTCCAAAAACATTTCTGAGGGCTCGGTTTTGAACCACCTGCAGATCAGCAATCAATTTCTTCGAGGCAAAGCCCCAGATACAGCAGAGATAGGAAATGTGTGAATGTACCATGGCGTAATATACTGCAGTTAGTAACGGAATGGTGTCCTTGAAGTCTATATAGCACACCAGTTATGGGGTAATTTTCTCCTTTACATGATTTATGTGGAGATCCCACGAGAGTTGAGAATCTACTATAAGGCCCAAATATTTTGTTGTCGTTTTCCTTTCGAGGCAGTTGTCACCAATTTTGATATCGAGGCTGGAATTTAAATATCCATTAATTGTACATGGTTCTAACATCAACCACATTAAATATCCATTAATTGTACATGGTTCTAACATCAACCACATTAAATATCCATTAATTGTACATGGTTCTAACATCAACCACATTAAATATCCATTAATTGTACATGGTTCTAACATCACCTTGTGTAATCGTCATATTGTATGTATCTGACAATTTCCAGGCCCAGTCCAATTCGTCACTTTGGTAGGAAAGAGTTCTAACTCCACCTTCGATGTTCTGAGATATATTATGCCCTAGCTGGTTGCACATGGTTCTATCTTCATGTTTAGGTACGTTCTAAAACGGTAACTATACGTCCTATTTAATTTTTTTCTTTTAGAATATGTTAAACTAAAATACTTCACATAAAACTGTATCTCAAAATTAAACAATATTAAATAGATTATGAGAAATCGTCTTTGCAAACTTTGATACCTCATATCTCAAAACTTGGTGATGTGAAGTTAGAACCCTGTCTAACCAAAGTGACGATTGGATCAACATCAATTTGATAAAGGTTTATTCGTATGATATCCTACATAAAGAACGGTGTTATATATTTTTATTTTGTTCTAGCTGATGTGTACCCGGCCTTGCTCGGGATTCGGAATAAAGTTATGAAGTTGTGAATTCTTGCTTGTCATTGGGTTGCCATAATTAATCTGATAGCGAAAGTAACTATCTCCAAATAAAGAAACATCCAGTTGAACATTTTATTTCATTCCAAATGTTTTTTCAAAATATATCTAAATCATAAAGTTCTTAAGTAGGTACCTACTCGTGTTTTCCATTTTGAAAATATTCTATCCAAAAAAACCTTCTTCTTTTGAATACACAATCTGTGGCTAATCAGAGTGTTATATCTATGGGCTAACCTAATAAATGTTTTTCATACTAATGTTGAAACGTTATGGCAACAGTTTTACATATTGGATTTCATTCAAACTACTTGCTAAACCTTCCCGGCACTAATAAAAACAAACGGCTATTTTCAGCAAAAGCCGGTCCAGTGATTTTCGAGAACATCGAAAACAAACAAACTTACATTGATTTTTATATATGCAGATTTACTAAAATACAGTATCCTAATACTCAATTAATTAAAAGGCGATACTCATCTGAACCCTTAAATTATAAAGCGGATTGTAAACACACGGCTTATGGCCAGATAACATTCAGATGATAAGGGTTATTATTTGTCCGAGTCAATGAGTATTTGTGTTTAATATTTAAGGGGGATTATAAGCAGAGAAGGCGAAGCAAAGGTTTTCAATGAGTACGTACTTTATAAAATAATGTATGGTTCATAATGTTACGATCCAACCCGAATTAATGTAAAATATTGTCCTTTTGGTCTGATATCTGAAATAATATAGATGCTATAATTAAATAATCAAGTAGGATAATAATAATAGTGCATATCTTGGCTATTCTTGGTCTTTTTATAAGCCTATAAAAAAATAATCTAGTAGGCCTTTAAAAAAACCTTTTCGGATATAGTTTTATTGTATTGTAAGTGGAAAATTTGGTTATTTTAAGTATGATCAGAACACATTTTTAATTTTTGTGCCTGAAGTAAACAAAATAAATGGACTAGAAATATCATAGATGATTTAATTAAATACTGCAAGTAGAAGATACCTTGGCCTTTGAATTAACCGGGCATTTTTAAGCCTAGAAAAAAATAAAGTATCATAGCTGTAAAAAATATTTAAAGTTGAAAATCTCCTACTTATGAAAACTTTTTCGGATGCTGTCATATTGTTGATTATGGAAAATTAAGGTGAATTAAGAATATGATCGATAATTTTTTTAAATATTTAATGCATGAGCTTTAAAAATAAAACAAATCGCGCATTTCGGTGTTGTTTTTTTATGCGTTTTAATCGAAATATGAGGCCGGTGTTAATCGAGAATTTTAACTTTATCGCCACCTGTATAAGGAGTGTGTGATTTCGTGAGAATTTTAAGTAGTGGATCTCCTTAAGTAATTTTATTTTGTCGAAAAGAACAAAAGTCGCAGAGTTCATTAAACTAGATCCGATATACGTGCCATAATGACCCACTTAAGCCAATTGCCATGATATGCTGAGGAGTGAAGTTCCCTGTGCTGGCGACATCCCACTGGCCATGTCAACGAAGTTCAGAAAATTGTGATGTCCTTTAGAGACATTATTGATTTAGATGACCAGAGTAAACACTTGCAAGTCAATTGTAACACTTAAAACTGATATAAACTTAATGTTTATTTGCCCCGCGTTGAAGTGGAAGATACTCTCAATTTTATGTTGGTTAAGATTCAGGGTATGTTTATAGATCAGGTTTTAATAGCCAGAAAAGTATTTCCATGTAATTACAAACAAACTACCATAACTCCAATATTTAAGTCTGGTAATCCCGAAGATGTTAATAATTACTGTCCCATTTCAGTAATCTCAAATATTGCAAAAATTTTTGAAAAACTTGTAAAAAAAAGATTTAACCAGTTTATAAAATGTAATAGCATAATTTACGAAAATCAATTCGGCTTTATGGAAAGTAGAAGCACACAGGATGCAATTTCAAAATTAACTAGCCTTATTCACACTTCATTAGATAAATCACTAAAAAGCCTTGGAATTTTTATAGATCTCAAAAAAGCGTTTGATAGCATATCTCATGACAAACTTATAATTAAATTAAGCAACATTGGAATAAATAGTACAGCTCTGGAATGGATAAAAAGCTATCTTTTCAAACGTCCTCAAGTGGTAAAAATAAACGAGGTACTTAGTCATAAAAAACAAGTAATTTTGCATACCTCAAGGTACAGTACTGGGACCTCTACTTTTTATCATCTATGTAAATGAAATATTCATGCAAAAGCTAAACGGAAAAATAATATCTTATGCTGACGACACTGTCATAATAATTGAATACTCTATTAACAAGCTAGCAAATACTGATATTAATATATTAAAAAATTGGTTCGATAATAATCTACTCTCCCTTAACACTGGAAAAACAAAATTTATTCCTTTCTCTATCAATAAATTTAAATCAAAACCAGAAATAAAAATTATAATACACCAAAGTAACTGCAACAGAATCAATTGTAATCAAGCATGTTCAATACTTAGTCCAACTTCCAAAATTAAATACCTTGGTGTATATATAGACCAGCATTTTAAATGGAAAACACATATTTGTGAACTTGTTAAACGAATTAGAAAATGTATATATATATTTATAAGACTAAAAAATATTCTTAGACTAGAAAACCTAAAAAGAGTGTACTATGCAATTGTTCAGTCTATTTTACAATATGGAATTATTGGCTGGGGGGAACATATGATAATATTTTAAGTCCACTTAAAATAATTCAAAGATTGATAATAAAGGTAATTTAAAAAAAACCATCATCATTTTCCACTGAAAGGCTTTTTACAATATTCAATGTACCTACAGTAGATAAAATTTATAAAAAATATGCAATTATTCAAATCTTTAAAGAAAAAACGTTAAATAAATTACAATTTAATATATCCGCAAGGTATCAACAAAACATTAAAATCTTGCCATTCAATACTAAGCATACGCAAAACACATACCTATATCTAGGAATAACTTTTTTAAACAATCTGCCATCTGATCTTAAAATTATAGAAAATATCCATGAATTTCAACATAGATTAAAAAATTACCTCAAACTACTCTAACAATTTAAAAAAAAAAAAAAAATTTTTATTATTATTAGATTTTTTTGTCTTTTATTATTATCTTCTCTTCTTTTCTTCTACTTTCTTTTCATTTTCTTTAATACTATTACTAGTGATAAATTACAAAATTTACACGACAAATTCATATTTTCCTGCTATTGTACAACAATATTTAAAGTTATGATTTGATTAATTAAGCGATAATCACTCACCAAACACAAGAACCTTGTTTCTTTATGGTGAGGAATAGCTATATTATATTTTTTGTTACACTATATGAATCATGTCTTATTTTTATATACCCTCTGTAAAAAAAATTATTATATTAAATAAAAAAAAAAATAAAAAAATAAAAAAATAAAAAAGTTGTTTTGAGTAGGTGAAAATAAATTAGAAAAAATAAATTAAATAGAACAAATAAATAGGTATATTGTGCAAATAACTAGCATTGAATATAGTGATTTATAAAATGGATGTGCCAACCTTGCACTTAATATCATACAACATATAAATATATGGAGCCAAATGCCACATTAAATAAGCCTCGAGGGACAATGCGGACTGCAGTCAAAGAAAGAAACTTTATATTGTTACAGAACCTTTGATTATGACGAAAGGTGATACGGTTATTATTGCCACATCAAAATACAATGCGACATAGGGAGATAGTTGGGCCTACGAATTGTACTAACGCCAATATTTCAAAAGCCGAAAATCTACTATCATTATTGGATTTTGTAAAAGACATGTATTTAGTTCAAATCATTTATTATTAGTGAAAATACCATTTTTATTTCTCTATAAATCATGATCTAAATTTTAATCTCACAGCAAAAGCATACCCTTTATTTTGTCTGTCATTCGTTCATTTAGTGCGCCCCACTATAGAATTTGGCAGCCACCTCTGGTCGGAGTCCCAAAATATCTGAAAAATACCCTTGAATCTGTGCAGAAACGGGCGGTCCGTTTGATAGATTCGCCTATCTTTTAACAAACGGGTTGCAATCTTTGGAGCACAGACGTCGGGTGGGAATGCTGTCTTGTTCTACCGGTATTTTAATGGAAGATGCTCCGAGGAACTAGTGATCCTTTCGGCACCAGTGCATAGTCGGGAAACACGCCAAACGCGCGCCCAACATTTGCACACGGTTGACATTTGTCACATGAGAACGGGTCGCTTCTACGATTCATTCATGTGTTCAACAGCTCGGCTGTAGAATGAAATACCGGCCTCTGTGTTTCTTCCATCCTATAACATGGGTCTCTTCAAGACCCAAGTTCACTCCTTCCTATCCTCTAAAAGACCCTCCACACAGCATCCCCAAAGATGATATAGGCCTTGAGGGAAATTACTTCCCTCAGGGTCTCCTGTGTGGAGTTACTGAAAAAAAAAATTATATAATTTTGTGCTTTATTTCGTTTTAGATTTTTTTGGTACTTTTTGTGTCTTGTGCTTGCAAAATATATCTTTCCAAGCTAAACGTTCACAACATAACGTGTTAATGTGGAGTGGCCAGCCGGGTGAGTATGTTTCTGTGTCTGTTTGTAGGTACATACCATAATAAGATAAACTCTGGCAAGTAATATTTGTAAGGCGCCTCTGGGGTGATTTTCACAAAAAAACGGCGTTATGAAAATCATCAAATTATTATCAAAATTATGGTTTTGTTAGGACAATTTTAGTATTTTATAATTATTTTATTTGTTTTATTAACGACTATAAATAAGCATGTGAAAATACAAATTACGGTATAAGTATAAACTTGTTTACAGAAAAACAGTTAATAAAACAAAATGATACCTATATTAATTATTTTGTTTTGTACAGTATTGATCTTTTTGTATTTTTTCTTAGTCTTTCTCACTAGGGGGTCTTGTGCTGAGGCGAACTAAAGTTATTCTATGGCGTTTTAGTGCTGTTATTAAGGTTTTTTCATTGACCTCTTTCAGTCAAACTCTTCAATTCGTTTTATATCTAAGGAAGGATATTGATAGAACCGTTTTCATGGGTGAGGAGACAGGATGCATAGAAATATTCTGCAAACATTTTGACAATAGATTTTTCAACTGATGTAAGAGTCTCGATGCGGAAGTTCAGATGGGACCTTTGTAAATAAATTCCAAAGGCCTTATGGTTGTCGGGTATATGCAAGCGAGATACGTGAAACCATATAGGTATATTTACTAGTTAATACACCTATAGGAAACCATTAACGGAACCCATTAATTGGATAACCAACACTTCTGCCGTAGTTCACCCCAAATAGTTCGCTACGTTTAGTGTAGGGGTTGCCGAGTTCATGGGGTGAAGTTTGTCCAGGTCGTGGCGGCGTATGCCTCTGCTCACCACCTGCTTTGTGGGTCGGATCGGTAGATTCCGATTGAGGGAGACCCCCTGACCTCTCCAGCCGGACTCTCTCGATCTTTCGCTTTGTACCTCAATGGGAGGGATGGATTAATACGGCATCACTCGTGGACACACTAACCCTGAGATTCCTATCGATCCGTTATACATTTTCCTCATTTACCTTTCCTTAAAAATATCTTCCTCACAGCATCCAGAAAGAATTCATATACCCCCAAGGAAATTATTTTTCCCATGGACTCCCGTGTGGAGCTAATGTATTTTTTAAAAAAAGTAACTCAAAAGAATTGTTTGAAATATATTAATCTGATAATGTAATAAGTAATCGCTGTAAAAATGTACGATTTATGTGGTATAACAATAGAATTATATAGATTGTATTATGTATTAGGAATAACAATGGGCTATATTATGTAGATCATGCGTAGTGTGCGTGTAATAATAGACCGTAGAAGATTTATTATCATGTGCAGTCGTTTCGCCTTACCCACTTTTTACTCCTACTTGAATTCCCAAATATATTTCCCATAAAGCAGAAAATCTGTTATTATCTTTCACTAAAAACTCTCGAAACTCTCTAGCATTATAAAATGATCACGTCGTGATCTATTGAGCTTTGAAATATCAATTTATATGTCAAAATCTAATACAAGGAGGACCATTGTTTATTGCATGTTGTTCAATCTAAATCTCGGGCGAAACCGGGTAGTTAAAAGCTAGTTAAGTCATAAAGGCATACGTGATATCATTTTGGATGCCATATGAGTACGTAATACGTAACATTAAAAAAAAACATTATTCTTATTTTTAATACACATTTATGAATTTATGCTGCCGTTCTTAGAATAGTTGTTGGTGTAATGGTCAGCATAGCTGCCTTCCAAGTAATTGATCGGGGCACAATTCTCGGCACTGGCAAATATAAATTAAAAATAAATCTTCTAATTTTTATAAATTAACTAACTAATAATGACGCCGTTTCCCCCTAGGGGTAGGCAGAGAGGACGGACCGCCAAACAACTCGATTTTTGCATACACTTCTTGGTTAATTCATATTCATACATTCTCTTCTATTATTCCGACTTCTGACATGGCCCGGCTCAAGTATTTGTTTCTCTTGATCGTGCCATGTCTTCACCGGCTTCTTCTTCCATTCACATTCGCGTAATTCTCCTTAAACTCCTTTCTTCGTTCATTCGCTCTACAAGACCAAACCATTTAAGCATTCCTATCTTAATCTTTCTCATTACGTTTACATCAGCCTTGCATTTTTTACGAATATCAACATTTTCCACACGATAATACATGGTTTTACCACACGTTTGCCTGAGATATCTCATTTCTACAGCATTCGGTCTACTTTCATCCTTCCTCACTGCCACACATCGGGGTTTCTATCAGCATTCAATTGGGGATAAGTCATAAATTACGAAAATCATTTAGTAAATCTGAATGAGAGAAACTATAAAATGTTAAATATTACCCGACTACGTAGTATTTTCCCCTTTCATTAAATTTAATATGAATATTGATTCGGTCAGAATAAAGTTAAATAATTATGTTAGTGATAGAACCACAGAACAGCAAACCATTAGCGTTAAAACCATGCTCAATGTGCAACATTAATATAATATGACATATTCATAATACAAAAATATATATCATAGAAAACACAATATTTCCCCGTAGCTGCAATATTAAAAATTCAATCACCGTCACTAATTGCTCAAAATGGTTTCCATGAATCAATAATCCTGACAGGGCAAAGTACAGATGATCGTTAAATACATTTGGAAAACTAAGCAGATTTTTTCCTTGTATGTAGTGTCGGTTTTATAAAATACTAGCCGATAGACCCGGCCTTAATCGGGATTACGTTTTTTTTTTTTTTTAATAAAGTTATGAAATTGTGAATCCTTGTTTGTCGTTTGGGTGCCATCATTTATTTGACAGCGATCTACATTTCTAAAGAAAGAAAATATTTATTTGGAAATTTATTTCATTCCAAATTTTTTTTTCATGCTTTTAAATAAAAAAAAGTTTTTACTTGGTACCTACTTGTATATTCTACACAGTGGCGGCTCGTGAATTTTGAGTGAGCTAGAGTGCTAAGGTTGAAAAATACGACTTTATTGATGTTGTTTTAGGTGAAAATTATGTTTTTTTTTTTTCATAATTTTATTTTTTTGTATGGAGATTTAGATGGTAGACGGGGCAGTGCCCTATCTAATTGAAAAATCTTCATACAATCTTAGCACTCTAGCTCATCTACCCAAATAAATATTCTTCTTTTGAATATGTAATCTATGGCTAACCAGTGTAGTATATTTATGGGCTAACCTTAATATAACATGGAGTGTTCAATGTTTTTTTTTAATAATTTTAAACCTTCCCAGCATTAATAAGAACAAACTGTGCTATTTTCAGCGAAACAGGTGAAGAAATTTTCGAGAAAATCGAGAACAGACAGACATACAGAAAAAAACATTAATTTTTATATTAATAAATTATATGAAAGTAAATAATTTCTACCTGTTAATTATGATAGTTTATTTTTAATGACAAAAATGTTTTTAAAAAAAAAGTTTTATTTACTTTATCTTCCGTTGGAGTTTATAACTTCGATTTGTTTTGGACCCACACCAGAAAATGAATCTCGTAGAATTAAACCATGTGAGGTCTGAGGACCAGGGACTAAATCTTCTGGAGATTGTTGGAAGAGTGGGG
The DNA here is from genome assembly GCA_022606495.2 of Halesus radiatus. NCBI lineage: Eukaryota > Metazoa > Arthropoda > Insecta > Trichoptera > Limnephilidae > Halesus > Halesus radiatus. The sequence continues at coordinate 105,831 of JAHDVE020004044.1, forward strand.
CAAATTCCAGCCTGAGATTTAGTTCAATGATGATTATAATATTATTGATGGGTTGTTTTGTTGAACAAAAACAAAATATTAACATAACTCACTGTGTGGTTTGATATAGTAATGAAATAAAACTATCACTTTGTTTATAACGACCAAATTTACATAATTTTATATACATAAACATTAATAGAGTTATAAACAAAATAATTGTTTTATTTCAAAATACTAATTGATAATTCAAGATAAGATTTATAGAAAACGTAATAGAGGAAGAAGGCGCTACTCATGGCATTGAAACGTAGGTATGTGACTAGTAAAAGTGCACTTTTGGGATTTTCTGTACTGCAGCTTGAGGAGGAAGATTGTTCAAATGATCAAAAGCCCACATCAGGGGAGAAGAAGAAAAAGAAAACGCGTCGGAAAACTCGCTCTTGTGGTCATCTTTTGCTCCTCCGAATTCCATCTCGATCATTCTGCAAGTTGTGCAGCTTGGAAAACATTCGAATAGAAATCTCATTTTTACAAGGTAAGGCTCTCGACTACGAATCCAGAGGTTGCGGGTTCAAATCCCGGTTTTTATTCGATTTATTTGTGTTGTTTCACAATTAACTCATCGAAAATAATATGTGGTATATTAGCGCACGTTCCAGAGTGGAATATACTCTCAGTATCATCCTGGTGGAAAACCACCATTCACCACATGTTTAGTGACCAGATCTGAATAGCCGGGAACTTCTCCATTTTCCTCTTCTAAATCTCCTTCCACGCCCCACTATCTTCAGCCTCACAACATACCCCAATTGGGGATGCCATAGTCTCACTGGCTTCAGATGGTTGGGATTCTTGTGTAGTATTCACATACAAAAAAAAATGCTCGGCCTAACATTATAGCCAATAAACGAGTTCATACATCCACCCTTTTATGCAATCTCGTAAATTGCGTATTGCGACGTGCTAAGTCCTTCCATCCAATTGCACTGGGCAGGAGGCAGTAGGCGTTATAGGTAGTCCCGTGTAAAGGACACCGCAGCGGCGATATCGTATTGCGCTGCACTCTCGGTGCTTGGTACCCACCGGACTATACGATTACTTGCTTACGATGCTTACTATATTACGGGCTACTACGGATCGTGGCACTGGGGTCAAGTCAGCAGAACGCAGCCAGTCGGTGATTTGAAGTAAGGCAGATGAGACTTTTAATGTAGGCCATGCAGTGAAATCGTACAGATTAAAATCACACCCCTAGGACAAAAAAGAGTCGATTTTGAATTCAATGATGGAGATGCAAAATCTTCAGAAACTGTGTACTTCGTTTAAAACAAAAAATATGACCACTCGAAACGCAATTACGAACTGTAGAAACAATAATATTGTCTAGGTATGGCATATAAAAAATGCCTTAAAATATTAAAACAGTGTACAAACTAACAATTTCAATATATAGGTATGTATCTACATGTTAACAGAATAAGTAAAGGAATAAAAAACAATTTTGAACACAGACTTTAGAGCACGACCTCCGCGGTTCAATGGTTATGATCCTTGGCTACGAATACAGAGCTCGCGGGTTCAATTTCAGTGGTGCGTAATAATTTCTTTTAAAATAATAATTTGCTTTATTTCACAATTTATTCTGTAAAAACAATATCTAGTATATTTGCAGCTCTGGTGGAAGATCACCATTCAGAATCGAAACGTAGCTTGAAATGGCTTTGACCGTATTTGGTGACCAGATATGAATAGCCAGGTACTTCTACACCTTCCTTCTCTCCATCTCCTTCCCTTTCTCACTACATTCAACCTCACAATATACCCAAATTGGGGATGCATAGTCTCACCGGCTTCAGACGGTTTGGAGCAGCTGGGACTCTGCCTAATTCAATAAAACTCCTAAATCCTTTATCCCAAAATTTTAATTTTTAAATAACAGTTGTGTTGAATAGTTGAAGATCAATGGGTTCTAATAACTACGATAAACCGAGGAAATTCTTCACACGTTTTTTTTTAAATGAACCAATATATTAATAATCTTCATATATGGAGGATGCAATAGGAATAAGCTAAATTTTGGGCTGTGAGCGGAAAATATGCATTCAGCAGAAACAGTTTTTCTGGCGAGTCATCGCTAAAATAGACACATTATTACTTTATATGGAAGAAGATTCCTCTATTGCCTTGAGCGAGGTTGACAGAATTGACAAATATTTACTCCATTCAGTATAAAAAAAACATTCCTTGGGTCAAAGGTATCTTTAGAGATGTACCTACTTTTAGCTGTGTCAACTTTGGAAGGTCTATCTTACTTCTCAATCAACTTCACGATACTCGGACAAGGTACCAATTATTTTTGAGGGAATCATGCTTTAATCTTGTAAATTAACCCATGGCTATACGTTTTTTGGTTACGGCGGGAATCGAACCAGTTCAAAGCCTTCAGATTTAAAAATAATTAATCATTTTAAATCTTTCGGCTTTAAGCACTTATTTAGTTTATTCACAATCTATTTATTTATTTTTATTAGCGACTATACAAATAAACACGTGAAATACAAAATAAGGGGCAAGTATAAAAATATTTACAGAGAAGTTGAAGATACAAAATGGTACATTTATTAATATTTTGTAAATCATTTGATCTTTATGTGTTTTTTTCTTAGTCCTCCACAGTGGGGGTCCTGCGCTAAGGCGGACTAGAGTTTTTTTTAACTTTATGTTGATGTTATATAATTAGGTGCGTCTTTTATGTCATTTTTAGTGTGATTTTTAATGGTGTTTCATTGATTTCTTCCAACTAGGCTTTTATTATTGGCTTGTACTGACTAAACTTTTACATTTGTTTTTTATCTGGGGGAAGGATGTTATGCAGTTTTGTTGGAAAATATATGTAGTTTCTTTATTCGAAAGCAGTTTTATAACATTTACAACTAACACTAATGGATGGAAGGAACCGATGGCGTGCAGTGGTGTGCATTGCTCTATTATCAAAGGTAGGCTGTGTGTATATTTTCAAGTTCAGGTATGAATTGTGCATTGAAAATTTGAAAAAGAGCACTTTCTTGTCACCTTCTGCTGATTTTTATTGCCAATTGAATAGAACTGAACAGAAATTCCCTAGAAGTGTGATCTGTAACCGATTTGAACGAATACCTAGGTCGCCAAATTGAATTGAATTCTTTATGACTATGAGGGGCCTATCCCTGATAAGACAAAAACTTGACCGGTTCAAGAAAGATTTTGGATACCCATTTGAAATTCTTTTTTATCTGTAGTGTTACCACAGGAGTATTAAATTACCTTTTTATTTTATTTTATATTTCTATTCAGTGGCCAATCTAGTGATTTCTTTATCAATGTAGCCATCAGAACCTACTATTCAGACCCGATTTACATTATATTATATGAACGCCCAGCCGTGATACGAACAATCATTTTCTGCAACTACGATATTTTACTTACGGGGACAATCACCCGATACAATTTCCTGTTCTCCGCCGAGCGGGAGTAATTTTAATTAAAATATTACTACTCAAGAACCTGTCGACAAGGCTGTGCCGTCTATGAGAACACATTTCGACGATCCTTGCGTAAACTCGGATATCTACTAAAAATGCATTGTTTACTTTTTTATTAATACCACTGACGCTAGAATTAATAGAGTTGCCTAAATATAATTTCAACGTCTGGAGGCAAAGGTCACGTGACACCTATTTTCCTAGTTCACTTCGGTTCATGCTTGTTTCGCGTGATTTTGACGGTGGTAAGTAAAATACAAAACATTTATAAAAAGTGTCAAACTAAATACAATAACAAAATATTCAGTTTTTGTAAACAAGACACCTATTACTTATTTGTTGTTTTACTTAAATTGGCGGCATGCCTAGCTCACCCCTCCCCCCATTATTTTGGTTTCTTCTTCCCTTTGCGTATTAGGGCATCTCTATATTTTATTTGTTCCGTAATTTACACATATAAAATACATACCTACCTATATTAGAAAGAAAAAAAGTATCCATTAATAGAATTCGCAGAAAAGTATAATATACCGATTCTTACTTACGTATTTTTCAAATATAAAATTTGTTTTATAAGTTGCATAAGTCATTATGGAAATAACACTGCCAGCTGATATTCCTTAATCTAGGAAATCCTCACTGTAAAAACTTTACAAATTTCTTTGACACCACAGCATTCTGATGTATAGCCCCACACAAAACTGAGGAAAGCAACTCCAGAAGCTGTGCTAGCAGAGATTGGGTCTGCAATGACAGAGTCCTGAGGTAGCGCACGTCGGGGATGTTTGGAGGCGCTTTGTCGATGGTATCGATTCGAATTGGACTAGGGAAAGGAGATGAGATAAGATTATCTACTACATGGAAATATATGGTGTTTCCATAATAAAAAGGAAATTTATTTTTCTCCACAAATCTTTGTGATAATGGTACTGATCAGAAGCTTAATAAAAGCAAAAAAAAAACCCTTGACTCTGTGCAGAAACGGCGGTCCGTTTGATAGATTTGCCTATCTTAACAAATGGATTTCAATCTTTGGAGCACAGACGTCAGGTGGGAATGCTGTCCTTGTTCTACCGGTATCTTAATGAAAGATGCTCTGAGGAACTAGCTTCATTGATCCCTTCGGCATCGGTGCACAGTCGGAAAACATGCCAAACGCGTGCCAAATATTTACATACGGTTGACATTTGTCATATGAGAACGGGTCGCTTCTACGAATCGTTCTTTTGTTCAACAGCTCTGCTGTGGAATGATTCGCCGGCCTCTGTGTTTCCTCCCTCCTACAACATGGGTCTCTTCAAGACCCAGGTTCACTCCTTCCTATCCTCTAAAAGACCCCCCACACAGCATCCCCAAAGATGATAGAGGCCTTGAGGGAAATTATTTCCCTCAGGGCCTTCAGTGTGGAGTTCCTTAAAAAAAGGATTCAAGTATTTCTAGATAAAATTTTAAAAATGGTTGCGTTTCCTTCCCATCCGCAGTTCCGAATAAGGTCGATCCAGTAAATCCAATGGATGCGAAATTTCGAGTTATTTTTTTAATGCGATTCTTCTCGTGTTCGAGGGGTCAAACTTACTACTATGCACGATTCATTTGGTTTAATTGAAATGTTCGCCCTTCCGTCAAATTACTCGAGTCCTAGGAGATCCGAGTGTTTTTTTTTATACGTGAACAGCGTGTTAGTTGCACACGACTTCATCGTAGGGAAGGGAAAGAATGGAAAATAACGCTCTGTTCGCTTGAAAGTTGTAAAACTGTAATGTTCTCGTATAAATGCTTGAATGGAAGTAAGAAGGCGTTTTTTAAAACTTTAACTAAATTAATTTCCCTTTATTACGGTACTATTCAGTTTCGATCGTGTTCAACACCCCCTTTCATAATAAACATTTGGAAAATAACCAACAAACAATATGGCGTCTCTTCTTTTTATAAATATAAACACACATTCCTAAGCTCTGTAGCTCGCGATAGAAATTACTTTGTGAGCTATGCGTTAACAATTTTAAAAAGTTGTGCAAATTTCAAGATGCCGGAGATCATAAATAGAGAGTTTTGGTTCAGAAAACCGCTGTCCATTGTAAATTTCGTCACTAAGAAATAGATATGATTGTCGATAATAATGCTAATGCAATTTCACATGAAAATATGATACACTATCGATCGATATAACTCTATACGTAAAAATGAATGATTACTCGACCGGTTTCGCTGAAAATAGCACGTTTATCATTATCACTGCTGGGAAGGTTTAGTTAGACAGTAGTTTGAATGAAATCCAATATGTAACACTGTAGCTATAACGTTTTAAAATTAATATGAAAAACATTGAACCCGCCATGTTGTATTAAGGCAAGCCCATAGATATACCACTCTGGTTATCAACAGATTACGTATTAAAAAAAAGAAGGTTTGTTTGGGTAGAATATTTTCAAAATGGAAAACCCAAGTAGGTACCTACTTAAGAACTTTATTATTTAGATATAATTTGGAAAAAATAATTTTTGTAATGAAAAAAAAAAAAATTAACCGAATTGTTCTTTGTTTCTTTGCTTAGAGATAGAAATAGTCGATTCTAGGCATTAGTTTCGCTGTCAAATCAATTATGGCACCCAAACGAGACGCAATAAAACTCAACTACAAAAACAAAATCAACTAGTTTATATATAAAATGCCTCAAACATTTTGACCGAATACTTCTCAAATAAAGTACATCATCAGCATACCTACCTATAAAGATACCCTCATGTAAATTTTTGAAACTTTTGCCAAACTCAATACTTTCCACCGAAACTTTCCCTGTTTTCGCAGTATGGTAATTTCTTGACAATGTTTAGGAAGCATCGCGTGACACACTTGAATAAGTTTTCGATGAAAATCAATATTCATTTCGTGCACAAAGACTATAGACTGAGAAACACCGCATTCATACTCAAAGTTAATAAATACGACCGGAATCAGCCGAAACCACCTCAACCCAGGCCAAGACACTGAATTATATCGGATTCTTATTTCTATAAAATTTTCGTTCATAAAATCATATGTCAACTTCATTAAACCATTTCATTAAATAAAATTAAAATGCAGGAGGATTCTATGTGTTCAGTTTTTATTTTTTATTTTATACCGCAAAAGAGTACCAGCTCCTCCCAACCGTTTGGAGCCAGATTGGGGTATGTAGTGAGGCTGAAGGTATTGAGGAGGGAAAGTAGATGGGGGAGAGGATGGTGGAGAAGAAATCGGCCTCTTTCAGAAATAAGAGGCCGATTTGATTAAGTGTCCTGGCCTGGATTGCGATGGTTTTGAATCGGCGCAGTGTTCGGATTAACCTTGGCGAATTCTTGGATTAAGGCGATCCACTTCCTAAAATTCGAACAAAATAACGTACTCCTTATGCAGGTGGCGACAAGGTTGACATTCCCGCACAAAACCGGCCGCATGTTTCGATTTACGCAAAAAAAACATCACCAAACTGCGTTAAATTACATTAAATAAAAAAAAATCAAATTAAATGGAATTCTACGAATTAAACACAAAAACAATTAATTAACCAAACTGCGTATTTTATTTTATTTTGTAAAGCTCAGGCATAACTATTAAAATGTTTTAGGGTCATGTTCTAAGAAACTTAATTATCATAATGAACAACACGACAATATCGAAAAAAAGGTTCGTAAGTAGGAGATTTTTAGCTTAAAATATTTTTTTAAGATCTGATACTTTATTTTTTATCTAGGCTTATAAAAAGACTCACCAAAAAATGTCCCCTAAACAAAGGTCAAAGAGTGTTCAAATTGAAGTATTTAATCAAACCATCTATGATGTTTTTAAGACCATCAAATTTTCAAACCGATGATTTTTCATTACTTACCCATTGCATCGTCTTCTGAGCGAAGTTTCGATGCGGCTTTGTTGGACGTTTTTAGCACTAACGTAATATATTATTACTATGTACTTTGTGAACAAAATGTCAAGGAATTGCATGTCATTGCAATAGGATGTGGTACAAGGTACGAGAGTGCGGGAAATCCCAGAGAGGAGGTTGAACTAATAGAATGAAACAATAGAACTCGTTTGAACTACCAATTGGGTTGGAATGTACTGTTTGATTTATAAATGACAGATTGTTTTGAAGTTTAGCTTTTATATACGTATATGTAGAATATATAAGCAGAGCTAATTTCTAAAAGAAATCTTGATGTTAGAACCAGACCACAAAGAAAACATGAAACATTAAAATCGAAAAATTTAACGGCAATATTGCAATTTTCAAGCCACTCTCCCGCATATGTGGTTTGTGGGTATAACGAAAATGGTATGATCAATGAAATTAATAATATTCTCAAACAAACCTATATAATTCAAACAAATTTTGAATAACATGTTTACTTTCTTTTAAATGTTTTAATTATCCATGATTTTGCACGCGTTATTATATATTTTTCCTATCTTCTCTACTTTATAGTGTAATATATTTTTTTTTTTAATTTCTTCAATAGATTGGTATTCACTTTGTGGCGTCATTATTAATTAATGATTTAAAAATTATTTTGTTATCACCACATTTTTAATACATACATGATGCTTTCCTCATCAGGAATATTACTTACCTACTTTAATCAATTTTTGTTTACGTTTATAATATGCCTATTCTTGCATTATTGCGTTCCATGTTTATCGTTTGTCTATGCTTGACATAATTATTTTTAGGTGTTCTGTATATTCCTGATGAAGAAAGCATCGTCTTCGAAACATGTTAATAATAATAATATTTTATTATCTTCTTTTTTTATAACAAAACAATAAATAATGATATACTCACTGGGATTTCCCGTGTATAGGATTTCATTTACAAAATATTAAATTACATTATATTAAATTGATGAAAAAAAAAATTGTTAGGTGAGGTGTTTTAAGTGTAGTTGAGTGGTTTCGGTGTTAGTTTGTATTTGGTGTTAATATATTTTCTATTTCAGATCTACCTATGTGTTTTATTTGATTTTTAAATTTATTGTGAATGTTGTGATTTTTAAAGGATTGTTGGATTTTGTTGTAGAGTTTAGATATGCAAATATTAATAAAATGGTGATTACAAAGTATTTTTAATTAATTAATTTATTTTTGTTTCCAACACTCGACGCATGATGAGAAAATTTTCTAAATTATCCTTACGTTTATTTTTCTTCTATTAAAAAGGATTATTTCTTATTACTCTGTTAAATGTTCATAATAAATAACTATGCATTTGAGTTATTTGTTCACCAACGGCAGCTTTCACCAGTTAAAACCTAGTAAAGCAGAAAAGTAGAATTATAAGTGAAGTAGAAAATGTTCCCTTTTCGGAACACTTAGTTGGAACAAGGATTACTTAAAAAAATTACTAATATTTTACAATAAAACGTTCTATACCAATATTCATAGTACTTATTTATAGTAAGTTTGTGTTGCGGTTGTAGCGACGGTTTACACACAATCCATCCCTACGCGTTTGAGTGAAATTTACATGCGTTACTGTCACGTTTCTGACAGATGGTGCATTTATGTCAAATAGTAACACCAGTATTTGATAATTTTGATTATTTGATAAGAAAAAAAAACCTTTCATCAGAAAAAAACATCAGAAGGGTGCAGGTTCGAGTCCTGTCGGCGACATTTATCTTTGCTCGGAAAGGTTTTTTTCAATTTGTATGAGTGTTTCAGGCTAATGATTATTGTTTATAAAAATAATTGTTACCCTTTGCGCTATGCACAAAAATCTTGTCTTAAGTTTTTAAGAACTTAATTTATCAATTAATAAATATTTGACAAGTCAAAGCAATTTTCACCAATAAAATGTAGACATAATTTGTCTCGACGCCAAATATATTTTCATTTGAAATTGTAAAAAATGGTCCGCATTTTAATTTTTATATTATTTATATATATGTGTATAATACTCGTATATTATAAAATAATACAACAACAAAAATATGCAGGATTCACATATCTACCACAAATAAACGAAACATGACGTGTACATTACTGGCCCACATGGGATAAATTTCACCGGCAGAGTATATTGGAGACCGAGAAATAACAGACGACGAAATGCCTCTACGAACGGAATCGTCAGACAGAGAAGTTCATTGGACAAAACATAATTTGTGGAAATGCATTGAGCAGACTTTTGTGGATCTCTGAAGTGTTATGTTTAAAACTGAGATTGCGTATTTGATCTCCTGATCCATATTTTGTGTTTTGTTCGTAGAAAGAATTTAATTTTCATAAAAAAATTATTAAATTTATTCGCAAATATATTGATGCACATCAAAAACATGCGTAATATTTTCAAAATTACAGAAATAATATGTACTGCAATGTAAGAATAAATTTATTAGCCGAAGTGCCTCCCAGGATTTCCCTGCAAAGGCCACCAAGAAGTTGGTAGATATGAGTGTATTGAGAAAGTTCTTGAGCTTCTTTCATCGGATTTGCACACTTCACCATTATCTCACTGGTGGTGATAGAATCACTGATTTAAAAGAGGCTCTTGAGATGTATTTAAAATAAAAAAGAGATTTATCTTCGTATTAACGCTCACCATACATAAGTGTTGATGAATGTGGAACCATAAAGTATTTTTATCCTAGTGTTGCTGGTTGTTAGGCGCCATGAAATGGGTAGGCCAATCTGACATGGTTACTTAGCATAACTGCCCCCCTTCAAAGCGACTATTGGGTGATATTTCACAAAAATTGCGTTAAAAAAAAAAATATATATATATATATATTTTAATAAAAACCACTCCGAGCATCACCAACGTTACGATTCTGAATGGTGCTCTCATCACGGCGATACTGTGAGTTTCATTCACTCTAGAACGAATTGCAAAAATACGAAGAACATTTTCGCTCTGCCACTGATTTTTTATAATATACCGATTTCTGTATAAGAATAAAACTCTTCAAAAAAACTCTTTCTAGAGCCTGTTATCGCATAACAGTGCTATTCTAAGGGGTCGATGCAGTAATGGATTAGCACTTACCGCTGTGAGGATGTCCAGTTCTCCAAGCCATTCGTTGAGCAGCTGCTCCGGGTTATCTTCGTCCTCGTCAGACGAAGGAGCCATGGCCGCGTCCCTGATGGTGATGGAAGATATGCCGGTGTCCATCTGGAGATTGTACAAAAAGATTTCGTTTACAAGTTATTTTGGTATGATAGAACATATGGGACAGTTCCAACCACAATACTACCTGTTAACTCTCTAGGTTTTTAAACCCTCTTTTTTTTAACAGAATTATTTTTGTTTCGTGAAATAGTCATAGAATGCATTGAATAATATAATGAGACTGGGTATACCTAAGCCACAGTGACGTGCAGCCCACAAATGCTGAAAAGCTGTGCCTACTATTCTTTGCCCCATTACCGGAAAAAACTTCTACAAATTTAAAAAAATTCTTATTTTACGATCGTTCTACCATAATAAATTGTATCTACTAATTGCAAATTTTTAATATTTCGTTTCAATTTGTCTTGAGCGTCTTATCCTATATTCTTTAGGGTGTGATGAATAATGATAATCAACACCCAAAAAGCAACAGCCTTTTTTTTTTTTTTTTTTATATGAATACCTCACAAGAGTCCCAACTGCTCCCAACCGTCTGGAGCCAGTGAGACTATGGCATTCCCAATTGGGGAATGTTGTGAGGCTGAAGGTATTGGGGAGGGGAAGGAGAAGGGGAAGAGGAAGGTGGGGAATACCTGGCTATTCAGATCTGGTCACCAAACACGGCTAAAAGCCATTTCAAGCAACGTTTCAATTCTGAATGGTGGTCTTTCACCAGGGCGATACTGAGAGTATCTTCCACTCTGGAACGTGCGCAAATATACTATATATTATTTTTAAATTAATTAATTGTGAAACAACACAAATTAATTAAATAAAAATTACTTGCCCACGCCGGGATTTGAACCCGCGACCTTCCGATTCGTAGTCGAGAGCCTTACCCCTCGACCATGGAGGCCGGCCTACCCTTGGTCAAGGAGAAATGCACGCCACTACTAAGCCAGGAAAAAGTGCTGCCAATAGAATAGCGTATAACAAATCAAAATTTAATTATCGAAATTACGAAAACTAAAAGCCCATACATTGAGCAGTGCGGCTTACCAGAAATGACCCATGACACCGACGCATGGACTTTTGTTAAAAGCGTGTGGAATTATGGAAGGTGATGTTAATATTCCATCCAGAAAACAGGGTCCAACTGATCCAACTGTGAATAAACAATCAATGACTATTACAAAAACAACAAATTTGTTGCCTTGCCAGCAATGCAGCTAAAGCGCGCATTCCAACACATTTAGCATTTAGAAAATCGATACAAAAATAAATCCCCCTGCATTTGCAGCCAGCGAGAGGGTTAAAGAGAGCCATTCATGGAAACAAAAATAAAGGGGTTTAAAAGGTGACAGCCAAGTGCGTCGGTAAGCCCGGCTTACACTGTCCGGCGCGGACCGACGCGCGTCGCGTCTACCATCGGTACCAGTTACCGGTACCGACTACCAGACGGGAATTTTGTATTTTTAGTCATTCCATCCACGCTAGGCCGTCCATGGATATTAGGGTGGACGGTCGAAGCTTTTTCTATCAATTTGGATACCCCAGGTGTTTCAAAATATGCGGATTCAAATATTGATCTCCTCTTTGCGTAAATCTTATTCAATATCAGACTTTTGTGTTTGACTACCGCAAGTTCAATAAATATTTACTTGCAAATCACATATGCATTACGTATTTAACATCCCCTATAACCGGTACAAACCAAAAAAATAATTTAACACATTGTTTAAGTGTGACTTTTCATAGCAGCTTCAAGTGATTTGTGCATAACTTGGAAAATATGCGGTAAACCGATTGTTTGTCACACTCGAGCCATTAACTGCTAAAATGTGAACATCACTTCGCTGGAAAGCTGTGCCTACCCCAAGAAAAACGAACTTTAAAAATACATTAAAAAATTACTTATCAAAATGTGTTTTTCCATGAATTTGGAATGAACTCGTATGCGCATTTATTCAGTTAGTCACAAAAATCAGTGCAAGAGGATAATAAAATGGCAATTTTCAAATCTTCAATGGACAATTCATACTCGAACACGAAAATTACCTCCAGCCTACCTTTAGCCATAGAGCACACAATATTAGCATATTAGTACACAATTTAGTGCAATATTTTCGTACACATATTATGAACAAATTGTTATTGATTGATTTTTTTACAATTTTGATATGTCTGGTAATTTATTTTTTTAAATGTCATATAATTGTTTAAAAATTTATTACTATATAGATTTTAAGTAAAATCAAAATATAGTCAAAAGTACTAATGAATCTGAGTGCCATAAATTAGATCATAATCTAAATGGTAATAAGCAACTTATGAGTTCCCTGAGAGTACGATCGCCCCCAAACAAACAAAATCCTCCATACATTGACGGTCCACCCTAACGGACATGGACATTGGACGTACCCCCGTATGCCAGATTAAAAAAAAAATATCACATCCAGTCAAAATCTTTACCACTTTGCAAAAAGCGAAATACCAACTTAAGTAATCATAAAATGGATTCACAGTATTAGTTAGGACCTTTTGATGTGTTGGTGATGTGCGTGTCAAATTTTCGGCCGCCGAGAGATACCAGATTCCGAATTAGCTTCCAGATTGAAATAAAAACAGTGCGAGTCACGTACATGGATCATTCCCAACTACATCCGAACAGGGCTGCGCCGAAGATGAACAATAACCGTCTTACTTATTAAATTCTTACGCGCTGGTTCAGCGTCGGTATATTTAACCATTCATTCAAATTGGAAAAAAAGTCAAGTTTTTCACTAGTACGACCTTAAGCGCCGCGTAATATTTAAACCGTAAATATAAGTCCGAGAACATGTTAAAAAATATTAATGAACCGTTATATACATTTTTTTAGTACGTAAATTTTGTTCGTTTTTTTCCTTCTTTCTTTCTTCTATATCTTCATTTTATTTTTTTTCTGGTACAATTTCGGAACTCACCGAAGAGAGCTTCAACAATAAACTAAAAATAATAAAACACCTCGCGACTCGATATTTTGATACCCAAAATATATTTAATTTCTTACAGCAGTCAATAATAATAATAATCGGACCATTTCTATAGCGCCACTTTTGTGAAAAATCACCTCAGGGGCGCTGTACAAATATTACTTCCTATTCTTATATTATTCTTATATTACGTCTATTCTACGAATTTATATGTCTAGTTAGGAATTAACGTCGACCAGGAAAACATAATGCAAGTTCAACTTGCATGTACCCTCAATTGATGATAAATTACTATGTTTTTCAAACACAAATGTTCCCAATGTAAATGTCAATGTAAATGAATAAATACATAAAATAAATAAAGTAAGGGTTGCAGTTTTCTTGGAATATAACCACAGGTTAACATCTTTTATTATTGTCACAGTCAGTGATAGCGATAAAATGTTTTTAAATGTTATTTTTATAAGTTCTTCCTCCATTAGGAAATATTTATTTTTATTAATTGCTACTTTTATTACCCGTCTTTGGGTTTAAAAATATGGAACAAACAATACGGGACCATATATTATTTATCAAAATAATAAGAAATGTTTTCAATTTTTTTTAGTTATTAAATATTTTTATTGAGATTTGAAAACCTCATTTTAATATTTAATCATTGTAGAAAATAATATTAACAAAATCTAAATAAAACACGAAAAAAAAACATGGGATTAAAAATGTAGAATAATATTGACAGAATTTTCAATTTGAGATATGATTTCGATGAAGATGAAATTGAACTGGTCTCATTAGCTAAGTTGGTTAAGCGGTTGCCCCGAATAGGCAGAGGTCCTGGGTTCGAGTCCCAGATGCAACTGAAATCTTTTTATTTTCTTTCGTTTTTTCCGTTTTCATGTTTCATTTAGGTAATGTTAATATTATTTTCTACAATGATTAAGAAATGTTTTGTACAAACCACTATTGAATATATAAATATCAATACAAAAAAAAACATTTCTTATTCATTTGATTAAAAATGACATTATAAAGTAATCTTACATACATATATTATTTTTTTACTGTTTACCTTTGATATTTCAAAACTTCAATAGCCCTTGATGGGAGAACGAGCTAAAAATAGTTGTGTAGGCCAAGAAACTACAAATCAATATTGTGCATATTTCATGATGCCAGAACGCACTGTTCAATAATTGCTTCTTACTTTTCGAAATAGTTTAGATTACTTAAAACATTTTCGAATGCGTGGATATAAATTTTTAATAAGGAAATATTTTTTTACTTATATAAGTGAACAATCGTTATTCTTTGTCAAATGCTTATCGCCATTTTGCTGAAATTATACGTATTTGAGATTCCACACCACATTCGCATGGTTACCTATAATAATACAGAATAACTATAGTATCAAAAGTGGCACGGAATTCATTGGACAATCGTGCAGAAACTAACTTTAAAATACATACGTACACTTTCAAAACTCGAGTCACTCCCTAGTGTCAGTTCATCCCTAAACAAAACACACCCACAAATAATTAAATAATCTCAAAAAGGGAGGTGCTGCAGTTAACCGCAAACAACGTGCAATTTATTAATCAAATATGGTTGTGAAAAAATCTAAATAACTTCGGATAATTATAATTACGCTCGCCAAATTATTATGAAGCACGCGTGTGCGTGTTTGGGGAATGATACGAACAGATGTTAGAAATGGAGTGGATGTCCGAAATTGACACACAGATTGAATGCTATATTATTATAAGAAAATATTAAATGAGCAATCATCATATGACGTATCCGTGATATCTTGGCTCGTTGTGTGATAGACGCTTCACAGTGTCAATCATTCCGGAAACATTTAATAATTATCTTCATACCGTAATTTTAACATAAAGGGTGTTGTACCTTTTACGTAAATATACACAAAAAATACGTTGTTTATTTAAAAAAAAACCCACCCTCAATTTACACAGGCATAGATTTTTATGGGATACATTTTTAAATAAAAAAATATAGATACGAAAGTACATATTATTTATTATGTATATTATAACAATGAATTGTTACAAATTATTTACATTTTTAATATATATGTATTTTTAATAAATGAATTCTGTAAAATTAAATAATAAAAACCTATATCACTAACATCGTTACAAAGAAAAAAGTTTCAAAAAACAGGTTCCTCATTTGCATGCATTTTATCATATTTGATAATGCATAAATCGTAAAAGGGAATAATGGTTCACCTTGACACAGTTAGCTGTGCAGGCATTTAAAGGAAGATCCAACAAAACTAATTCTTAAATCCACAGATTTTTTGATCTATCCTTGCAACATTGCAGTACGCGAAATCTTTCTCATACAAAAAAGTAAAATTATTATTTTTTTTTGATTTGGAAAGACAGAAAAAAAGTCACGACTTCAAAAATACTGAACTTTTGGTAAAAACGATATACTTGGGTAGCTACCAAATCTTTGAAGGTAATAGAGTGTGATATCGGGGTTTGGAACAACCTATATTTAGGAACTAAGTTACATATCGCAAGGAAGTAGTATGGCTGAATGAGATAACGACGAACAAAACAAACCCAGTGTATCAACGGACGCTTTTTTTTTGGCACACATCATTTAAGCGATAAAACCAATCTAGGGAAGATTCAAATGTACAACAATAAAAACTGTGTTACCAAAGATAACCTTTTTAAACAAGACTTTGCATAATGGCTTATCATGGACTGATAAAAACAATGAAAACAAAACCATATATATATAACGAAAAAGTTATTTAGAGCAATATTTAATTTGCAACACTGTGTGTGTGTGTTCTTCTGGTCTAGTGAACACGGACGGTGGTCTATGCATTTCACATTGGGGTATATAAAAAAAAGATATATATATGTTAAGTCCATATATGAGGCCGTGAAGAAAATAATCTCCTCTCCGCCCTCAGACCTATGTCAGCTTGGGGAATGCTGTGAGGAGGGTCTTTTTAAGAAAAGGAAGGAGAGGGAGTTCTGTTAACGAAAAAGGAATGAGGGGTGATACGTCCAGGAGTGACTGACTTATCAATCCATCCCTGCAACTGCGGTGCATGGCGATGATGAGTCGAGAGAGTCCGGCTGGAGACCTCAAAGAGTCTGCCTCAATTGGCCTTTCCCGATCCGGCATGCCACGAAGTTGGTGGGCACACGCATCCGCTGCTAAGATCTGGACAAACCCCACTCCATAAACTCGGGCACCCCTGCTAAATCACCAAACGTAGCTAACCACTTGGGGTGTCTTATGGCAAAGGTGTTGGTTATTCAATGAATGGTTTCCGGGATGGTGGTACGATTCTCGTCCAAAGAAAAATACATTAACATATTTTTTAAATTAGTGTATAGACACCAGAACATCAAGTTCATGGTAGTACTGTTGAAATTATTAAATGTGTAACAATAAATATTAGTACTCCCTCCTTAAAGACGAACATTTCTCAATTAGGGAGGTATTAAATTTGAAAAAAGGAAACTAAAACGATTATTTAAATAAAATAAAAAAATAAGAAATAGTACTTAAATACACTTTTGTTATTACCACGCAAACAATGTACTTAATTATGTCTAATAAATATCTGAAAAAAAAACTATATATATTTTTTAATAACCTTTCATTTATTTTCATCTGTATAATTAGATAATTAATATTTATTTTACATTTTTATTGTTCCCTACTTGCTACGCTAGCTAACTAACTAACCATAATGCTGCTTCTCAGCAGATAGGATAGATCACCAAACAACTCAGTCTTGTCAAAAACTCCTTTCTTTATTTGCATTTATACATTCATCAAACCATATAAATGGGCTTTTTAATATTATTCATTGGGTGCGTTTATCGGCCTTGCATTATTTCCGAGTTCTAATTTCAAATTCAAATTACAATCCAAATTCTAGGTAGATGAGTAGTAAAACAAAAGTTGATACATAGTTTTTCTACCTCCTTAAACTTAGGCATAAAATCACAAATCGTTAGATGCATCGTCAGCGCTTGTCGCAATGCAGCTCAGCTATAATTGCATGATTGTTGATTTTGCAAAAACGTTGTTAGAACATTTTACAGCTCGACAAACATATTACTTACGTTTGTTTACCTTTATAATTTTGCATTACTATTTGCCCAGCTGTTGTTCAAACACAATACATTCCTTGTGGCAATATTGAAATACTAAATATCGAACTGCTAAACTTCCCATCTTCTTACGCCTTTATATTTTCTATTTACATAATATCCGAGAAAATATTTGCTGTACACATCTCATATTTAAAAATACGTAGAGCGATTTTAATTAAGTGTTTTTGTGGATATTTTAGCTATTGTTCGAACTAATTTCTCTCCAGGCCTATGTCACATCATTGGGGATGCTAGGTTCTTTTTGAACCAGGGTCTTAAAGAGAATCGTGTTATTTCCATTTTGTATTTATTTTTTAATCATTAACGCCGTTCGGCTTTTACATAGTATAACATACATCATAAGATAAAGACTAATAAAAAACGAGAAAAAATAAATATATATATACGAGTATATATATCTTAAAATAACAAAGTAAAAATAAACACCTGTTGAAGGTGTATAAAAATTAGGAGTGATGAAAAAAAATTTATTAATATTTAAAATTTAAATGGTTTATATTATTTCTGAAAATCAGATATTTAATTACTAAATACATCATTACAATAGGTATATATGTATAATATTTTATATTAAATAAATAATTTAGCGAAGAACATACAGTGAGCATATCAGAGTAGATAAATGAGTTCGTGGGTACACGGTTGTATTGTAACAGCGACACATTACATATATCTGTGATATGCCCGTATATATTACCAAAGTATTGAATTCAATTTACCGAAGTGTTAAATTGTGCGGTCGTTGCAGTATTATTGCAATAGAACGGTTATAAAAGGGAGGAAACCCAAAGCCCGGCAAATCATTCATTCGAGCTGTTGAACACAAGAATGAGTCACAGAAGCGACCCGTTTTTTATTATTTATTTTGTGGCAAATGTCAACCGTGCACACATTATATGTTTAGACAATAATGGTTACTATTATTTTATAACTTACACCCCTTGAAAATCAGAGTAATTTATGCTTATATTTTACAAAAATTAAGAGTAATAAAAAAGGTTTCTTTACGATTTTATTTATAACCGTAGCTATGGACTTTGCAAAGCCTCGCATCTCTTGATTGAAATGAGACCGATAGCTGAATAAACAAATCAATTTCATTAGGCCAGAGAGCTCATCATTTGATGATTTAGACAAATAAATTTTGCTCTGTAGTTTAGATAAAATGCTGTACTGTACATTTTTAAAAATATCAAACAATTATTCCATTGATGAATTAAAAGAAAATATCAGAAAAACATACCAATGTAGAAGAAAAATGAATCAAGTACTAGAGAGAGGAGTCGTTAGTTTTGTTTGTACGAATGGTTTTTTAATGTTGAGGGATCTTGTAATTTGGGCATGGAAATAGTTCGTGGCGTTGTGTCCTCTTCACTATAATATATATTCCGGATAACAGCGCTGGATAAGTTAATTGCATGTACATTGCGAGATTGCAATGACCAAGTCACTAAGTGGTGTCCAGTGTTCCTTTATCCGCAGCATTATGTTTTTAGTAGCAAGGATAGAAGATACTCGATAGGATTTTTCATTTTTCATCGAGTGGCGTACATTATCGCATATGCCCAAGAAGTTTTAATATAATATCAACTGTAAATAGGTTAAACCCTTTAAGCCACAGCATTAAACTTTACAGGAGACGATAAAACGAATATTTTACTATTCGTAAAACTAATTTTGAATCCTCATTTTTATATGACAGTGAATATTTTCTTTCCTAAAGAATATTGCATTTCTATTTATAAAATTAAGAGATGTGAGGTTTGACTACTTAAAAAAAAAACGTCAAAAATGGTTTTTCATGAGATTGTTTTTAGTATGAAAAATACCCCTTTTCAACAAAAATGATTACGAGAATTATTCTATCTGACACCACTTAAAAGTTACATTCGCAAAAATTGTGGCTTAAAAGATTTTACCTATTTACAATATCTAAGACATAATAGTATACATACAAATGAATTATTTACTTCCAACCTTAACCAAAATGTGAAATATTTTCGTCTCATATACAATCTCTGTTATTCCGACTCTTGACATTATCCGACTCAAGTATTTGATTCTCTGTTCCATGTCTTCCTCGGGCGTCTCGGACTTTTGTACCATTTACTTTTGCGTCAGATAATACAACGAGTTGAATTTGTTTGCCATATACTACATTTATTATTAAAAATAATATTTTGTCAATTTAAACCGGTCGGTGGCTAGTTCCCACCCAGGCGTTGTGAGTTTAATTCCTTGACCGGCTAAATCCTTCATCACGACAGTAGCAACATCTTCCGCTCACTGTGATGGTAGTTGGAGATTTTCAAATATTGTCAGTTTATTCGTAACCTGGGAATATTTGTGTTTTTTTTTTTTACAATTTTATTTTTTGTAATTTATTGTTTACATTCGTTGGGAAGGGGGGGAAAAGTTGATTTACACGTAGGTTCGTGTATAGCTACTGCACCACTGATTCTATCCTCGTCATTTTATTTCTCAAACCAGCTTTGAAGGATTATTGGATTAAAGTCTGGATCGAGCTGATTTACTACGGGGATTTCCGAAGGCTTTGAATAACTTTTATATTGCTTGAAAACTACCTAAACTAAAGTGGTCGGCTAATGATAGTCCTTTGCAGCGTTCCTTTTAGCGGAAATTGAATAATGTAAATGGAAACTAGGGAATTAAACGAGTTTTTACCCGTTAGCTAATAGCTACAGAGATGCATTCTGCGTAGCTAGCAAATAAAATACAGATTTTTATTACGATAGGATTAAATTATTGGTATTATGGACATTCTTCAGATTTTAAAGATTGGCGATAAAATGTCATTTTTAAAAACCTCCTTTTCATTTTTAATGTGATACTGTACAAGAAGTCCATCTTCCGAAGTCACCTGTACAATTAATGAGCATACGACTGAGAGTGGCAGAGTTAAGATCTCTGTCCGTTAGCAGACTGTGACTGAAATCCTTAGCATTGACACAAACTCACGGCTTCGCAAGTCAGAATATGTTTTACGGATATGAAACAAAATACGATTTAATTTTAAAATATCCTAACTTGGGTACTATAAGTCAGCTTCCATGCGAAAATCCTCCAACTCATTCTGCCAACAAACAAGGACTTTGACTTGGCCACCTTTAAATGTATGCTCATTAGGTAAAATGGCTTATAACTCATAACGTAATCCCATAGGAGGATCTTTAAATAAGATGCCAACTTGATTCAGAATAAATAACAAACCGTACAAAACGAAGACATTCGACTAGAGTTGAATGCGCCTCAATGGATCAGGGTTTCCACTACACAAGGATACACAAACTACTATGATAAAGGAATTAATTGTTTCACAATCGAAGAAATTTTACACCGGCCTAGCCGGACATGAAAATCCCACAATAAACTATCTCGTTACATCAGCGAGAATGACAGCTTTAAGAGGAACGGTTGCGCTGCCTGTTTCATACATAACTTAATTTTGGATTTGAGGCCAAAATAACCATCTATACTGAATTGTATATTTTAAAAATTAAAGGTTAGTAAATATCTAGCACGGGTGTATTTTATTTATTTTTGTTTTAAATTATAAAGTATATGCTATGAAAATAAATCAATTTTCATAATTTTAAAGGAAACTTAGAAATATATTTATGGGTTTAGTGTATTTAAAAAAAAATCGTTTTTGCTATGTAAATATGATTACTTAAATAAAAAAGTAAAAAAAAAAAAAATGTTTTTTCGGGTCGATATTTTAAATTATGTACGACAAATTTGTGTTCCAACGTAAATTTTTCGTTTTTAATTTAATTTAAAGTCCGCATAATGCTTATTTTAATATATTTTAAAATATAAAAAATTATATTTTCAAGGCAGATGGGATACATTTTTTTTAATCACCGTTAGTCCCCGAATAATTGTTAATGGTGCCTCTAAAATCGCTAAAATCAATTGGCCTATATTTCATAATGTTAAAATTTTTTATAAATTACTTCTAATACGTACTAGATATTTACTATAATTTTTAGATAAAATAATAATTAGGTTTAGGTGGGTATTTTGCCCTCAAATCCAAAATTATGTTTTTGTATGAAACAGGCTGCGCAGCCGTTCCTCTTAAGTTCAAACGTCTAAAATTAGTCCTCCGTAAGGAGTGAAATCCTGTAATAATATAACATCATAATTATACGTTTCATTTCACCATTATACCACAATAAAAACATTCAAAGTAAAGTAGCATTAGATATTTGTATCTTCGCAATTACGTTAGTCAACTCTGTACATAAATGATATCCAAGTTCAAGTGTCCTGGCTTGGGTTGAGATGGTTTTGATCGAACTAGCTATAAGACAGCATGGACAATGACTCTGTAATCTGTAACAATGTCCGGGTCCATACCTGAACCTTTACGAGATTCCCATCGCGCGGAGATATTTATCTCCCAATCTGGAGGGATATCTTCGCCACGTGGGCCCGCTCGGAACAAATGCACGTGTAATAACAACATAAGAGAAATAAATTTGTATCCAAAAACGACATCGTTATTTATTCTGACAAATGCTTATGGTTCAGTTATGTGGGGTTCCCTGGTTCAATACGCGGCGGTAATTTATTAGGCCATTGCGCACGAGGGTGTTATTTATATCTTCTAGTCATCGCTCTTCTTTTGTGCCCTAATACACACTTAGTACTAGGGTGGCCCGTCAAATCTTTTGAAAAGAGTTTTTCAAAGAGTTGTGAAATGTCTTCGGGGGTCTTTGATGCCGTGCCAGACGCCAAAGTAAAAAAAAATACTACATAAAATATTTTTTTCGAGTATCTTTTTACATTTACATTATGAAAAAAATAACGTCTACAACAACCAGAACACAAAATGGACTAAGATTAGAGATTTTGAGTACAACTGGGAAAAATATTAAAAAAACTCTTTATTTGTTACACTCGAGTAATTAAACTACCTTTTTCGTAAAATTACTTCAATTTGGTTAGCGGCCGAGTGATTCAAAGCGTCGGGTTCGTACCCAGGCGTTGCGGGTTAAATCCTCTCCTAGTTAAGTCCTTCATCATCGCCAAAGCAAACCCATTCGCTATTCATTATGAGAGTATGAAGAGTTCAAATATTGTCAGATTATCCATTATCCGGGAACATTTGTATTATACTTTTTGAAAAAAGCCCATATCGAAACCTCGATAACCAAAAGTAACTATTGAATCTGAAAAATAAAAATTTGGTAATCACTTTAATAGGTCATGAGAAAAGTCGACATATGAATGTGAATGAAGTGTGTGTCGAGACACATTTCTGTGGCGGTCTATCCTCTCTACTAAACCCTGCGGAGCAACGGCGTGACGGTTAATTATATCTGAACATTAATACGTAATTTTTTATGCTGATTCTAAAATAAACCATTATGCACCGACGGTCCACCCTACTTTCCACTAACACTACAGCACCCATCCAATCCCAGAGTGGGCTATTTCTTCCTAACAGGTAACATTGTCCGCGACTTCGGCGCTGCATTTTACATCTTACAACAGGCTTATTCTTATTCCGGAGAGAACGTCTTGATATATCGGGTTGGCACCGTAAACAATGCAATGTTTGTATGTATTAATGTATTCTTGACGGGCTACTAATCAAACATAAACCGCCACGAAAAAATGTTAACACAAAATTAGATTATTTGGAGATTGTGAGATATTTTTATTTACTCTCGTACCTACTAACCGTTGAATTTTATTGAATATAATATAGTCCGGCAGCCAAGAGTGTCACTATAGCTTCTTCAGGACAGTATACCACTAGCTATGAAACACATGTATTATAGATTGATACAAACGGGCGGGCGGAGGGCTATCTAATATAAGCCGGGTACGAAAGCAACCATTGTGTTTAAAGATAGAAAACAACAGAAAATAAAAATAAATGTGTATTTTTATAAATCCATAAACGGTTTCATTACAAATAATATGCACACATTAAACAATATGTTTTGTTGGGTTTATAAATAAAACAACTTATTTATACAAAACAATCAAGAGTAAGCAAATTGTTAATAATGAGCACACCAAAAATAAAATTTTCTGTTCTTCAATTAGATATTACAAATTTAACATGCAAACAACCAATATGTTTATATATAGAAAATAACATCAAACAATTTAAAACAAATACGGGTTTCGTTACAAATGCGCAATAAACAAATACTTTTGTTTGGTTTACAAATAAAGCAACGTGTTTTATGCAAAACAATCATCAGTAAGAAGAAAGAAGCCGCGGTTTATTAAAAACGAATGCTTGTAAGGGTTGGTAGGTACTATTTTTAGATATTTCAATTTTAGAACATTGTGAAGTTTTACGGTACCATACAGTAACTTTTGCGACACCACCTTGCCTTTGTGTAGAGAAACAATTATTTGGAAAAAAAAAATTATATTTAACCCTTTTATGAAGTCGCTTCGGTGAAAAATCCTGCGGAGGGCACTTATTTTAAGAACATGGGTAGGTATATCGCACAACTCTCTAGCTTAAGTGTATCGTTATAATTACGTAGTAATCCCACTACCATGAGGAAATGAAGATGAAAAATTTTCCGACAGCGAAAATGCCCAATTACGGCTTTTAGTTTCCAAATCCAGAAACTCGATAATATTACCAGTCCCACCAAATTTTAAACCTATTTACAATCATGATTACACAAATAATAAAATACTAATATTTATTGAATGTAACACTGAAAATTTCGTTTGTAGAGAATATTGAAACTGTTTTCATTGCAATTTACTCGTAAAATCCAAAATATAACTACCTAATTAGCATAGTGGACGATGTGTACAACCGTCATCTTAATTAATAAAATCCGTAAGTCATTTCTTTCACAAATTAAGATATGAACGCCATCTTTTAGAATTTTATAAAATACGTTAGTTAATTAGTACGAAATACTCACTTCGACAGCCTCCATGGTCGAGGGGTAAGGCTCTCGACTACGAATCCAAAGGTGGCGGGTTCAAATCCCGGCGTGCGCAAGTAAATTTTATTTAATTAATTTGTGCTGTTTCACAATTAATTCATTTTAAAATAATGTATAGTATATTTGCGCACGTTCCAGAGTGGAAGATACTCTCAGTATCGCCCTGGTGAAAGACCACCATTCCGAATTGAAACGTTGCTTGAAATGGCTTTTAGCCATGTTTGGTGACCAGATCTGAATAGCCAGGTGTTTCCCCGCTTTTCTCTTCCTCTTCTCCTCCCCCCCCCCAATACCTTCAGCCTAACAACATTCCCTAATTAAGGATGGCATAGTCTCACTGGCTCCAGACAGTTGGGAGCAGTTGGGACTCTTGTGTGGTATTCATATAAACAAAAAAAAACTCATATCAGAATGATAAAATATAAGTTGAAAAAAATCATAGCAAGAAAAAAATTAAATGAAATCAATAAACGTGAAATTATAATTTTTTTTGCGCTGAATACCTGAATTTTCAATTATTTTGCGGTTTATAACCTTTATCGTCGATAATACATTCAAATTTAAAAATATGAAATGAAAAATATGAAACATGTACGGTACATTTTTACCTACATCATTTTTTATCTCAAAATATCAAAAATCATTGTTTTAAAAGGTAATTTTTTTTTGTTTCACCTGTAAGGTTGTCAAAACGGACAATATGTGATTTACTAATTGAGGTGGCGATATGAACATCAGTGAAATGGAAATACCGTAATTAAATCATCGAATAGCCTCCGGAACAATCAACAGTCACCGGTGTACCGAAAGATTTTGATTGGCATATAGAACGTTCTGGTTTGACGAGACAACATTTTAAAGCCGCAAATGAATAAAAAGTTACTAAAATAACTATTATAAAAAATGCAATAATAAATTACAGTTGGATAGGTACTATTAAATCAAATTAATCATTCTAGAGTTCAATTTGCGTTCAATTACGAATTATGGATGCAAATTATATGTTTACAGTTTATCGTTGCGAATGTGATTAATTATTTATATGTAATCATAAACTCCCGCAGCAATTACCTATGTAGTTGTTTATTAGGAATTATAAACCATTTGTAAGGTTAGCGCGCTCGTGCGAATTGGTAAAATAATACTGTCGTACGTGAATTGCGTTTGAATGGTCAATAATTAGCCGAAGCTATATTAAAATAAGAAAATTACGTTCCGCTATAAACAGTATGGTCCCACCACTAAATTCTCTAATTTGTTATATGTGTCGTTTATGAGAGATATATATATAGGCCATATTAGATCTAGCGAAGCTAGCAGTCCACAATGGAGTGCTGATACCAACCTTGATGTATGGCAGTGAGGCATGGAACTGGCAGAGGAAGGATGAAAGTAGACTGAATGCTGTAGAAATGAGATCTCTGAGACGAATGTGTGGTAAAACCATGTATGATCGAGTGAAAAATGTTGAGATTCGTAAAGAATGCAAGGCTGATGTAAGCGTAGTGAGTAAGATCAAGAAAGGGACGCTTAGATGGTTTGGGCATGTAGAGCGAATGAACGAAGAAAGGAGTGTAAGGAGAATATATGACGCGAATGTGAATGGAAGAAGAAGCCGGGGACGCCCGAGGAAGACATGGCACGATCAAGTGAATCAAATACTCGAGTCGGGCCATGTCAGAAGTCGGAATAACAGAAGAGAATGTATGAGGCGTTGTATGAATGTGAATGAAGCAAGAAGTGTATGCCAAGATCGAGTTGTTTGGCGGTCCGTCCTCTCTGCCTACCCCTGCGGGGAAACGGCGTGATGGTTAGTTAGTTAGTTAGTTATATTAGATCTAACAGTGGAACGTTTTTAGGCGGGTGTACCGCTGATAGATCCGTTGGAACATCTCCTTCTGTATCATAAACGACGCGTGTAACTGAAAGAGTCCATTAGTTCTCTGTGACAGGACCATCTAAATTATTTATTCAACGATTTACGAAGCATATCTCAATATAAGTGTATATTCATGGGTATTTTAAAATTATTAAATAATTTGCAAAATTACTGCCTCAACACCGGCTAGCCTAGTGAGGCGGGTTATGTGAAACTTGAACTATAACTGTTATTATATTATTTTATATTTTACTTTATAAACCACTGTACACTTACATTATACATGTCTTTTAGTTATAGTTAAATTTAATTACAATAAAGGTATTATTATTATTATGATTGTGCATCGGAATAAACATAAAAATAATATATGGATAATTTGTATAGCGCCGTTTTTGTGAAAAATCACCTCAAGGCCGCTGTACAAATTTTAACCGCTGGTAGATTTGTTGCAACCTCTATCTCTCTTTGTCATAAACTATAGAGGTAACAGAGAAAGGTTGCAAAGGAGCTCTCAGCGGAAGGACTCTAGTTGAGTTCTATGACAATAGGTAGACGTGCCTTTGACAGATCCGTTGTACCAATTCCATATTTTTCATAAACTACAAATTAGAAGCAGGTAGGCACTTAACCGAAAGAAAACGGTCCTCTCAGTGGCAGGACTCTCGTGAGTTCCATTTTATGTACGTTCACCACTGAGAGCTCCGTTGTAATCCCTTTGAACTTAAAATGTTTTAACCTTTGTTAAATGCGTCGTCTATGTCGTCGTCGAGAAAGGGGGAGCAGATGTAAAGGGCCTCTCAGCGGCAGGACTCTATGTGAGTTCCATCAAATACTCTTAAATGATAATACCTCCGACTCCTGGCGTTTGATGGCAACGTACTTTACTAGTGTAGCCCGAGTTGTACGAATTGATGTTTTCGTGTATTTTAATAGATTTTCTATGAAGTATTCTTAATAAATTATAGAAAAGGAACATTCAAAAAATTAATATTAGGAAATACAAATATGATTTTTATATGATACTTTTTTTGTGTAGGTTATTAGGATTGTAATAACATAACCTAGCTGCTCGCGCACTGTATATATTTTTTACAAATAAAATAAAATATTTATTACAATAGCAATACCGTCTGGAAGCCTATAGCCAGGGCCGCCAGAGGCGGTAATGTAGCATGTTGCCAGTATTTTGACGTCTACGATGTTTGAATACACGCGCAGCTTTGTCAAAATACTAGCAACATGTAACATTACAGTCTTTTGAGGGGCCGGGCTACCAGACTGTATTGCTATTGTAAAAAAAAAATTGTTGTGCACAATTTATGTAGACGACCGTTTTAAACCTCGTATGTGTCTTTTATCAGCAGTATGCCGAAAGTCCTGCCTCCGAGAGCTCCGTTATAATCTCCCCCCCTTTCCCATAAAATACACAAGTAACAGCCAGAGAGTTCTCAATGGATCTCTCAGTGGCAGGACTCTAGGAGAGTTCTGCGCATTTACCGTGCGGATAATAAAGTCGATCTCGCGCACGCGCCTCGGCTCTCAATGAGCACCGCAGCCGCAGGAAGGAAGTCGCATAACATTTTAATTTTCGAACATGACATCCTGCCGCCCGGTTTGGTGCACATAATGGCCACCTTAATTAGTAAATTATCGTAGTCCTTTTTGTCAACTTTACAGGAGAAACAAAAAAACAAGATTATTTTTTAAACAAGTACGAATTTTAAATTTTTAAATTCACTTTGGATATTTTTTGGAAAAAAAATCTCTAAGAGCTTATTTCATCGTCAGGGATGTTGTGTGGAGGCTATTTTTAAGGAAAGGAAGGAGAGGAAATTCTGGGAAGGAAAAGGCACGAGGAATGGGTAGGAATCTAGCGGTCGGTGTGTCTAGGAGTGACGTATGTATTAATCCATCCATCGTACCGGGGTGAAAGGCGATGGGTCGAGAGAATCCAGCTGGAAAAGTCGAAGGGATCTCTATAAACCTGCCTCTCTCGATCCGGTCGAAGATCTAAAAAAAATCAGCTATGCAATCCCATAAATTCATATTTTTTAACAACAGTTTCTTTTATTTTTTTCTTTTTATTCTTTTAATTTTTTTTATTTGATACGATTTTTTATTAACTCAATAATTATTATCATACGGTTAGGAAGTTTTCATAACTCCGTAATAAAAAAAAGCTAAAAGATGGCGTTCATATCTTAATTTTTGAAAGAATAGACGTACGGATTTTACTAATTAAGGTGACGATATTATGATTGGTGATGCATCCCTTTTTTCGTCTAAAAGTTACACCAAACCCACAGTTATTTATTTATGATAACGCAACTCACAAACCAAATTTTTTTTGTGGTGATTAATTGCTCCATTGTTTAGAAGTTATGTCATAGACACTTTATAAAAATAAGTAGCCACAAATAACATTTTTTCCCAACATAAGTAGAGGTAGGTGCCTACGCATATTAATTTAAGTATTTGTATTCACGTTTTCGTAGAAAGCATTTAATTTGTGATTTGACATATTTATTAAATAAAACAAACACTTCGTCCTTTCTAATTTAATAAATATATGTGCACAATAAATTGTTATCACAGATTAAATTGTTTACAAATGGACAGTTCGCACTATTAAATTATTCGAATCCACTGATGTTTTCATACTAGAAAATTTTATTAGCTCCGTCCTGACTTCGCGAAGCGTACGACGCATGAATTAGGCAAGTGCGAGAACTGCAATTATTTCATAATTTGTTGGTTGGGAACTGCCTCGAAGGCTAGGAGCGTGGAGTGTAGACGGGGCTATTGGCATTTTTTAAAACACAAAAATACAATTTCTTAATAAGTACATAAAAAAATTATTTATTGCTTAACAAAACCTAATCAAAACATAAAAAAAACTAACAATAAATTAGATTTTTAATTTAACCCTTTAGGTGTCACCGAACGAAATATCGTTCCGATACATTATTGTACTTGAGTGCCACACAACGATATATAGCTCGAGCCATAAAATTCATCACGCATTCATTACCCACGGTTTTAAATTACGTCACATTATTGAAAACATGTGTCTAAAAATAAAAGTAATCAAAATATATATTCATGGATTATCGACACTTCTCCAGCATTTAAAAAAAATACATGTGGCACCTAAAGGGTTTACAGCTACCTTACTCGGTGATTCATTCAGCATTATCGATTAGATTTTAATAGCCAAAAACGACCTATTTATCAAAAGAAATTCTGTATTCATGATGACAATTTGTAAAGTCCAATCGAAAGCGCGGTATTAGATACGCCTGAACACATATTTCAGTAAGAAAAATTTATTTTTTTCAGCCAAAAACGACCTATTTATCAAAAGAAATTCTGTATTCATGATGACAATTTGTAAAGTCCAATCGAAAGCGCGGTATTAGATACGCCTGAACATATATTTCAGTAATAAAAATCTATTTTTTTCAGAATGCGCCTCTCGCTTTAATAATAGATATTATTTTGATCGAGTATATAAATCGAATGGAGTAACGCACCATCGGATCGCACCTGCCCAACATCCATGCGTCACGGGCCACAGTAAATTAAAAAATATTTGCGCGTGTTTTTTTGTGTAAACAAACGAATGTATTTTGAGTTCAACAAATAAATTCACTTGATTCAGGTTTATTTCGGAACCGGAAAGATTTCCACAACATTTCGACGGAAATAAGTTATGTGTAATGCCCGGTTGATATGCGCCAGCCATTTTTTTTACAACATATTGCGCAATCCGTGAAATTGTGATATAATTACTTTTTTTTTACAATATTTTTGTGTAATAATATTATTAATAGAAACAAAACGGATTAATACGATATTAATCTCATTCCACATTTATAGATTAATATATATATATATACACGGTGTATCAGCAGGTACCTGACAAACTTTAACCAGCGATTCCTGAGCTAATTTTGAGTAAACGAAAAAAGAAAGATGTAAGTCGTCACTGGTCAATCGGCCGAGTAACCGCTCATCCTCCACCCCGACCGTAGCTGTCCAATGCTAACTTTAAAAAAAAAAGTAGGAAAACAAGTCACGTGAGTTCAAAATGCCATCCACAATTTTTACTTCAAATATGCTCAGGAATCACTGGGTAAAGTGTGTCGAGTACGTACCGATACATCCTGTATTACAAAAAATCCTGTAAAACGTATACATGCTATAATACATGAGATAATATATTTTTTATTATTTTTCCGAATTGACGACCAACTATAGTAAAAATCAGACCAAAAGTTTTATCAAAAAATAATCATTTTTCTTGAGCCTTAAAAAAATATTTGTTAACTTTGGTTCCTACAATATTTCGACGATTTTTTTGTTGTAGCTAAATTTGTAACATGTTCATCTTTTAATCTATCTAATAATATTTTTTACCCACATATTGCAGCTAGCCAATCTTTAGTATTACCTCACTTATGTTTTTAAGCTTTCGATATATTTGCGCCTTAAAAAAAACACTTACGTCAAAAAGTTTAATAAAAATAAATGTTAATTAACTGATCATTGAGTTGCTACGTTATGTACCCACACATTTAAACAATGCTGTATGGGGTAATTCAGTAAATAAACAAGCATAGAAAGCCCGAGTGGATAATCTAAGTACCCAATTTCTTTGGATCATCGGTTAACTTATCGTAGTAAAGCGTACTAAATTTTATCAGATAAAATATGTTATTATCAAACAGTGTAATACAGGTTAAATAAATACGTTGTAAACCAACACAGACATCCGACAATGTAAAAACGTAAAACGAATAAAAAATAAAGGTTTAGTGGAATAATTTAACTAAAAAAAAAACTTTCACGGGTTATTCCAGCGACGGAAACGAACCGTTGTAAAATTTAATTGTATTTAAATACGTTCGAAATGCACGTCTAAAGTAGAGGAACAAGTGATTCAGAATTTCAAAGCTTAACTCTTTGTAGGAGCTCTTCTCCGTAAGCCGCTTAAAAAAAGAACGAAAGAATCACGTAAAAAGACGTCTTGTCAAAAAGAGAGGGGGAAGTTGATGACGATTTAATAGTCTATCGATAAAAGCGTGTGTAAACTAGACTAATTCTGATAAACATATTGCATCACCTCACATCATTTCCCAATATTGAGTAAGCTATCGTCCCCAAATTTCTGGACAATAGAGTTTTTTGCGTGATCTTCGCGCAAAACAAACTAAGTCTACAATTTTCTCATCAAACTCTTTAGTCTTTTTAATTCGCAGCAATATAACTCTCATACCCGGTTAGAAATGAAGGCAAGTTTCATTAGTTTTTTTTATTTATTTTTTATTACGTTGTCTTCAATTAAGAACAAACAACAAAATCTAAAGTTTTTAATCAATAGGTCGACCAGATGAGAGTTTGTAATAATCCAGAAGTTAAAACTATATTAAGGATCAGGTTAAGGTTAAGGTTAGGCTTGTTTACAAAAATTGAATATTTAGTTTTTGCTCTTTTATAATTTCCTTACCGCAGTCAAAAACAAGCGAGACAAACGTGGCCGGAGTAGACTGGCTGGTGCCAAAATGGGTGTCACGTTACCTTTGCCTCCAGCCGTCGAAATGGTGTTTTAAGGCAAGTCAATGCCTTATGCCGTCAATGGAGACAACCAATCAGAAAATAAATGTTTTTTAAAATAGATGTTTAGTAACTAGATTTGTCACATCGGACATCCTTTTCCCCTTCCCCTTTTAATAACGCATCACAAAATTCATTAACACCCTCAAATGGGGGTTCCACAGTCTCACGGGCTCGGACAGTAGAAAATTCACAACAAAAAACTATAATAAAGTGATTGAAATAACATCGTAGCATATACAATAGATACATTTAATAGTTAAGGCGATGAAATTGGAAGAAATGCAAAATCATGTGTTTTTGGTTTGAAAATTGGATGGCCTAGGAATATTATAGATGATTTAACTAAATACTGCAACTAGAACACACCTTGGTCTTTCGTTCAACCGGGCATTGTTCATAAGCTTCGAAAAAAATAAAGTATCAGACCTAAAAAAAATGTTTAATGTGCAAAGTCTCCTAATTACGAACCCCTTTTCGGATATTGTCGTATTTTTCATTGTGGCAATATAAGTTTTTTTTTTAAATATTACCAAAAAATATTTTAATAATTATGCCTGAGCTTCACAAAATAAAATATAACACGCATTTCTATGTTTTCTTTTGCGTAATTCAAAACATGTAGCCGGTGTTCGGGAATCTCAACCTTACCGCCACCTGCATAAGGAGTGCGTGATTTCGTTCGAATTTTAGGAAGTGGATCCCTTAATTACAACCAAACCAAGGTTGCCCACATCTCATTTTGACCATAAACGTATATTATCAAACTGTCGTAATATTTACTTAGAGGTGTCAAATAGTGATCAAATAGCAATTGTTCGTGAAGTTATAGCTATGATAATAAATATTGATATTATGTCCCACATCCTATAATAATACAAGTGGCAATAATAATTAGCCATTACTGAAGATTGAAGACATCCAATAATACTACTTTACGGGACCACAAATAATGCTATACAAACGAATCGACGCATATAGTATTTATAATTAACGAGTAAACATGACAGTTATTTCAATTCATAATGCCTGGCCGTCCATTGCAATAATATTAGTCTGTTTCTGAACTTCGAACTAAAGATTAACGATGAAATATTATTGTTTTTTTATTAATAAATGAATGAATGTTTTTAAGTTTAAAAATAAGATGAAAAAATTCGGTTTTTTGTATCGGTTACATCATTTTCATTAATCAGGCAATCAATGGAGATCCATCGGACTTTCTACTAAAAAAAAACAAACCAGCGAACAATTATTATCGTTTACAAACTGTGCAATGTTCATAAAAATTTAAGGAGAAACGAAGTACCGGCAAATTAAGAAGATTCTTTCTGTGGAATCTATAACTTTAGCTACAGTTTTAATTATATATTGTTTATAGCGAAATGCAGTAAAAGAGCAATGTTGACGGCTTCTATAATAGTGATTTTATACCAAATAGAATATGTTTAATGGCTACAATATCGGAATATTTCGCCAGTGAGTTGATCGAAAGGATTTTCGATTGGTAATGTGACTGTAAGAAGATACTGAAGATACAAGATACTATTGACAGCTTTGGTTCCAAATGACTAATGGAACTCAAGAAGGTGACAATGCTCGCAAAAATACAGAAAACTGAAAAGCAACTAACTTGCAGAAAAAAGTATTTTATAAGGTATTTTACTAAAATTGATAGTTCGAAGGGGACGAGTAAGACATAGGAGATTTTAGAAACTGAAAAACATTCGGCAGTGGACAGCTATTCAAGGAGTGAAGTAGATCTTCCACTAGACTGAGAACAGGGATACGTTTTACAGATTTGTATCCAACAGTTTTGAAGAACAGATCACTTTTCAGTAAAAATACATTGTCCAGCAGTTCTATTATTAGATAATAGGTATATTTCCTGATAGATCCACAAAATTTTCTACTGCACCGTAATCCCTTACTCCTTTGGCGTTCTGTATATTATTGTCTCACTCTTTAACTTGTATCTCTGTCTAACCCTTTCATAAAATACAAGGTATTGAGCTAAGTAATAACCTAAGCCGATTGGGTACGTATAAATGGTGAAAAACTCGATGGCGTACAGTTAATTAAGAGTATACAAAGAAACAAGGTGACATAATTAAAGAAATCAGATAATGATACCTAAAAATTAGCACAATACGTCACATGTATACATACGAATACATCGAACTAAAATATTAAAAGAAATATATGACAAATTAAAAAATTAGAGATTTTGGGTAGCAAAAAAGGCTGCTACACAAGAACACCTTAAAATATGTAAAACTAGTAAAAAAAAGGCTAATTGACCATTTCCTAGAGTGCAAGACTATGAAAAAATTATATTAGCACTACAAATAAAGATAATTTTTTTTGTCTTAATATCACCCCTTTCACTTGATTCACCTTTTTAAATAAAACATATAAAAAATTAATACTAAAACTTAACATACCAAAAAAAATAGTCGCAAATTTTCATTTTTGTAAAGTGAATGGGACCACTGGGAAGTTAAAATCACTTCAGATCCACTTTCATGAGTTTTAGAAAACACTCATTATCTCTCAATTGGATGTTTTTCGAATCGTCATATTCTTCTATTCACTGTGCGACAAAAATATGTGTGTGTATTACCATGGACAAGTTTCATCATAATTTCCATGTAGGCAGGAGCCTACAGAACAGTAAGCCTACTTGAATATATTCATACAGTATTAAGGATTCGCTTCCGGTAGATGTTGCCAGTAATACAAAGAATTTATGTTAAGCAATATGCTATCACAGACGCCTCGCACCTCGTACAGTTTGTATGTCAAACAAAACTGTGTTTCTTGAACACAATACATAGTCAACATCCATATTCCATACTCCCTTGGAAACATTTATGAATAGTCTGTAGAGGATATAGTTTCATAAAGCTCTAGTCAAGTTTCATGAAAACTGACATCTTCAGGAAAGATAGGAAGACTTTATTTCATCATTTTTTTTCAAAATTTTGGTTAGGTTCATCACACTTTGAAATATACATCATAATATCCAAATTGACAATTCCCAATAATAAAAACTAAAGGCATATCATTTTTGTATATTTGCACGGCGGCAGGAATCGAACCCAAAATGTGCGAGTGTTCCCTACTTTTACACGGTGAAAATTGGCATTTGAGGAGGTGTGGTGTAAAATAATCGAAATAATAGCAAAATAATGTTTTTTGAATAAGTACTTATTCCTCGTCCCATCTCTTATCGGAGGATGGATATCAACAAACCAATTTTCGTTTATTTAAAATATTGTTATGATAAGTATTAAGTACTTAAATAAATTAAATTCTAGCCCCAAAGGTGATACCTTCAGCTCAGGGTAGAACTATGAGCCTTGCTCAAATCAATTGATGCCGAACGTTTCAAACCCCTATCAATTTCTAAAACTTCAATCAATGTATTCGTTCCTATTTAGGCATCTCCTGTGACACATTGAATTGAATGAATCAATAATACCAGAATGTTTTGAGAGAAAGATGAAAAAGTTAATTTGAATGCAGGCCTGTCAAAATTTGATGTCTAGGCTAAAAACCGAATAAAGTCTAATTTTTTAAATAAGATTTCAAACCTCACAAAAAATTACAACATTCTCAAAAAAAACACATTTCTTTAATCATAAGACTGAATAAATAAAACGTAATGATTAATGCAACACTCTACAATAGTCAATACAGTTAGGGGCTAAATTAAAAAAGGTAGTAGCGCCCAACTCAGCGGTCTAACCGTAGATCTGTTCGAAGTGCCAGAATGATGTGTGAGGTTTACGGCGGTTGTGTGATTCGGTCACGTGGACGCGGATCCTTGTCATCCAAGTGCATTACTATGCACCTACACAATGTGGTATCCCGGTGCATCCGGCAACGGACTGTATTATTTCGAAATAATGGTATGATATCGTTATACAATTCGTATTAAGCGTACAAGATTATAAAAGTTCTATGAATTTTACAGTATTTATAGGATTTAAATAGAAATAAAAAAAAAACAGATTTAAAAAAAAAATTATATCATAAATCGTACATAATATGAACTTTGGAATATTACACAATTATTTTATTATGTATAACTAGTGATTATTACTTACTACCTATGTAGTAACTAACACACTTTTTCCAAATTACTCTTACTGTAATATAATATATAATTAAAATGTATACGATTCTTTACAATTCTTTATAATTTTTAACTAAAAAAGTTAAACTACATCATAAACCAACCCTGGGAACGTCGACAAAGGTTATATAATCAATGTAAGCAATATATCATCGTTCTAGAGCACAATTTCAAACAAACAAATCACGTCGACTAAATATGCTTAATTTAGTCGATTTGTGTTGGGGGTCTAGATCAAATAAAACTCTCGAAATATTTCTCTCAATATTGACGCTACAATCCTTTCGAATGATAAAAAAAATCAAGATTGTATAATGCATAACCAACCCCATAATATCTCTAAAACATCTCAGATTTCCATCCTCTGTTTGATATAAGTTCGAAGATATAACTTTTTGAGTTTTCAATTCCCAAAAACGTATATTAGATCTACCGATATTGTGTTCTCTGAAAAAACTTCACTACAAAACCAATCGTATTAACTCTTCTTTAGTGCTTCAAGCTAAATGTATTGCAGACCGTTTCAATTTGTATTGGATGTTTATGCTGTGAATGATTATAATTGGATTGAATTGGATCATTGACCTCCAATGTAATTAACGTAAGTGTAATAACGCGTTATTTTACGAGGATGCTCCAAAGGGGGAATTGTTGGGTATATGTCTGCGTTACGTGTATTATGTTAAACAATGATCTAATTTTCCTCATCGGTAAGTTAACCCTAATTGTTAGACAACAAAAACATAATTGAATCAATAGAAGGAGTTTTGAATAATTAGATAACTAAGTACTATTTTTAAAATGTACCAATTCAAAATCAAATGCTATTAAAACTAACTACTTTTTAATATTTACTAGTAGCTAGATATTTTCGATTAATTATTAATTGTTTTTGTGTTTAATTCGTACAACTCCATTTTTTTTTCTAAATGTAATGAAAATCAAATTTAATAATGTTATTATTAAGTTCTGCAAGTATTTTTAGTTTTGTATTATTGTGACAGCTGTTTCGGCGTTTAACGCCATTTTCGAACTGCGGTTAATCCAAATTGTGACGACTTATTTATATGATTTTATTTAGTCCCACCCCATTCTGATTTGGACGGGTTTTTAAAAATAGTAATGATTTATTATCGGTAAACTCGATTTAGTTAGAAAACAAATAAAATCTGAATTCTGGAAGGTTTTTACATTTATAATGTGTTTTCTCATTACATTGTTAAATTTGATTAACATTAAATAAAAAAAAAAAGAAATTCGATTTTATCCAAGTCTTAACGCCATGTTTAGAAATATTTTTCTTTATGAACAATTGAAATTGTGCTACACCATTGGGTTCGTCTTATGTCTTGTATGCGCATAGGATACCTATTTTAAAGTTCTATATCTCATAATGGAAATGATTCTGATAACTGAAATTGGTTGTTTTAACGTTTAACAATCGTATCTATAAACCTAGGTAGTTTCGTACTTGCTCTGAATTTTTTTTTTGTTATTGAATTAACCTACATATCTTCACACAAATACCTATCTAATATAACATTATTGAAATTGTTTCTATAATAATTACGTAACCTAAATGATATTTCATTAAATTATTTCGTTCGCTTCGTTGTTCAGTAACTCTAAGAACTTTGTATGTTGTTTTTTTAGGAGTTGTCTTTGTCCGATGTCACTATTTTACATTCGTATACTCCAGGAGTCAGAAAATTAAGATACAACCTAACCTACATATGTACCTACTATATTAATATGTACTTATAATGTGTAACATGTAGTCTTAAAGATAATTTAATTATTCAGATAAACAAAGCCTTTCATTCGTTTGTTTCGGGTGTTCAGTCACTCGGAGAAATGTGTGTTGATTTCCCGATGGTTGTAAAGATCCTATGTTCCAACACGATCTACTTTACATTCATATGCCCGGGGAGTCGGCAAATGAAGATGCATCTACCATCTAACGAATGGGGTTTCTATTGAAAACCTGACCTCAGGGGCACCGGAGCGAGGGTGGTACAAGCTGGGCAGGGTTAGCACATAATGAATGTTGTGTGCTATAATATGTTAGCTAGGGCACTGACACATACATATTAAGGAGTGTTGTGCATGTTTGAAAAGCACGTGAAATAGCTTACCGATCACGCTATTCCCATTTCATAAGAAATTATCGTTTTATTGATATGACTCACATAATAATATAATTATTGTGTGTATGAACTATGCGGTGGGAATCAAATCCTTGCCTTTTGAGACATCCTTTTTAATAAGGACAAGGATCAAAGATGTTCACAGCCCTTTTTGTTGTTGTTGAGATGAGGATGCTTATATAAAGTTCAAATAGCTTCGCAGTAGACCCGTTATTGTTAGTTCGTCGGATCATCATATTCCACCATAGACCTACTCTTATTGAGAAGAATAATGCATTTATGGCTTAGATGTAGACCTGTTGAGACTATGTAGGTAAAAACCCCAATTAATAATACTCTGCACACGAAATATATTCAATGCTAGATTTTTTTTTTAAACCAATTGTAAATTATTTATTTCTGCGTACTTTACTTTTTCTGTATTGATTTTATATTAGACTTGGACTGTTATGAGTATGTTTTTATCTAATTTTTAATTATTAATTATTTTTATTGGGATTTAAAAACCTCATTTAATTCTCCATATAAAAATGGAGAATAATATTGACAAATCTTGAATTTGAGATACGATATCGATGAAGATGACATAAATTGAACTGGTCTCATTAGCTAAGTTGGTTAAGCGGTTGCCCCGGTAAGCAGAGATCCTGGGTTCGAGTCCCAGATGCGACTGAAATCGTTTTATTTTCTGTCGTTTTTTTTCCGTTTTCATGATTCATTTAGGTTATGTTAATATTATTTTCTACAATGATTAAATTTTATATGATTTTAGTTTATTATATATTAATG
Source organism: Halesus radiatus (assembly GCA_022606495.2). Taxonomy (NCBI): domain Eukaryota; kingdom Metazoa; phylum Arthropoda; class Insecta; order Trichoptera; family Limnephilidae; genus Halesus; species Halesus radiatus. The sequence goes on from JAHDVE020004044.1 coordinate 145,102, forward strand.
TTTTTGAGAATTTTTACATTTATTTCTTAAATAAATAAATTTAAGTAAATTTGACTTACTTCCTGAATTGGTTTTATGTTAGATAAGTACAAGTATTTATTTTTTACAAAAAAATATTATGTAATTCAAGGTGTACTATGCATATGCTAAAAAATAGCTGTTTTATATTACCACGAAACAAAATCAACATCTTGCTATAACATGGCGCAAGCTAGTATAGCAAGTATGGAACATCCTTATCTATTAATTATCTAACATATAACATTATTTATGAATCTTACAATGATTTGTACATAATATCAAAATGTTAAAGAATGATAATGTAAATAAACTATCTATCTGTCTTAACTATTTGCAGGTTGATTGGGTTACCAGCACCTTCTTATATTAGGGCTCTTCTTAGTGATAAGAACAATTTAAAGATAAACAATAATTATTAGCCTGAAACACTAATCCAAATTGAAAAAAACCTTTCCGAGCAAAGATAAATGTCGCCGACAGGACTCGAACCTGCATCCTTCTGATTGCCGGTCAGATGCTCTACCATTGAGCTACGTCGGCTTATCGCAAACCCGCCAAGTTAATCAATATATACTAGTGTTTCATTCAACAATTACTGTTTTTTATTAATTTTCACCTGTAAACAACCAACTTTATTAGTATGAGAAAGGCTTGTAACGGCTAAATCCCTCAAATAGATGGCGTCGAGACAAATTATGTCTACATTTTATTGGTGAAAATTGCTTTGACTTGTCAAATATTTATTAATTGATAAACTAAAGTTCTTAAAAACTTAAGACAAGATTTTTAACTTTGACAAGTCAAAGCAATTTTCACTAATAAAATGTAGACATAATTTGTCTCGACGCCATCTATTTGAGGGATTTAGCTGTTACAAGCCTTTCTCATACTAATGAAGTTGGTTGTTTACAGGTGAAATATAATAAAAAAAACAGTAATTATTGAATGAAACACTAGTATATATTGATTAACTTGGCGGGTTTGCGATAAGCCGAAATATTTATATATTTTAAGTAAAGTGGTATATGGAAGTGTATTTTCAATTATAACTAATAATTATTGTTTATAAAAATAATAATTGTTACCCTTTGCGCTATGCACAAAAAATCTTGTCTTAAGTTTTTAAGAACTTTAGTTTATCAATTAATAAATTTAAAGATAGTTTGGTAGTGGACCTACCATTTTGCGTTGATGAAGCAATGTCTTACAGGGAAGATATACTTAGTTTGTTGACAACATCTTTTTTTTTACATATAAAATACGATCGGGAAAAGGGCCAATAGCTTTGCAGTAGACGTATTAGACGGTTAGAATGTCTACGAAGATAGAAGAATGAGCACATAGCTTCACAGTAGCTTAATACTTTGTGAGTTTTAAGCAACGTTGCAAAAAATACTACACCCTTTGCCAAAAGGGATGGATTCCATCGCTTCAATAAGACACGGAGATACTACTACCCCGAGCAAAGCGCCACTGTATTATAAAATTCTTTTCGAATTCCCATGAAAGGATTAACAGCGTGTGAAAAAATTAATCGATTTTTCTGCAACCATTTTCCTAGCTATAAAAAATAGATTATTACGCAAACAGCTGCCATTTTCCGCGCTCTGTGAGTTCGAAGCAAGTAGACACAGAAGGTAGGATATATATATATATATATATATATATATATATATATGTATTACATATTCAGATTGTATATGGGGTTGGCATGTAGGCTGGTGAGTACTGGGTATGTACCAAACAAGGGGCGGAAGGTCTCGACTGACTACGGCCTACAGCGGAGGGGGAGGTGAAACACGCCAAGCGGAACACAGCTGCCACGCGCCTCGAAAAATAGTGTAAAATATATTAGGCACGGGTCATGGTCTGCAACCTTTACCTGCCGACGGGCTAGTTACGCCACTTGATTGGTTTTATCAAATGAGATAAGACTTGTAATGGATATTATAAACCTTGAATGCTGTATTTTTTTAATGAATAAGGACAAAATAACATTTATTAATTGGATAATATTAAAAAAAGATATGTAATTAATTTAAATCTTAAAAAAAATACAATGCAGATATGACAATCCAAAAATTTCATGTCTTGAAATTTGAACAGGCTTTTCTGATTCAACCCTGTTCATTCAACGAAACGTCACTTCTATAATTGCGTTTTTAATTACCACTTAAAACTAAGATATTATGCACTCTGTCAATCGATCATCGAATATTTGGATGGGGAGGTGCAACACTTTCGGCCACAGATTAACTTTTAACGGCCTCCATGGTCGAGGGGTAAGGCTCTCGACTACGAATCCGAAGGTCACGGGTTCAAATCCCGGCGTGCGCAAGTAAATTTTATTTAATTAATTTATGTTGTTTCACAATTAATTAATTTAAAAATAATATATAGTATATTTACGCACGTTCCAGTGTGGAAGATACTCTCAGTATCGCCCTGGTGAAAGACCACCATTCAGAATTGAAACGTTGCTTGAAATGGCTTTTAGCCGTGTTTGGTGACCAGATCTGAATAGCCAGGTATTTCCCCACCTCCCTTTTCCCCTTCTCCTTCCCCTCCCCAATACCTTCAGCCTCACAACATTCCCCAATTGGTAATGCCATAGTCTCACTGGCTCCAGACGGTTGGGAGCAGTTGGGACTCTTGTGCGGTATTCATATAAAAAAATATAAAAAAAACTATCGATGGTGTAAAAATTAATCATTAAAGTTATCTCTAATGTCTCCTTAACATCAAGCACTGAAGACGTATTTAACAAATTTCAAGTACTAGATGTTCTACAAATTTACGCCAAAACAATTTTAAATCGCCCCTTTAAAAAGAAAATTAACAAAATATTACGAAAATACTTAAAACACACGAAATACGCGATATAAATCCAAAGAATACTCACTGCCTAAAACGATAACAATACTTAGACAAAGAAACTTCAGATACTCAGTGTCTAAATTATACAATACTTACCCGATAAAACAAGACAAATTAAAAGTTTATGTTACTTTAAAAACTCCGGGGAACGATGGATGATCAGTAAAGGTCGTACATTCACCAGTGAACTAACCTTGTATACTTCCGAATATTATATATATTTCCAATAACTTTTATGTATCCTTATTATTACCAATACTTGTTATTAATTTTTTTAATATTACTGATTATTAGACAAATGTTAATGATAAAAGAAAAATAAATATTTTAAAGTAGCCTATCTCAACATAGGATATCACCAGTGAAACAGGCAAAGTAAATAAAATATATGTTCCTTTTTTCGGAGACTTACTTAAAACAAAAAAAACTAAAAAATTATTCGATCACTAGTCAAAAATATGATAAAACATCGGGCAAAACCGAGTAGTACCTAAGTTTGCTTTAATTTTATACTATTATTTTTACCGAGGAAATTATCAACAGCGGTAATGAAATGTTCACAGAACATTGGAATTAGTTTTTTTCCTGTTTTTTAACAGACGAAATTGTTTCTCAGAACATTTATCAGAACTATCATTATCTTCATTTCGAGTTACAGTCTTTAGTTGTGTTGATTCCAACTACTTTTTACATCCCCTACCCCCTTACATTTCGCATCCCCCGCTACACCCATCTGTTTAAAGCCTACCATCGTTCCCTGAACCCCTCTAAGAATTATTGTCCCTTTCACAAATATCGCTCCGCCAATCCGACAACGATCGTTCCCTGAACCCCTCTAAGAATTATTGTCCCTTTCACAAATATCGCTCCGCCAATCCGACAACGATTGGGAGAAATCCGTTTATTTGTCTGAAAGGGCAAGATCTGTTGAACGGTGAGTTACACGAAAATAGCGCCTCTTTTTCTGTCTGGAATAATTTTCAATATATTTGAAACAACATTTTTCCTCAAACACCGAAGAAGAATTAAAAGACGAAGCCATTAGGATTCTTGCGTCCCTAGTGGGGTATGTTGTGAGACTTAAGAGGAACGGCTGCGCGGCCTGTTTCATAAAAAAAACATAATTTTGGATTTGAGGCCAAAATAGTTACCAAAACCTAATGATTTTTTTTTCATAAAAAAGTACAGTAAATATCTAGTACGGATTAGAAGTAATTTATTTATTTTTGTTTTACATTATGAAATTACATTTTACAGGTACCTTTAACAATTATTTGGGGGCTAACGGTGATCTAAAAAAAAGTTTTACTCTGTCTACTTTGAAAATATAATGAAATATAAAATAATAAAAAAAACAAATAAATATTAAAATAAGCATTATGGTGGACTTTAAATTAAATACAATTTACGTTGAAACACAAATTTACCGCACATAATTTAAAATATCGACCGGATTTTTTTTTTTTTTTTAATGTTTTGTTTTTATATTTTTATTTATGTAATCATATTTACACAGCAAATATGGTATATTTTTTTAAATACAGTAAACCCGCAAATAATCTTCTAAGTTAGGTTTAAAATTAAGATTTTTTTTAATGGCATATACTTCATAATTTAAAACAAAAATAAATAAACTACTTCTCATCCGTACTAGATATTTAATAAACCTTTAATTTAAAAAAAAAATAGATCATTCAGTCTGGATGGGTATTTTGACCTCAAATCTAAAATTAAGTTTTGTATGAAACAGGTAGCGCAGCCGTTCCTCTTAAGGGAGTGATGAATGGAAGAGGATGGTAAAGATGAAGAAGGTAGGTAAAAGGTACCCCTTCTTTCTGATTATTTCGTACGGAGACAATAAACTGGTATACATATCTTATAGATCAATACCTAGTCAGTATACAGGTTTTAAACTATTGCATTACAAAACATAAACAAAAAATGATTTATTAATTTATTGAACCATTCGCGGACGTTTAACGTTAAAAAAATGCTATATCTAGCCGTAAATAACCGGCTTACCAAATTTGTGGACCGCGAGGTTTATTATTATGTAGTGCCACAAATAATAAGAAAAAATAATATACAGGATGTTGTTATTATGTAGTATCACAGATAATAAAAAAAATAATATACAGGGTGTTAAGAAACGCATTCGACTTACTTTAAACAGTGATTCCCGACCTTATTTGGAGTAAAAACTGTAAACTGTATTTCGGTCACCGGTGTCTTTATTTTTTTTTTAAACATTAAAAATCAGTATATATTGAATAGCTAGGGTCGGGGAGGGGGTTGGACGATTACTCTGCTGAGTTGCCAGTGATGACGAGTGGAAGGTTTTTTAGTAATTTAAAAAAAATATATAATAAAAAAACAAAATATTTGAAATGAGATTTTTTCCTCCCAAGGTTAAATAAAGTCAGGTACGTTTCTTAAAAGGGATTTTTTTCATAGAGACAACATTATGAAGTATAAAACGTCTTAACATCCCTAAAGTCAAACTTTTTTCTTGTGCTGTTATGGCCACCGAAGAGCTAACTGATGAAAGTGTGTTGTGGGCGTGTCCGTGTGCCCTAAGAACATTTTTCCTTACTTCTGGTGAAAGAGATTGAAACATTTTCGAAAATGTAATTTCTTTCTTGAACTGATAATCAGTTTCATTGACTTGTCTGATGCCTAGGAATCGAAAAGTCTTACTTAAATTTGCGACAAAAGTTTCTTTGAAATCGGTAAATAATTAATTTCTATGGATTATCTATTCAGTGCATGTCGCAAAATGTAAACATTAACATACCATGTGTTTGGTTTTTCCGTTGATACCGTAAAGCCGGATGCATCGTCATACTACCATAACGTACCGTATCATTAAACAGCGATTCATTCATACCCCCATTTATTTCCAATAAACAAATCCAATTAATTTCATTGACTATCAGCATTGTTTATTATCACCAATTATCGCCAACTGTAACGGCGCTGTTATGCATTTATTTGTCGTAAAGAATAGCGGAAAGCGTTAAATTATAAACAAACAATAATGCATTAAAGCAGGCGATAAGTCTTCGTTTCCTCAGAGGCGTCAGATATTAGGCTTATAAATAACTGTTGGCGCCAACGGGCGCGCCGCGTGTATAAATCATTCTTCCAATTTAAGCAAATATCGGACCAGGCGCAATAAAAGCATTGTCAGCGTATATTAGTTTCTTCACACGTTTGCTAGAGATTCCTAGCGGATCGAGGTTAATCGAATAAGGAACTGTGTTAGGAAACAGAAATGGAGCAGGCACTCGAAACTTGAATGAGTGAGCAATCTTTAGGTCTAAAGAATAAATCTTTTTTTTCCATGATCATTGATCAATCCTCTGCGTTTTATTTATTTTTCATAACGATGGTTAATACGCAAAATAGTGTGAGAAATATCGGTATCAACTTGTAAATAAATAACTAATGACCTTGACACTGTTTTCGGTCATTTTTAGAGATTTCCTTGGGTCGATTCTGAGATTCGACCGTTTTTTTTTGTTTTTTTTTTACGTCTTTTCTGTTTCATATTACACATTTGAGATTTTTTTTAAAAAGAAAGACAAATATTACGAAATAACCTGATAATATTTGTATTGTCTTCAATGAATAAAATCTTCATTTCATTTCATCACTGGCAACCTGGATGCTTATTGACAAATGCAGATACATGTATTTTACCAGTCTCATTGGATGATATGTATTCTGAGACAGGTTACAAAAAATATGTAAATAGGATTATTTGGAAAAATGCTTAAAAATACATAAGATATATAATAAATAAAAAAAATAAATACAAAGTAAAAAATATGTATAAAAAAGTAGGTATTAAATTTTAAAAAAAAAATGTAAAAAATCAGAATAGTAGAAATATTCAATTAATAAAAACCGAATTTTTATTACATTACGATTTAATTTATAAAACGTAAATAAATCAGTATTTAAATTAAAATAAAAAATAATGAACGTTTTTATTAAACAGGTTACAAAAAATATGTAAATAGGATTATTTGGAAAAATGCTTAAAAATACATAAGATATATAATAAATAAAAAAAATAAATACAAAGTAAAAAATATGTATAAAAAAGTAGGTATTAAATTTTAAAAAAAAAATGTAAAAAATCAGAATTTAAAAATTCATAATAAAATTCGTTTTTATTACAACGAAATTATTATAATATTTTAAAAAGAGAAAATGGTGTATCTGTCAATAACTTTAATTAGCCATTTCAAAAGTGCAATCACTCTACCACTGAGTTCAAGTCTTATAGTAAAGCGTTAAAATTTCTTATACCACTATTCATTTAGCCTCTCCCTTCAACTCCTTATAGTGTGAACACCAAACACAAAAACGAACAACAAAAAAACTGGCCTTCCTAAATGGATTCTAGTTTATCTCACCGGTATAGCTTTCTGGTACTTAAAAGAATCTAACGAAGCAATAATTGTTAAAGTTTATTGGTTAATTGAACGACTAACTAGGTACTACTAGGCAGGTTAGATAGCTACATTGGGGAGTTTATATCATCGAATTAATCGTTTTTTGTTGTTTCATAATTTCAAAAAGAATACGACGAGTAGATGGAGCTGGAATTTTTGATATACTTACCTGTCTATATATTATTATGTCAATACCATTAATGTCATCGTTTTGTTTATAATGATACGGATTTTATTAATCTAATATTAATGGGGTAATTATTGACTAAAGATAATCTGGTGTCAAGTGTTATTATTTAAAAAAAACATATTTCGTACATGTTCCTCTGTTTGCATCTAACTGAAGAGTTATGACATAGGAGGTTGCTAGAATAAGTGTCTAATCTATTCTATGATGTAGATTCTATGAACACAAACAGCGAGGACAGACTCATATGTTTTTTTTTTTTTACAGTACACACAGGAGACCAAGGAGGAAATAATTTCCCTCAAGGCCTATATCATCTTTGGGGATGCTGTGTGGAGGGTCTTTTAGAGGATAGGAAGGAGTGAACTTGGGTCTTGAAGAGACCAATGTTATAGGATGGAGGAAACACAGAAGCCGGCAGATCATTCCACAGCCGAGCTGTTGAACACAAGAATGAATCGTAGAAGCGACCCGTTCTCATGTGACAAATGTCAACCGTGTGCAAATGCTGGGCGCGCGTTTGGCGTGTTTCCCGACTATGCACCGGTGCCGAAGGGGTCAATGACGCTAGTTCCTCGGAGCATCTTCCATTAAAATACCGGTAGAACAAGGACAGCATTCCCACCCGACGTCTGTGCTCCAAAGATTGCAACCCATTTGTTAAGATAGGCGAATCTATCAAACGGACCGCCCGTTTCTGCACAGAGTCAAGTGTCAAGAGTCAAGAGAATGTCCGATAGAATAGGAGTCCCATATCGAATCGACTCCAACTTTAATTCTATTTTATTTCAAATAGACCAAAAAATAGAACCGCGTGAACGGCAGTTGCTACGCGAACGCCGCCCTCTAAGTGTAGTGCAGTAATGTCAATGGTAATGTGTAATAAATATAAAAATAAAAATTCCACGATTTGCTGCGTAACTCTGAGCTCCGCCAATACAATGAATGAATTGAACAATAATAGAAATAATAGCAATTGTGAACGTGCTACAATTCCCGTCTATCATAGGAAGGGCCGTTCTATGAGAACCCAGCATTACGGGGAGAACTACTAACAATATAAAACTAGCTGTTTAAGAACATAGTTTTGGAGGTTATTTCAAAAACTAATTATCCATTTCATTTCAATAGATTTTCATAAATTCTGGTCTTTGTCTTCATAATTCCGGAATCGAAAAATTGCCAGTAATGCATGAGGATATTAAAGTTACTAGTTTGCCTTTCAATAAACATATATGTATAAATGCAATACTGTTAATGAAAAATTTCTAAGTAAATTATTCGGCTCCTAACCATACATAATTTCATGAACATTTTTGCGTTGCAGTAGGTCCATTCAAAAGAAGCGAGGCTTACTCAGGGTGAAAATATTATAATGTTACAAATATTCATAGGAACCGGTTCCAGATATCGAAATGAGCATGCATCAAACATAAGTTTTATCACCTTCATTTCCATAAACGAACACCATAATTAAAACTAATAAATAATGACGATAAGTAATCTGAATATTAAGTAGGTGCCTGATATATGGAAAATGAATATTCGGAATATTTGTGTACTATAAATAGGCAGATTGGTATTGCGAGTAGAAACAGGAAACGTTATAATTTTGAAATATTGATAAAGGCAAACCAGTCTAAATTAATGTAAATGTAATAATTATTAACGAAGACACGAGTGGATGAAGGCGGTGTGATGTGCAAAAATTTTTTAAAACTGTGGCTTTTGCATGCATTACGATGTTATGTACCGTTTTCCATCTAGCACCTTGGAAAATTTTAAGTGTTGTCCCGCCGCTGAGAACTCCGCTGTAACCTCATTATCCAATACCTGAGTTGTTTATTTGAAAAGGGGGAGAGGAGGTTTTAATTGGACTATCAGTGTTATTAATTTAATGAGCAATTATACCCACGCATATCAAATGCACAAAAAATATTGACAGCAATTTGCCCATAACTTGGATTGTGTTACATAACATCTTCATTTAGTCATATTTTCAATGGAATGATTTATTTGTACTGAATACCTTCACTCAGTCGCAGTTTTCTCAATAGTGGGTTTATGCAGTGAACTCCTATAAAAAAATGTAAGAATATAAGATAAACTTGTATCATATTTAAACAATCACTTTATAGAGCGCGGCGTTGAAATTCTGTTCTAAAAATCCACCCTTTCGTATAGGTCTGCTTGAGAGCGATCCGAAATGATTTGCATTTGCGCGTTATGAATCCAGCGACTATGGTACTTTCTGTCCTATGAAAGAGTTCACACAAAACATACTAATGGCACTTCAGCGGTTAAACCGTGCAAGGTTACAAATCTTGGGAATCAACTACCTGAATGGGTGCGCAGCGACTATGAACGAAATTTGACATAAATTTTGTACGGAATAATATTTTGGAAGAATCAATAGATTTTTTTTAGTGATTATCGTGTTTTAAGCAATGACATTACAAAAGTGGATAATTAATACCCCTTCGTACAAAAAACGGAAAAATTTTTTTTTGGTAAATTCTGATTTTCGCATGAAAACAATTTTTTGTAACCCACGGCATTATATTATTCATTAGCCACATACGTTTTAATGAGTCGCCAAATTGTTTCTTGTTGCTGTGTCGCCAATCTCTGGCGAAGTAATATGATGAAATTCATTCGATATTGCGAAATATTTATACATATATATATTATAGAAAAAAACCATGTTTTTTTCATATGGATGATGGAATTTTTTCTCACTTTTTAAATCTCTGATTGAACTCCTAATGTGTTATGCTCAACCTTACTGCATTTTAATGTCGACTAAACATCGTGATTAGACTCACTCGACTATATATAGTCAAGTTTATTTGACTGTGGTTCCTAACTCGGTTCATAATAGCAATATAACATCATTGATCGCAACTCGCATATTGATTTTGTGCAGTCAAGTCATGCAAATATTAATATAATATGAAACGTTGTGCACTTCTTGAGCTGGCTAATACAATCGGGTTCTCACTCAGTTCTACGTATTCCATGAAAATCAACTCATTATATGGTTTTATCGCCAATTTAATTCACATAAGTAGGTACCTGTCGTCAATGATTCATCTGAAAACGTAGATAAAAAAATTATCGACCTAAAAGCAAAAGGGCACTTGTGCGATTTTGGCGGGTTGGTCAATTAATAAGAAAGCTTCAAATTTTAATTATTAATTATTTTTATCGAAAATTGAATATATTCTTTAGACTTTTATAAAAAGTCAATAGATGTCTCATATTAATAAAAAATCGGATATTAATCCGAAGACACTGTCTAGTTTGCAATTGTGCCCCTTGGGAACTTTGTAATCATTATAAAGATAGCTGCCAATAATATGGGATAAAAAATGGAGAATAATATTAACAAATCTTGAATTTGAGATATTATATCGATGAAGATGACATAAATTGAACTGGTCTCATTAGCTAAGTTGGTTAAGCGGTTGCCCCGAATAGGCAGAGGACCTGGGTTCGAGTCTCAGATGCGACTGAAATCTTTTTATTTTCTGTCATTTTTTACCGTTTTCATATTTGATTTAGGTTATGTTAATATTATTTTCTACAATGATTAAATAAGAAAGATGTTTATTAATTGTTATTGTGTTTAATTCGTAGAACTCCATTTTTTTTTAATTTAGTGTAAATTAAATTTAATAATGTTATTATTAAGTACTACAAGAATTTTTAGTTTTTTTTTATTTATTATTGTGACAGCTGTTTTGGCGTTTAAGGCCAAACTGCGGTTAATCCACATTGTGACGACTTATACGATATTTCTTAAAAAAAAGAAAGCTGTTTACCAGTATTTAAGAAATTTATTACATGAGGTCTAAACTTCATATTTTTGATACTGATAATTCGTGGTGGGATTCATTATAATGATTAATTAAAATGATTTCAAAGTTTAATAAATCATCACAATGATAAACAATCAACAGATGATTTTTTCACTCTGAAAACAGTTAAAATGCGTTGTACTGAAAAGTTCATTTTTGCACAAGTGCCTTTTTGCTTTTGGGGCGACGAAATTATATGATCAGAAAGAGCTGATAAACATAATCTATGGATAAGTTAGATATTATACATACTCTATCCACTATACACCCGTCCTCGCCGAACTCTCTTCTCTGACAAAGCAATAAATTTTTTTAAGGAAAAAATTACGCATTTTCTTTTATTATGGCAGTTAGATGAATATTTCAGAGCTCATGAATTTGAAAATGCTATTGAATTTTCATGACCGATGCCAAGTTTTTTGCGTGACATTATCACAGATTTTCGGATATATAGGAAGACTTTAATTTTTTTTAATTGTGTTCATGTTTTATTTGTAGAACTCCATTTTAATTTAACCCCTTGAGTCTTTTTGGAAGAAATTTCTCCCAGAAAACAAATAGCTGTAGAGTCTTTTGGGGAGATATTTCTCCCAGCCCGAAACTGACTCATAAGTCATGTTATCTCATTTTATACTATAGTAATGTATATGATATAAACTGTGTTGTGTGGAAAGATAAAAACACGATTTTTATTGACATTTTAAAGGCTTCCATGCACATTTAAGAAAAATTATCATTTAATAACAGTACTCGAGGGGTTGAAGTAAAGTAAAAATAACGATAACTATTATTATTTAGTTTTATAAATGGTTTAGTTAGAAATTATTATAATGTGTGATAGCTGTTTCGACTTCCAAAGATATTGTCAAACTGTCTTCAGTTTGATAATACAACCGTTTGATCATGTTCAGTTAATGATGCATCAGTTTGATAATGCCTTCGGAAGGCAAAACAGCTGTCACATGCAATAATAATTACCATTTTTTTTTAAATTAAACCAAAGATTTTAAAATAAAAAATAATAAAAAATTATTATGAAATACTAAGTTTTACACCATTGTTTAATATGCAAACATCATAAGAATAAAATTAAATAAAGAATATTATTTGTTATTGAAAACTGATTATAAAAAAAAAGATTATAGTTAATAGATTGAGAATATTTGACAATATGTTATCAGGAAAAGTAATATCCTATATCAACGAATAGTAAAAAAAATTGAATTGCAGTAAGAAGTTAAATAGAAAAAAAAACAATTACTTATCCTCTAGCTTTAAAGAAGTATGAAGTAATGTTTTAGTACAATTCATGAAAGTGCATGAAAGAAATTCGTAGTCTGGAGAGGATTGTGAGAATCTGACAATAGAGCATGGCGAAGATAAACCCCAAGTGGTTTTTAAAAAAAATGCGTCTGTGAGTTCTGTTATTTGAACAAGAACGACGATACTTTCCACTGTTTCAGCAGTATTTGTGTATAATATTTTTGATGTGAAATGACTATTCAGTAATATAAAATAAAATATTAATGCAAAATATACAAATTATTTATCCTTATAAGGCAGGGGTGGCCACTCTTTTTTTCAAGGAGTGAATATGTATATATATACTCGAATATATTGAGATCAGATATATTACACACATTTAAAAAAAATGCGAGAAAATCATTAAAATAGCATATTCGTAATTATGTCAATAGGAAAAAAGAGACGAGAAGCGAACCTATGGATTTTAAGAGATGGAACGTCGAGTAGTTTTGAATCGTTTGAACAAGGAATAGTACAATATATAGGCCCAAAATCGACCAAAAATACCTTCGCGATCGACCAGTAGATCGCGATTAACGCACTGGCCATCCCTAACGTAATCCCTTACGTATAACGAACGATTTCTGTGTAAAAACTTGAAAAATAGGAATAATGCATATAGCACTTTTATTAAAAACAAGAAATGAACCACTATGTAATACTTAAACATTAATAGTTTGGTTGTTGCTTTAAGGGAACGGCTGCGCTGCCTGTTTCATACATAACCTAATTTTGGATTTAAGGCCAAAATACCCATCCAAATTTAATGAAATTTTTAAAAATTAAAGCTTTAGTAAATATCTAGTACAGATGAGAAGTAATTTATTTATTTTTGTTTTAAATTATGAAATATAGGCCATTAAAGGAATTGCTTTTTCGTGATTTTTGAGGCACCTTTAACAATTATTTGGGTGATAAAAAAAAGTTTTACCCCGTCTTGTTTGAAAATCATTAGATTTAGGTGAGTATTTTGGCCTCAAATCCAAAATTATGTTTTTTATGAAAGAGGCCGCGAAGCCGTTCCTCTTAACCGATCAGTGGTTTACAACTCTTGCCCAGTTGGTGCTCTGAACGCAGAAGTTGCTACGTAAACTTGCAATACGTTTATTTATTTATTTTATTTTATTTGGAACACCAGCAGTTAACAATAATTATGAAGAATGGTAAATATATACAAAATCTGAACCAATATAGGTTTTCACTCAAGTGTCATCATTGTTCAATTACAAAAAGAGCTTTGAATTAATTTATTTATAGCCTATTCCTCTTGGAATGCTATGGCTTATACGTGTTTGAAAACTTCAGCGGTAGTCATCGCCACGACTTTTTCAAGATACCATAAGGCAGAACAGATCGTTCTGGCACAGCATAGAATGACAAGAGGAAAGGTGTTATTGAATGAAATTTCTAAAGTAGTATATATAATAATTATTTTGTATTTTGTTATGGTTGTAGGAGAAAAATGTTAATTACAATGTGAATATATAGTTAAACACAATCTATATAAGTAATTAATATTAATTATTAATAATAAATTAGCCTGTAAATAGCCTAAAAATATTGTAAAGCGATCTTCCCAATTGTTGAGAATGTAAAAATAAGAAAATTTCGTTGAGTCTCGTATAATAAATAAAAATAAAAATAAATAATTACAATAAAAAAAAAGATTTCAAAGAGCGCACGTTTGAATGAAGTGGTTTAATTTATTCGAAATAGTTTGGAACATCCGACCTCAGTCTCCCCTAAAGACTAATGATACATTACACCACTACACAAGCAAAACTCTCTTTAGAATGATTCTATTGTAAAATAATAAATTTATTTATTTATTTTCAAGCATGAAGTCACTCTGTTAGTCAGAACACAGATTACTACGCACAATGAAAACATATAGAAATGCCCAAATATTTTTATTTTTACAAATTTCTCTTTTCTATGTGAAAAACTTATCGGATTGTTGAATTTTCAATAACATCATAGAAATGTAGGAATTATGCACTTGCAGTACCAGAGACCACTCGGAATTTATTTAAATTACCAAGGGTGCAACCTTCAAGGTTATAAGGTCATACATGTTATTTTTTATATAAATTTTGAAATAAGATCGAATTAATGAATTCTGTTCAATTCGTTTGATGTTTATGATTGGTGATTGTGAAAATTGATATTTAAACAGGGTAAAGAAATATTTTTTTAATATAATAAAATGTTAATACATATTAAAACAGTGATGTAAACAAAGTTCTTCTTATTAATTACATACATAATATTTGAATGGGAGTTTTCAATGTGTTAAATAATCTGGGTCTGGAATATGCTCTACGGGGAATAATTTATATTCGGATAAATTGAAAAGAGAACATCGTGACGGGAAAAATCTGTGCGCGATATTCGTGTTCGAAATAGTTGTGGTCGGAATAATCACCTAACTCGCTGGGCGGTACCAAATGGATAGAGTAAGGTTAACAAAACTCTCTACAAATATTTTAGTCTGGTAAAGTATATGCTAATATGAGAGTTGGCACCTTTGGCAACTATTAGGATGTTTTCATACACTCTGTCAACGTAAGTATTATTTCATGGTAGTTGTGGCTGATCGTGTGAATGCACGTGGGTATGTGTACAGCTGGTTGCAAAGCTTTATTGACGCAGCGCGCAGCATGGCGATTGCGTAGTTCTGTGTAGGCACTTTTAGGTAAATAGTCCCAAAGGGAAGAGGATAAAGGAACTAAGGGGTAGGATACGAGTAAACGAATAACTTTAGTCTTTAGATGAAATGCTTCATTTTTGGTTGATGAATAAATAACATGTGTGAATATTTGACAAATAATCGGGGAATATAGCATTTAATTATTAAAAAGTCGACAGATTGGTAAGTTCCTTGGCTCTAGGTCTAGAGTTCGCGGGTTTAAATGAGAGCGATGATAGATAATAATGCGTGTATTACGCTACTTATATTTTTTACACACAGATCTATATGTTATAGCTAGGTGCTTCTTTTTTTTCTCCCACTACTTTTGACTAACATTACCTAAGTTGAAGATGATCGAGGTTCTCTACCTCCTGGCAGTTGGAACTTTTACGCGGTATCACACAAAAAAGCTTTTAACCCTATAGAGGAAGCATTCTTCCTTAGCCATTTAAATTAGACGTTTTTCTCCTAACTTTGATGAACCTTTATCGTTTAGGGTAATAAATATTGCGATCAATTATAATAGACAAAAATATGAATAATCACTCGTTTATTGTGTCTGAGAAGTGATCAGAAAATTTCCCGCAATAGTTCCTACCATACAATGAGACGTAAAATTTCCTCATTGATAAAAATATTAAAACTTATTTACGAGAAAAGGACATTGCTGAGGAAAGAACTCAAGGAAAGTATTTCTTGAAAAAAGCTAGCGCGATTTGTCAGTGAAAAACTAGTTTGAAGTTGGACAAAACAAATTTTACTCCTCGCTTCCATTCTAGGGTTAAAACTTCTGGTATAGTTTCAGCAGTGGTACAGTTTCCTACTCGCATTTTAACATATAAGCTATATTATTTGTGAACGAAAACATTTTGTAAATACATCATAAATCCTGAAGAAAATTGCCTTCCTTTCTGCTCACAACATTAACCAAATTGAAAAGTTATAGTTGTACTGGGTCTGAGCAGATCTGAGTGATTTCATCGGCTGAGTCAGAAAACTAAGCAAATTGTGATGCCAACGTATGCAAAAGCTCTATTGTTATAATATATATATATATATATAACTTGAACATAAACCAGGAGTTATAGGTTACAATATAAGTATAAAAATCACCCACCTAACCTAAGATGAACCGATCTGGAACACTAGGATCAGGAAGAGAGATGAGATAGAAACGTAGAACTACGTAACTATTCTCCTTCATCCACATTTCAACAGACCATTTGATATATGTATAATATTTATTAGATGCTATAAAATATTATAAGCTAGAAAATAGTAAAAATATACAAAAAATCATCAACGATATTTTATTTCATCACACGTGACAACCGACATCAACTACCAGTCTATTTAAATTCTTTAAGGCCGAGCGTAATGACTGTCAGATCATGTGTTTTTGTCATTGGGGCTAGACTAGTAGTAGCATACTGACAATACAGACTGTCACCATCGGTAAATCAATCAAAATCTCGATACTCACGAGTGACTTGCTGAAGCGAAGAAGTTAAGTAGCCTACACACTTGTACTAATACCGTGTTTGTTAATGCTGTTAGTGCCCGGCATCGGTCTGGAAATTATTGTTGCAAAATTTTTTAAACAAAATGATACTCATTTTTTCATACGCCTAAATGGAGTTAAAAATCTTTCATCTCAATAAATGTTGTAAATTTTCCATTTTCCCGTCGAAAGTTAAAATGGCCCGATTTGAATGAGAAGTAGCCTTAACCCAAAATCATTTTTTAGGTGGAAGAAGAGTTATTGATTGGAGTGAATTTTTTTGATTGAACAAAGGCGCAATCACGGGAAAATCTACAAGAAATGTAAAAGAAACATTTTTGGCACGAGTTTCTCCGCGGTTTTACTGCCGCAAGTATTTGCCACAAATTTTGCGCATTTTATCAAGGATTTTATTTTCATTAGGTTTGATGTGGGAACCGAGAATGTCGCCTTTTCCACGTATTTAATAAATATATATATATATCCACATCTATTAAAATAACGATAAGAACAACACATACTTTAATAATTAATATATCACGGCCTCCATGGTCGAGGGGCAAGGCTCTCGACTACGAAAATGAAGGTCGCGGGTTCAAATCCTGGAGTGCGCAAATAAATTTTATTTATTTAATTTGTCCTCTTTGACAATTAATTCATTTAAAAATAATAAACAGTATATTTGCGCACGTTCCAGAGTGGAAGATACTCTCAGTATCGCCCTGGCGAAAGACCAACATTCGGAATTGAAATTTTGCTTGAAATGGCCGTGTTTCGTGACCAGATCTGAATAGCCAGGTATTTCTCCACCTTCCTCTTTCCTTTCTCCTTCCCCTCCCGAATACCTTCAGCTTCACAACATTCCCAATTGGGGATGACATAGTCTCACTGGCTCCAAATGGTTGGGAGTAGTTGGGACTCTTATGCGGTATTCTTATAAAAAAAAAATCACAAATATTATGAAATTTTACCTCGAGGGTTCAATTAATAATGAAGCCATATTTCCCGGTTCACAAAATTTTACAACCACCTAACTCTACATAAAGAAGGAATGAAGGAAAGATTTACTAAGTTTTAGAGAGTGGGTAGGTTAATTATAGTTAATAATTTTATTGATTTCTCACTGTCATATTCATGTTGTGGACTCCCCTTTCGCGGTCATTTTTGTTTTTTGTTTTCATTCGTTTGATGATATATCGTTAAGAACAACGGTCCGTAAAATAATAAATAAATAAGTTAACAACGCTGAATCTATAGGCAATCTATAACATATATAATAAATTTAATGTTTACAAGATGCATTACATACTTATGGATTTTTAAATAATTAATAATATATTTTTTACTAGATAATCTACGGTATATGGGATATTTACATTTATATTGACCACGACGTATAATTAAGTGGAATGCAGTCCATAGAGGCTAAAAAGCTGTGCCCACCCTAAATAAAATGAAGCTCAAGAAGAAATCATAGAAAAATAAAAAAAGGCGAAATTTTTTTAAACAAATTTTTGTTTATTTTTTATATTTGAATTTCGTAGAGAACTTGAACGCTCAGTTATTCAGTTGGCCATAACAATCAACTGAAGATGATCGTTTTTAAATACAACTTCCAAAATTTATACCCGAACTTGTAAAAACTATACACAGTCTACCTTTGGCCATAGAGCAATGCACTATATATATATATAGAGAGAGTCACTGGTGTATTGAACTGGAATATTTACGTGTGTGATCTTGGTGCCACGTACTAAAATAGGGCGTTCTGTGAATTTTTTTTTTAGATTTACGTGCGATTTTTTGTACTTATTTTAACAGTTTATTTTTAATTTATTTATATTTTATTTTTATTTATTTATTTCACACATTATTACACAATAAAAACAAGAAAGCTTTGACTGCCCAATTGGGAACAAAACCCCGTTTTAGGGCAGTGTTATAGTTGCATATTTTTGGGAAGGAGTAAACTTTACACTTCAACTACATCAATGATTGAAAAATCATACGAAACCTTTACCTAGCGTATCGTGTATAAACCTCACGATCATTATTACCGAACTTCTCCGGGCTATGCGAGCACATTATTGCTGCAGTATACAAAATGTATATAAAGAGATATATTGCCTAGATACATACCCACTACATGCACAATGCGACCACAAACATTAATATTCCGAGATTGATTATTATTAGTTGTACGATCGCCGGGCTTGGCGGATTGTGATTACGACTCCAGACAGGGGGTGATTATCTGCAGCTTGCGTCGACTTTGAACTGCGGACGAATTATTTTTTTTTGCACTCGACGAACAAGTTTATTGTTCGCGTATACTAACCGGGAGAATTTCCTATGATTTTGCAAAGCTACAGAAAATACAGCGTTTTAAAATGTTTGATAAATTTCGTCAATAGTACTTAGGTGAGGTAACTTTGAACTTATACACCCACAACAGAGTTTGTAAAACATGCGTAGGACGTTCATAAAAAGGAAACATTTCTGATTTAGTTTTGATAAAAGCTAAGCCTGTACAATATTAAAAAAAAAGTTTTTCTGTTGTCGTAGAAAGCAATTACTTTATGGTTGGAAATGGACTTCGTTCTTTGAAATTCTGTCTCTTTCTTTTTTTATGGATTATCTCATTGTATTACATCCAAGCTTATCCTGTCTCACTGTTCCATTGTTTCATTTTATGTTTTGTCTCCCTCTTATTCTATTTTGTATTATGTCTCATATATATATATGGGGGTTTCCTGTTCTGAGACAGCCTACACTTTTTTTGTACTAAATATTCAGTTATCGTCTTCATAATATTTGTATTTAATTATCACACAGTTTTCTCAGCCATGTTTTGACTGCAATTTTAAAATCATTAATTTCTGTTATTTTTTAATTGATTTGGCAGGGCGTTATATATGCTCACCCTATGTATTTTTGTTTAGTTTAAAGTTTTACCCTGACGAACATTGCGTTAAGCGAAACCGTTTGGTGTAAAGTAAATATAATAAAAATAGTTGTCGTTCAAAACAAAGTGTTTGTTTTATTCAATTAAAAAAATTCTTTAAAAATATTACACTAATCGTTTTCCGTAAAACATTATCGACTCAACATGTCTACCGACTAAAGCTAAAACTTTCTCTCGTTTCATGGAAAGGGTATAAGTTAAAAAGCTCGTGATTACGTAATCAAAAATATTCGATTTGATCATTTACAATCTAAGGTCTATTAAGATTGGCAGTGCTGATAGCCTATTCTTATCTTATCTATACCTACGATAACTTAACAGTTATCGAGCGAGAAAACTAATATTTATTTTCTGATTATGCGATAACGTGCCAAATGTACCTGTGTATTTCCTATTCTAAATTATAGGTAGTTTTGTGCGATTGAAAATTACAACGGTTGCTTTTTTGCTTTGACACAAAGGAAATATTTTCCTTTTTAAATACAAAGAGGAAGGTAAGTTAGTACTAGACAAGAGGTAAAAGGGAATGAAGGTATGAGAAACGCTATAGTCTATGCTAGGAAAGGAGTCTCATTGATCGGAAACTGATGGAACGCGGAGGGAATTTATTCGGCCCTCTTCGGAATCAATTTTTTTTTTATTTCTAAATTTATTTTGACGAATTTCCTGTCCATATCAATATGATTATTAAATTTTTATTTATCCTTATCGTGCCCTTGGAACAACAAGGTTATATCTGACATGGCTATGTCATGCGACAATGGGCTCCACAGAATGTTACTTTAGAGTTCATTATCGCATAACATCGCCGAGTCAGATCTCGTTGTTCCGAAGGAACGTTATGTTGAAATTATAATAAAATTCTGAAACTATATAAGACCCTTACAAATTCAAACCTTAGAAACTAGACTAAGTGCGAGTTTTTTCGAGAAACTTAAAGGATTTATCAAAATTTTAAAAATAATATTTAAGTTCGGTGAAAGCAATATTCAAGTTCTGTTATTTTTTGAGCACTGTGAAAGAATTAGTTCATAATTTAATAATTTCATAACTTGAATAATAACAGATTTTATTCTTCACTACAATATTATGCGTTACAATATTCTACATAAATAATGTACGCCTATGGGTAATTTTGACTTACGTTTTCTTATGAGTTCTAAGCGTGAGCCTAGTGTAATATTTTATCACCACAATATGTTGCGGTGTATAGCCTGGCATTTAATTTGCAACTACAAAATATCATCACTATGGCAACATGAAGCTACTCGCTAAAATAATAGTTCACACGTGTTAGAACTAACACTTACGAGTAGGTATTTAAGTAAATATTTGTTCGTTCGCTTTTTATTACTAACACTTGTCTAAAAAAATACCTTATATAATACAACAGCCCCTTGTAGCGTAAAAAGTAGTAAATAAATAAAATTCATTCGCTTCCGAATGTTTCACATTTCGCGTTTGACAGTCAGTTTTAAAGAGACGAGACGATCATAATTTTTTTTTTCGTTTTTATTTTACTTATAATCGGTGACTTTGATATTGTTTTACTATTTTTCTGAAATAAAATGCTAGGTTATTTCTGTATATAAAATTCCAGAAATACAACGAAATCGCATTTCTATGTAATTATCTTCCACAGAGTAAAATAATGAAATGGTGATTTCTAAAAGTACCACCATTTTCTGTACACTTTTTGGTTAACCAATAAAATTAATATATTTAATAACAATTAAATATATTTAATAATAATTAAAAATATTCATTTGGACCATTGTGTGTTTTTGAACTTCAATAATATAGTTTCTATACCTTTCAAACGATCACAGCGCTCTCAGTTTTTCTATATTATTAAGTGTCACACTGTATGATACAAAAGTGGACGTCCCGTCAACTGAAAGACAGGTACCCATGCCCACAGATATCACGATCGTGAAAAGTTACGAAAAAAACTCTGTGTTTATTGACAAAATACTAAAAATGTGACATTAATTGAATTAACGACTGGTTATTATAAATTATTTAGTCATAAAATTTCACGACTGATGTTATAACATGTGTCACGTGATAACATAAACGGTCTCGTCGCTGTCTGGTCCTTCGATAAATACCCAAATTAACAAGCATTTAGCGTCTTCCTTATACACATCGCTTACGTAAATAGTGTAGGTACGTTATGGTTCTACCGCTGAGAGCTCCCTTGCAACTTCTACTCCTGTTAGGTGCATCGTTTACAAGATGTCACAGGTGCTATCAGCGGTATGCTTGTAACTATGGTCTTCTTGGCAGAGTGTTGAGCTTCTTTGCTCTGGACTTTAAATAAAATAATAGCTAGGTATATTCCGTCATACTTATTAGATTGTTACGCGCTGGTTCATCATTGACGTAGTTCATCTGGCTTTGAACACGGTTTAAGGCAGTTTTAATTAAGCATATGCCGTGGTAATAAGTCAAGTTTTTCACTATTCCGACATTACGACATTACTAGTAGTATTTATACCGCGTTTCGGGGGGATTTAGGCAGAGTAAATATATTTGGGCCTCGCTCCAGTGCGAAATTATCTACTTTCAGTATTGCCTACAACAGCATCCACAACCGAAACGTTGCTTGAAATTTACCCGTATTTGGAAGGTCCAAATTCAAATAGTCACATTCTTTTTCTCCTCTCTTTCTCCTACCCTTGCTCATTAACTCCATCCTCATAACACACCCCAAATCAAAGATGCCACAATCAAGGCAGTTGAGATTCAAGGTACCTACCTATTCACATAAAAAAAATTATAATAATAAAAATATATATACACGTTTATTCCATATGAAGGACTCAATTTCGTACTGCTATATGTCCTTAATACACATTTTATGTTAATGATCTACATAGCAACTGAAATAGGAGGTCCGAAAGTTTTGAATCCCATCGCTAGATCGGTCGTGGTTTGGCGAACGACCGCTAGAGTGCTCGTACACTCAAGCATACATTTTGCGTCAGTTGTGAGTAAAATGGATACAATGCAGCACAAGGCTTTCTTTGTTCGTGAGTTCTGTAAAGCGCAGCGTACCTTTCATCTCCATTGTAACATTGAACCATCAACTAGAAAGAGCATTTATCGTTGCATCGTTGGTATCATCAATTTTAGCAAACTGAATTTTTGTGAAGGAAAAAGCCCGGGTCGACCACGTGCATCAGAGGAGAACGTGCGAAATTGAGATTATCATTTTGAATAACCATGAATGTACTCGTAGCTATACGAGTACAGTTGTCCGCTGCGAACACCGTTGAAAAAGACCATATATTTTCGACACATTCGGTTAAAACTAAACTAACAGCCCAGTTTGCCTATAGGTATCTAAATGTCGAGTGCAAAAACAAACATCGTCCAAATCTGAAAAAACATTGATCCGGCCAAATCGTTAAAATTGAGATGCGGTTGCACGTTCCCAATCGGCGTAACATGGTTTGCGTATTCGCTAGGCAAAACAAATAAAAAAATGGAGCCATTTAATTAATCGGTCCCTGCGGGTTCGTCAGTGCGCATACTCCAAATAGTCTTCAGCCTTCACATAATTGGACCACCCGCCAGTGGCCATCGTCGCTGATCAGGAATCGCTCGCCTAATTTGTTTATTTGTCTTCATCAATGTATAAGCAATGCTTTTTTTATCAATATTTATGACTGTAAAAAACGTCCCAACTATTTCTTACAGAACAGCGATGATATTAATGTCATTTTGACAATGTAAGTTTCTCTTTCAAAATAGGTATGATTAAAGCAGGTAATCTGATTTTGTATCCCACGGTCCTGTTATAAAACTCTAGATTGAGGTGTGGCCTCATGAAATTTGGACATTTTACTCTTTTCTGCTGGAAACGTCATTTCCTATATGAGTTATGAATCATAGATTTACCATTTTCTCTGTAAAATAATTTTTTAAAACTTGTACTAACGGTATTAGTTGCTATCTTCAGAGAGCCGAAAATCTGTTTGTCATACCGAAATCTCTTGAACGATGAGCTCTGGTTTTAATACATAGAATTACTAGGTTAACTCAATCATTTTTAGATTGCAATGTGCAATAGAGCTTAGAAATATTCATCTATTTCGCTGCCAAAGGTAAAATAATATACATTGATAATATTCACAGAGGAAAGAATCCAACGTCAGGTGTATGACACGATGTTTTAAGTATAGCTACTTACATTTTTTAAAACCGGCTGCATACCTTCCTAGGCAATTCCAAAGCCTTATAAGGAAAACTAGGAAACAAATTATATATTGCATACAATATTCGAAGGTACCTAACTAATAATTATTAGAAATGCATAAAATTAAATCCACCAAGTAAATACAAAAAAAAAACTCAACACATGTACTCTACTTCAGGGCAGTACAGAGTACAGCTCTGCAATTATACATCATTGCTTGGATGCAAATCTACAGCAAATCTTATGAAATAGTACTATAGTATGAAGCTGCATGAATTACTTTGTGGCTATCCATTATAAAATGAAACAATGAAATATTGATTAATTAATTAAAAAATATACTTATATAAATTCATATATTCCTGATGATGACATCATTGTCGTCGAAACATGTAGATGTGTATGTATATATTTATAAAGTGCTGTAAAGAAAGTGTATTTTTTAATTAATTAATTGATAATGACGCCACAAAGTGAATACCAATCATTTGAAAAAATCATAATAAAATATTGTTTTAACCACTTTTTATTTTATACGCTGACCGGTTTCGGAACAATTGTTCTTTGATCTAGGAAAAATATATATTAACTTTAATATTACGAAATTGTGGGAGAACAAATTTATATATTAGGTGTCTTCATATTAATAGTAAAGGAAATACGCTTAGATAATTTAGAAGCCTTAGAAAGTATTGTCCATTATTAACAATTCAAAAATTCTATATTACAGCCATATTTTAAATATGTTCCCTTTCACCACTCCCTGAATCTCCATCTCTTCCCTCCACTCTTTAGTAATTCCTAGTCAGGCCCCCACCCACACTTCGACTCCTAATATATATTAATTAGCAGAGTTGGCATTGCGTCTGGGTCCCACCCAGGCGTCGTGAGTTCAATTGAACTCCAGGCTAAGTCCTCCATCACGACACAAGCAACACCGCTTACTGTGATGTTAGTAGGAGATTTTCAAATATTGTCAGGTTATTCGTAACCCGAGAAATTTATCTTTCTTTAAAAAAAACTTGATTGTTACCCCATAATTTTGTAATATTTTAAAGTTAGTATTTAGGTATTTTGCCCTGATGAATAAACGATTGTACCGAAACCGGTCGGTATATAAAATAAAAAATCGTTAAGGCCATCAACTCGATAAAATTCCAACGAAATAACGCGCTCCTTATGCGGTTGGTGACAAGGTCGAAATTCCCGCTTAACATCGGCCGCATGTTTTGATTTACGCAAAAAAACGTCACCAAAACGGGTATTAAATTTTAATTTATAAAGCTCAGGCATAAATATTAAAATTAATTGTTTCACGGTCATATTCTAAGAAACTTAATTTTTCACAATGAACAAAACGACAATATCCGAAAAAGGGTTCGTGAGTAGAATTTGAGCTTTAAACATTTTTTTTAGGTCTGATACTTTATTTTTTTTTTATGGTTTATAAAAAGGCACTCCAAAAAATTGGATCGTTATATTAAAGGCCAAGGTGTGTTCTACTTGGATTATTTAATTAAATGATCTGTGATATTTCTAGGCCATCAAATTCTCAAACCGAAAACACACGATTTTGCATTACTTCCCATTGCATCGCCTTAAAACAAAATGTTATTGTTAATAATTTGTATAAGAAATGTCTTGTTTAAACCCCAAGCGAAGTTTCTCTCGTAAAAAAATACAAAACAATTCATTTTATTGAAAATGACACCACAAAGTGATTTTACATTATTTATGGAAAAAGTTTTTATTGTTTCATTTAATTATATTGAAATACGTTTAAACGTGTAACTTTATAGATCCAGGTACTTCTTAGCCAACGTATTTTCCTTTCCATTTACCTTCTCCTCCATAATTTCCTTTCACTTAAATGTTCTCGTTCTTGCGGGACTCTCCCAGGATCACAGATAAAAATGTACTTTAGAATATGTTGAGTTGCAAGTGTGATACTGAATTGCAAGTCACAAGTAATGAAAGCAGGTAAATAATGATCCTTAATACCACAAAGAATATCAAACGATCATATCATTTCGTTTGATAAGATGCCATAAATCTTGTTCTGCGAGATGTGAGCAGGCTATACTGTTTTGCTTGAAACTATTGAGATATAAATTATACACAACCATTTTACTCATTCTTATAGACTCGTAATAACATTACTGGTTTCTTGGACTTTGATCGGTGAAGCAAAACATTTTCAGCATAGTCAAGCAAATTTCTTAGCGAAAAATGTTGTAAATATTCTCAGCAAATGCATCGGTAAATCAATAACACTTTTGTGACAGTCATCAGAAAAATAAACGATATGGATTAATTACGCTTGAAAAAAAAGAGATGCAAGATTTTTTATAAATACGGCAAAATTTTCAGAATTAAGCGGAAAGAAATACCTGAGAGACATTTCGTCAGATATTTCATAAGACAAAAGTTTTTATTTACTAACTTTTTGCAATGAAAGAATTGATCATTTTTATGGGTTTGTTCCATACAATAATTTGAATTAAACCAAGTTTTATAGAAAATCGACATATCACTGTTCACCACTGGCAAAATAACAGTGGCGTACATTGCTCTATGATCAAAGGTAGTCTGTGTGCAGTCCTTCAAGTTCGGGTATGAATTTGTTGAAATGTGGTGTTGTATTAAAAAGCACTCGTAAATTAAATGTACATTTATTGACTATTCGGGTTGACACCGGTTTTACAAGTGACTCTGCAGAGGTTATGTCCCATAGACAGACTTATAGAACTAGTCCATAAAGTTATATTACTATATGATACCAACTCTTATAATACCTACTCTTTTTCATAATAAACACAATAAAAATCACCAACATAACCATTATCAAACAACAAAATCCAAACACTATTCATGACAGTAATAAACCGTAAAATCAAAATAACATAACCATTATTACAAATAGAGTGAAAAACAATTAATTATAATCCGATGGATTAATCTATCGAGTTTATTGACAACTCCAATGCCTGTCTCATTGCTTGTCATCTCATCAGAAGTGTAGGACCTGGATAAAATGGGATGGAAATCATTACCACATACAGAATTGTGCATTGAATATTTGAAAATGCCTATTATATTATCATCTTCCGCTGACTGTTATGACCAACTGAATAGATGAGCGTACATTTTCCTTACCCAAAATGATAAAAGAAACATGTTTGTTAGAAATTTGTGGCTTCTAATTTTTTTTTATAATTTCTTCTTATGATTTATTTTTCTTAGGGGAAGGCGCATATTTTAAGCCTTTGTGTACTGCAAGCCACTGGTAAGTAGGCGCTTGAAGTCAGTCGAGAGACAAGCAGTGTTTTTGTAGAAGTATCGTGTAATGAACACTGGTTATGCCAGCTGAGGGGTGGTTCAAGAGAGTTGATAGCAAATACGTATGCAACATAACATGTAATGCATGGACAATGCTATGACACAAGAAGGTGGTTGGAAAGTTACACGATTGAAGAAAATAACGAATGAACAAGAAGGTCGTAGGCGATTAATATAATTTTCCCACCACTATTAAAACAATATGCTGATGTAATTTCTTCAAATGATTGATAACTTTGTGGCATAATTATTAATTATATAATTGAAAATACGCTTTGTATATACCACTTTACTTAAAATATATAAATATTTCTACATGTTTATATATTTTAAGTAAAGTGGTATATACAAAGTGTATTCTCAATTATATAATATGCTGATGGTTTGAGTAAGTTTTTTATAGTGCGTATTGATATGACGATTGAAAATTTATACAATTATTATTTATTTTTATTGCATTTATTCCAGATATCGGGGAGGGTGGTGCAATCCCACGAGTTCCATATAATATAATATGTGTATCAAAATATAACAATAATGAAAGGGACAAATACAAACAGATAAGATGTGAAAATATATATATATATTTAAATTTTAATTATCAGGAATTGGCTCCGTCGCATGTAAATGGGACCCTGCCAGAAGTCCAGTGCTGCCATCGCAAGGGTGTTTTCGCTCTTGGCTAGTCGCGTTCTGTTATTGGCGATCAGTTTTTTGTTTAGGGCTCGGAATCAGGGAATGTGCCCTTCTGCAAACATCTCAGTGGCACTGCAGTACCAGGACGATCTGAAAAGCATTTGGTACGAGTTGTTGTATTGCACTTCCTTTATTTTTAGAGTTTCTCTATTAAAATTGGTCCACAACTCCGAGGTACTCGTGTATAGGCTAGTGCAGTACGTATTGTACAATATTTATTAATCAAAGTAAAACTAAATATAGTAAACAGGAGCTTTATTAAAAATTCAAAACACCTGTCGACAGTGACGTCCAGTAAACAAAGGCTGAAAAGCTTTGCCTATCCTAAGAAAAACGAACCATAAAAATAATCTGTGGGCGGGTTTGTACAAATTAATAGCTTTATTTTAAGCTTGATATAATTTGCACACTTGAACTTCAAAACAAGAGGAAGGTCTACGTGACATTTCTTAAAACTACCCACATTCCGCTTTCCTTCAACAAAGCAGAATTTTTATACTTCTTGGTGAAAATTTGCACACTTGACGTTCAAAATAGCACGTAGTAGGGGTAGCACATTGTAACCTCAAAACTTTACTACAAACTACGCATAACCCCGGGCAACGCCGGATATTTCAGCTAATTTCATGTTAATGTACAAATAGATGAATCAGCGGAAGATGATAATATTAATGGTCTTTTTCAAATATTTTATCCACTATTCTTACCTGAACTTGAAAAACTACACTGCCTTTGGTCATAGGGCAATGCACGCCACTGCCTGTCGGCTATTCACGAACGGGTCTATTGTTACAGTTTGTTTCGATAACTCAGCAGTTAAGTTTATATCCCGGATAAGAAAAGATCCTGGAGTTTAAATAAACCCGCAACAAATTTGATATTAACAGTTTTTTTTAAGTTTTAGAGGGGTTATGGATACTGTAATTTTATAAGAATAATTCTCATTTAATGAAATTCACTTTTTGTTTATGAAGAATTTATTGATCCAAAATCGAATACGAAAATCTTCTCGTCAGAATGCCACATGTCAGAAATGTCAGAAACAACGGACGATCTGACGGATTTCCAATAATGGAGATTATTGGTGTATCTCAGGTATCGTTATTGTTAGGCCTGTCGATCGTGCTGCGGGGAGATTCTACGTTTCTTCAGTCTTCACACACTAAACTTCTCGTTCCGTGAGAGGCTGGGATCCGCTCAGACCTCCGGCTGAATGCCGGACTCTACACTGACCGCCGGAGCATTATAAGTTGCTGGCAAATCAAATTATCCCATGCACAAATATTTGTAGCCTCGCTCTCGAGATGTCTCGCTTTCTGAAGGCACTGTCAAACCTTGTTGAAGCCACTGTATTACTATTTATTTGTGAATACCGGACAAGAGCTCCAACTGTCTGGAGTCAGTGGGACTGTGGCATCCTCAATTGGGTATATTGTTAGGCTGAAAGGGGTGGGTAGGAGAAGGATACGTGCAAGAGGAAGGTTGGGAAATACCTGACTTTACAGATCTTGTAACTAAATACGGGCACTTATCCACACCCAGGACTACATCATGCTATTATTATTAAACAATATAATTTTAGTTGTGATCTGAGTACGAAGTACCTAACTATTTGATTAAAACAATTCATATTTTCAATACACATAATACATTTATGCCGCAGTTCTTAAATCAGTTGGTGGGGTAATTGCCTTGGCCGTGACTCTATTAATTTTTTAATTTATTTTTTTACATTTATAATTAATTTTATTTTTAAATATACTATTTTGAATGTATGAATACTAACTCTGTTATTGTTGAAAAAGCTTGACAGATCCTATACTATTATAATATCCCGTGTTTTTTAACGGATCTGCCCTAGTGTATTTCTATACATTGCGATATTAAGTTATTATTATTAAAACAGTCGTAAGTCAACCAGCCAGTTGTCAGCTAACACATGATTTCCCGCCTATTACGAGTCATTACACCGTGTGTGGCAATATATAATCCCTCGTTGTTTAGTTATTAATTTCCTGACATAAAATATGAAACGTACTTATAAGTGGGCGCTAAACTGCGAGCAAAAATAAAATCAATTCGAAGCGAACCACGAGAGGGTGAAGTGCTATAATCGGATCACGTATCCCCCAAGTGGATATATCATGCGTCGTTAGATGACATTATACGAGTATAAGAATACACTAGCATTTTTTTATGTGAACACTCACAGTAGTCCCAACTGTCCGGAACCATTGGGACTATGGCAATCCCAATTAGGCTACTGTGTTGTGAAGATGGAGGAGTTGGAAGGTTATGGAAACGGTGATGAGAAAGATGAGAAAGCTCTTAGTTGTTCATATATGGTCACCAAACACTGCTAAAGCGATTTCAATTATCGTTTCGATTCAGAATGGTGGTCTATCACCCGTTTAATGGATTCGCCTAACATATATATAATGGATCTTAATAAACGGATTGCAATCTTTGGAGCATAGTGTGAGGTGGGAATGCTGTCCTTATTCTACCAGTATTTTATTGGAAATTGATCCGTCATTGATCCCTTCGGCACCGGTGCACAGTCGAGAAACATGCTAAACGCACACCTAACATTTGTACGCGGTTCAAATTTGTCACACGAGAACGAGTCGCTTCTACGACTCGTTCTTTTATTCAACAGCTCGGCTGTGGAATGATCTGCCGGCGTCTATGTTTCCTCCCTTCTACATCATGAGTCCTTTTTTAAGGTCCAGGCACTACTTCCTATCCTCCAAAAGACCCACAGGCCTCGAGGGAAATTATTTCCTCCGGGTCTTCTTGTGTGGAGTAACTGTGATAAAAAGGGCGACGGCGAAGATCAGGATATGATTTTATTTCCTCAATTTCAGGTGTTCTCTTAGGAATGCATTAAAAAATATTAACACTACGAATAACTTAAAACAGCTAAAATTGTTGCAATGATGAGAGACTTGATTTTCAGAAGATTTTATGGTTTTATAAGACAATTTTCTGACATTCCTACCTACTATAATTCTAACTTATGATATTTTTTACTTAAATCTCGAATTGGCTGCTTATGTAGGAAAACGGCTGTTTCTTTGTTAAATCTATGCAGTGGCGTGCAGTCCATAAAGCCTGAATAGCTATGCCATAAAAAAACATTAAAATACATTAAGTGGTTGCTAAAAAATATGGCAAACATCTGAAAATGTTTTTTGCCATGCATTTGGTAATGAAATTGTACGTTTATTTATTTAGTTGGCTACTACAATCAGCGGAAGATAATAATAAAATTACAATTTTTCAAATATAGAATGTATAATAATTTATACCCGAACGTGATAAATTAAACAAAGCCTACCTTTGGTCATAGAGTAATGCACGCCACTGGGTACCGGTAAGGTAAATGTTAATCTTAAACTGGATTTACTACTTGGTTGCGCCCGAAATTAGACTTTAAAATTGTGGAACAAACAATATGACGTCATATCCATAACTCGTGATGGAAATGACCTTGCGAGCTGTGCACAGATACGTTGGTGAGGATGTAGACAGAGGTTACAATTCGGTAGATTTTTTGATATTTCAAGTGGTTAAATATTGACACATGACTTCTTGACATTAATATTTTCATTTTCTAAATACAGTTGTAACGCAATAAATTTATTTTTATTTATTTATTTCAACAGTGATGTTTTTCCAAATTTGAAAAAAAAAAGTGTCTTTCTTAGGTACCCCGTTCTAATATCACATTGTAAGTTGTTTGTACTGTAATTATAAATTATGTCAAGTTTATTTTTTTAAAGTATTTTATGTGAATTTAAATGTAAATAATGCATATAAGCATAATTACAGGTAATAAATGTAAAAAAAAAAAATTTACGAGAGGAATGTTATAAAGCAATAAAGGAATAAAAACTCTTAAAGCTAGAAGAAAACATAACATGATCATATATCTTTGTTAAGTTGCAAATACCATATGTTTCTATAAACTTCCATCCCGAAGTCCGTTATTTTTTAATGGTTTTTATTGCTAGAGGGAGGATGTTAAATAATTTAATAGAGAAATATTGCAAATTTCTCTGTCCAAAAGTCGTTTTAGTTATAGGTTGGTGAATGTGCGTTGTATTGAGGATCATGCGAATCGACCTTAGTTTGTATATGCATAGTTAACCTTATCTTTTGAATAATACTTATTTTTAATAAATAGGAATAACATTAATAAATTAAATAAGAATTACTTTATAAATGAATAGACAATTACTTTGTATTCACCACTTTATTTGTATATACATATCAAACGTTTCGAAAGCGATGCTTTCTCAGGCATATACAGAATACTATATAATATGTATTCTGTTTTCGAAACATGTTGATATGTATATATTAATAAAGTGGTGGAAGCAAAGTAATTTTTAATTAATTTATTAATAACGACGCCACAAAGTCTTTTGAAGAAATTGTAAAAAGAGAATTGCTTTGTTTAAACCACTATTTTTAATATTTAAATATCTACATGTTTCAGAAGCAAAGCTTCCCTTATCGGGATAAATGATATAGTATATTGTTTATTCTGATGAGGGAAGCTTTGTTTCTGAAACATGTAGATATTTATATATTAAAAACAGTGGTTTAAACGAAGTCATTCTTATTTATTATATTAATTATGACGCCACAAAATCATTACACATCTTTCGAAGAAACCTTTTTTATCTATTTATTTTAAATATTAAACTCTGTGCTAGCAAATTGTAGAACGTAGTGCACCATCGTTTCCGTTATTTTCATAAAAATTTCTTTAAGCGCATTAATAGCTACTAAGGCTTCTGCGTCTTCTAGCGAATTCTCGAGAGCCCCATAATACGTATTATACGGAGGGACCAATAACCAGCAAGGAGCAGTTGCCTTTTTTGGGCACGAAGCTCCCTGCAACTATTCGATGAGGCATTATACCGAGTCCTGGGTCCAGGTTAGAGGATCGGAATTCAGTAATGCTGTACACGCTGTATTAAATCTGTATTTATACCACTAACTTAATCATTACGAACCTCTTTTCACATAATAATGACTAGAAGGACGAGAAGATTCACAGTAAAATTCTATAATGCTTTCATTTGATTTTCTGTCGCGTTGGAATTTTGGTATATGTACGAGAACAGTTTGGAAAAATGTCTGCAATTAAAACAGAGAAAGTGAATTAAATACTCGTATATTCATCGCACGTTTTTGTTTTTTTGTTATTGAAATTGAATACATTTTGGAATTTAAATTACAATACTACATTTCTCTTTTAAGCAATACTTGTGTAGAGAAGCGGGGTGTAAATATTGCGATTACGTGTTGTTTACATAATAACGTTTCCTGAAGTGTTACAAGAAAATAATGCTTGCAAATATTTACATGATATGTTACAGGGTTGGTTGTTTACATACTAGAAAAAAGAGAGTACATAGTGGAATGTTTTAAATTAGAAGCTATAATATATATATTGGAATGTGTAAGTACAATGCGGCGCTGGAAAGTTATCTTACATGTATGTGTGTGTGTGTATTGTTTTGTGAGTTGGCTAGACTGTCGGATCTTTTTAAGCTTATTTTGAATTACTTTTTAATTGCATCTGAGAGATTATTTTTTTCTAACGTTTTCAGTAAGGTTGTGGATTTAATTTTTTTTTATTTATGTGTGTGTAATGGTGTGCAAATAACGTATTGAGTTTACACGGTGTTCAATTTTTGGGATGAATTGAAATTGTTGTGGTATTTTAGTATTTGAGGAACTGACTTTTTTTAAATATTAAAAAAAATAGCATTTTTAATTCTTCAAATAGTAATTTTGTTGATTAATCTGTATTGATTTTAATATTTATTAGGTAGGGGATAGTAAGAAGTAAATTAGTATTCAGAATAATCAAAGCCCCCTTTGAATACAACTTATTGAACGGACGGGTGAGGATCGACAAAAATCGGCTAAACTGAATAGATTCGTTGGTTGTCTATGTTCAAAGTTGCTAGTCAAAAGGTTGATTTTGATTGATGACAAAGAAGAATGTTTTTGTCGGTTTGGTTGAAGTTAACAACATTGCTGCGTGAAACATGAAACCTTATCAAGAAGACTCCTCAAGACTTCAAAATAAATGGAACGTTTCAATGGTTGGTCCAGAATCCAGACTTTTACATCAAATTAATAATTTGCTTGATTTTTGCACTTTATGGGGTAACAAATTATGTCAAAAAGGCTTACAATAGCCTTTCCATAACTTTAGAAATGCAATAAAAAACGCACAAGTATCACATATAAATTCAATCAATCTACAAATAACATTCTTTATTAATTATCCTCGTAATGTAAGCACGTTCTAGCATATCTACAATGACAATGGTGTCATTATTTATGTGCAGATTACTGTATCATAATATTATTATATTATATTATAATATAGTAATATGTTATTAGTTTT
The DNA here is from genome assembly GCA_022606495.2 of Halesus radiatus. Classification (NCBI taxonomy): domain Eukaryota; kingdom Metazoa; phylum Arthropoda; class Insecta; order Trichoptera; family Limnephilidae; genus Halesus; species Halesus radiatus. Next base: position 179,648 of record JAHDVE020004044.1, read on the forward strand.
ATTACACAGTATATTTTATAATTTCTTCAAATGCTTTGTAACTTTGTGGCATCATTATTAATTATATAAATTGAAAATACATACAAAATTTCAATTTATGTAACAGTATATTTTAATTGTGTAAACAGAAATGATTAATGTTCGCCACTTTTCATGCCATTTTTCAATCCGTTTGTGCGTTTTCGAACTCGCACACGAATTGTCAGCTATAAAACACGACACGCAAAGTATTTGTTGCAACAAATAATGCGATTGCATTTAAATAAAGCAATAAATGTGGACACATTTGTCGCTGGGCATCTCATGAATCCTGAATTGACCCAGAGTGAAGACAAAAACTAGTATGTGGCTTACGGATGAAAATTGAACTAAATGTGAGGTGGATAAGAGTTGCAGTGACAGTGCTAAATCAGTATTCTGCCGCTGTGGGAATGCTTATAGGGATAATCTAGTCTAAAAAAACAGGTAGGTATAAAGTGATCATTTTATACCTACCTGTTGAATAATCGATAGTGTTAAGTATTACAAAGTAATCCAAGTACGCTTATTCTCGGTGTTCTGTGTAGGTAAGAAGAAATAGTAATAGGTATGGGTGTAGAAGAATCGTAAAGTAAAAGTCAGTAAACAAAATATGTAATAGGTAGGTATCTCCAGTTGAGAGCCGTGCAACGTACTAAACGATAACGCCATTTCATAGTGGAGGATGAATTGCCACACAAAATTATCTTTGCTTCTTGCTTCATTCACATTCATAGATAGTGTTATATTAATATCTAACAGAGAAATACCGCGGTTTTGAAAAGGTTTTATTTTAATGGCCCGAAGAAAGCAATCACTTTGTGACTTGACATTAAAATTTATTGATTTTTTGTTGTTGTTGTTTTATCTACTTATTATAATTATTTAAATGTATGCATTATCTAATCATTGAAGAAGATAATATTAACATAACCGAAATGAAAGATGAAACCGGACAAAAGGACAGAAACTAAAATGACACAAGTTCAATTTGTGTCATCTTCGTCGATATCATATCACAAATTCAAGATTTGTGAATATTATCTTCCATTTTTAATCATGCATTATCGACCGGTTTCGGTTGAACTCAACCTTCTTCAGGAATGTACATATATAAACTACATATGGACGTGCATATATATTCCCGAAGAAGGTTGAGTTCAACGGAAACCGGTCATAATCATGTATAAATATAATTAAAATACAGTGGCTTTAAACAAAAACAAATAATCATTTCAAAAACGAATGAAAAATATATATTCTATTTATGCGTATGAATATTATTAATATTATTTCAATAATTAACGTTGTAGTGGAATGACATACATAAATTTTTTTTTATTGAAAAACTTGATAGATAATGCCTATTAACTTTTATTTTATCTACGAGGAAAGATCCTTATTGGCTCTGAACTCATATGATTCACGTTAATTTTTATTAAAGTGAAGTACAGTGCAATTTAACCGGACTTTTAAACCGTTTAGTTGGCTTTGTTCGTTCAAACGATTAATTGAAATGGTTGTTATTGGTTCTTTCCTTTGAGTAGGTGAACTTAGCCATCTATGAGCTAACGACCAATCGACTTGCACAAGCTGCCAGAAAGTACCCATGGAACCAATTTTTGTTTTAATTTAGTTATTTGTACATTAAATTTTGTAAAATAACTAATAGAGGAAAGGAAGCGTATTTGGAATACTGTTGGTAATTCGGAATACCGTCTTATCTTCGGTTCGGGTGGCGGAATCTATCGGTAATAATTATAACTATTGAAAGTCGAAGCTGTGAGCCTTGATTTTGGCCGGAATAATAGTTCTCCTGTGTCTGCGGATGAATGCTGACGTGTTTTGTGAAGTTGCTCCTATCAAAACTTTTTCGGTGAGTTTTTAATCCAATATAATCACCCCATATTCCAAACTATTTTATAACATTACAAATGAAATCACTTCAGAAAGAGTTTTATTTTTATAGTATGGCTTTCGTTTTTGCATTTTTTAATACGTTGACATGTGATATAAGAAAGATCTTTTAGGTTATATGTTGCTAATGTGGAATACGGAATGTGATGCAAAATCGGAATAGTATTCCAAATTATATTCATTTTTTTTAAGTACTTTTATTTAATTTTACAGAGATGTCGTCATCAAATTTGTACCAGAAAAGGAAGAAGTGGGATTCGAATGATATGTGTGAAGCCATTACTGCTGTTCGCAATAAAAAAATGGGATATTTGATGGCAGCTAAACACTTTAAAGTCCCACGTACTACTTTGTTTCGACTCGTATCTGAAAAAGATGCGGACTCTTTGACTTTAACCTCAAAGAAAATTGGCCGAAAACCAGTTTTTAGTGCAGAGTTCGAAAAACAATTGGTAGACTACGCCCTTGTAATGGAAAAAAAGTTCTATGGTCTAACACAAATGGATATCCGACGATTGTCTTATCAAGTGGCTGTTAAAAATAATCATCCAACTCCTTTTAAATCGGGAATTGCTGGCAGATACTGGTTGAAAGGCTTCCTAAATAGACACAAAAATGTGTTATCTATGAGAAAACCTACAGGAACCTCGTTTGCAAGAGCCATCGGTTTTACCAAAGAAAAATTGGACACATTTTACGACATACTAGAAAATGTGTATTCAGAAAAAACTACCCCGCCGACCGTATATTCAACGTAGATGAATCAGGACTATCTATCGTTCAAAGTAAAATCCCGAAAATCATTGGACGCCGTGGTAAAAAACAAATCGGTGCACTAACTTCGGCTGAACGAGGGTCTCTTATAACTATTGTGGTTTGTATGAGCGCATCAGGCATATATGTGCCTCCAATGATAATTTTCCCCCGCAAAAATATGAATCTACAGCTCATGAAAGGAGCCCCGGCTGGATCTGTTGGAGTATGTCATCCATCTGGGTGGATACAAACTCACCTATTTACCCAATGGTTTTTACATTTCATGGAGAAAACTAAACCAAGCGAGAGCTCTCCGGTTTTGTTAATCTTGGATGGTCATTATAGCCATACAAAAAACGTGGAGATTGTAGATTTGGCTAGAGCGAATCACGTCTCCATAATATCACTCCCTCCTCACTGCACACACAAAATTCAGCCCCTCGACAGGTCATTCATGAGTCCTCTGAAGGCCTATTATAGCGAAGAAATTCGTATGTGGCTACGTAATAACGCACGAGCTTTGTCAGTATATGACATAACGAAGTTATTTGGAAATGCTTATCGCAAATGCCAAACCGGAGAGATTGCAGCAAATGGATTCAAAGTTAGTGGAATCTATCCCTTCAACCGGCATATTTTTAGCGATGCTGACTTTCTTGCTGCAGAAATTGAAGAGTCTGAAGTCCAGCATTGTGCAGAAGCGTCAACAACACCCATGATGAAAGTTGAAGCACGTCCATTAGCTTTAATGGAAAGTCCACCCGAAGAACAAAGTCCTTCCTTGGTCGCGATTGAACCCCAGCCGTCGACTTCGCGTGGAAGACCCAATCGCACTATCATTACCCCATTTGATGTTTCCCCGATTCCGCAAACTAGAAAAAAAACATCCAATAGAGGGCGTAAATCAGCGGTTTCAACCGTTATATCAAGTTCTCCATACAAGAAGCAACTAATAGATGAACAGGAAAAGAGGACTGCCAAGAACAAGCCCAAGGGTACAAAAAATTCCAAAAAGAAAAAAACGACAGATATTGCTACTGACTCGGATTCTTCTGCATCGGAAGTAATTGATGACAGTTCCTCTTCTGATATAGTCATCCCTCCTGGAACTAATAAACCAAACGATGAAGACGCAGTGTGCTTTTTCTGCAATGGTCCTTTCAGTCAGGATGTAAGGGGAGAACTTTGGGTCAAGTGCCTAATGTGCAACCTCTGGGTACACAATGAATGTGCCGGATGCGAAACAGAAGAGTATGTATGTGATTATTGCAAATAATTAACAAGACACTATTATATTCTGAAATATTAAAAGTGAATATAATTTGGAATATACTATTCCGAATTACATGCACTTTTAAAAAAACGCATTTTTTCTCATTCTTTAATTTTTTATTTTTTAAAAGCACTGTAATATTTTTTTTTAATTTCTGTTCTCGTTTCCTAATAAACTATTAGTTTCTTAACATTTAAATCGACTTTTATTCGTAAAAACATTTTTATCTTATTTTCTGCACCCTAAAATGTAAATGGTATTCCGAATATGCTTCCTTTCCTCTAATAACTTATTGGAAACTATTACATATAATTAATTATTATAACTGATACACTATTAGATATAACTAATTATTATAACTTATACACTATTGGATACTATTACAAATGATAACTTGGAGCAGGTCAATGAGTTTGTGTATTCGTGAAGTATGTTTACGAGAGATGGAAAGACTGATAGGGATATTGAAAGAAGGGTGAATGCAGGAAACTCCATTCACGGAGGACTGACCGCGGTTGGCGCAAACAAAAAGTTGTCCACGGAAGCGAAGCTAGCTGTCCACAATGGAGTGCTGATACCAACCCTGATGTATGGCAGTGAGGCATGGTACTGGCAGAGGAAGGATGAAAGTAGACTGAATGCTGTAGAAATGAGATCTCTGAGATGAATGTGTGGTAAAACCATGTATGATCGTGTGAAAAATGTTGAGATTCGTAATGAATGCAAGGCTGATGTAAGCGTAGTGAGTAAGATAAGAAAGGGACGCTTAGATGGTTTGGGCATGTAGAGCAAATGAACGAAGAAAGGAGTGTAAGGAGAATATATGACGCAAATGTGAATGGAAGAAGAAGCCGGGGACGCACGAGGAAGACATGGCACGATCAAGTGAATCAAATACTCGAGTCGGGCCATGTCAGAAGTCGGAAACACAGAAGGGAATCTATGAGACGATATATGAATGTGAATGAAGCAAGAAGTGTTTGCCAACATCGAGTTGTTTGGCGGTCCGTCGAAACGGCGTGATGGTTAGTTATTTAGTTAGTTAGTTATAACTTATATACTATTACATAATATTGGATATTTTCTTGCTTAACTTAAATGTGGTTCGGTTCTTACAATCTATTATAAATTTATTCATTGGTGTATTTTTTTATTGGAACCGACAGCGCATTGTAACATTTCATACCTTTGTAAAATAAACTGTTCAATGGCTTTGCTCTTTTCCAATATAATGTGCAAAGGAAAAATTATATCAATATCCATAAAATTATCTTTATAATGACAATATTGAAAAGCAAAATAAGCATAGTATCGCCATTGTGATAGATTACCATTTAGATTCGAAAGGTCGCTTGCAATATATTTAATATTCGTACACTATTTATTTTACAAACCTTGAAATATGTCTTTAAACATAAAAATTAAATCGAAAATAACGATAAATCGTATTAGTAAAAGGGCTAATAGTGTGTTTTATTCTACTCGATCGTACACTAAATTAATGTAAACACACAGCTGTTTTATTGGTCCCCGTACATTCATTTTACCAAAAGAAATTCAAACGACAAATAAATTATATTTCTTTACATTTTGCTTGGAAGTTTTATTTACTATGTACTTTTGCTATTTTTGAATTATTAAATTCGCTACCGTTAATTAATAATTCAAAAATAGCAAAAGTACACAGTAAATAAAACTTCCAAACAAAATGTCTAGAAATTGCTATATAGTGAATGCCGAAAAAATACAAGAAATTATATTTCTACGTAAAAGTTGAAACATTACTTCTATGAAACCTTTGTTATTTCTTTCTGCTTACTTTAACTATAACTTAAAATTTTACTAATTATTAAAAAATAATTAATATTCTAGTACTCTTATTTACTTAAATTACTCATATTACCCACACAGGCAGCGCCTATTTGGGTTGCCATTTCTTATTATTATAATTTCAACAATGCATAAAAAAAAAAACTTATATAATTTTTGTTCTATTTTAGCTATGTTAAAAAACTGTGGAGAAAAAAAGAAAAAAAAAGGTTAAAAAAAATTACTTTAGTTCTGTTAAGTGACCAGATTTGAATACCCAGAAACATCCCAAACTTCCTCTTCCCCTTCTGAATTTCCATTTTCTTCCCCCGCTTCTTTTGCTTCTCACTAAATAACCTAAAATTCAGATTTTGTGGGTAACATGATCATAGTATGTATTATTATGTTTGTTTTGATTTCCTAGTTAAAGCAATAAATCAATAAATCGAAAATTCGAGTTATTACCATTAGGGGATTTGACACATTCAGATCATACACATTTCCATAGATAAAATACCAAAACTCTTTTTAATATTGTGTCCCGTGGGTACAGAATCGTATGTTCTCAAGCCAAAGTTTAAGGGTAACACATAACAACCTCACAGCTTTCCTCCAAACCATTCATGACTCCGGGCAACGCCGGGTACTTCAGCTAGTAAAATATAAAAGGAAGTGTAAAGGCATTGTTTTAAGGTAACCTTCGCAATATCCTAAAATTAAATCGTCAACATGTTTAAAAGATACATTTTCTTGTGGGTGGTGAGCCTAAGAATAACAGAATCATCTCTGTATCATAAAAAAAAAGATGATCTAAAACTGAGTCACATGCAAATCTCACGAGATAATACGCCATTAAATCCCCAAGTGGGTGTTTTATTACTCTCATTGTTTTGTTATTAATTTGTATATTAACTATTGGAATGGGATGATTCAAATTTATGGGATAATGACTTATCGAGATCGGTTGGCAATGAATATGGTTGGGATATATTATGGTAATTGAATAGTCATAAATTATTATTATAAAATATCGTGTCGAAGTTCAAGAAAAAAAAACATTTCAAATGGAAACATATGGAACGTAGTTAATAAGAACATCATTAAAACGTTGTACTACGCATTAGTACGATCACTCCTACAGTATGGAATTATTAGTTGGGGAGGAGCTTATAAAACCTCCTTACATCCATTAATTATGTATCTTACAAAGAATTATCATCAATATTCCCACCTAAGAATTCAATTTACCTTCAGAATCATTACAAAATATGTTGAAGGAATAATAACGGTATTAATAATAATATTATTTATAATATGGAGTGTAAGGTAGGTTTGAGAAAGCGATACTGTTGATTAAAAATTATATGCTTCGTTAACACCTCATTAGGAGAACCTGTGCGGAGTTGTGTGCACGTGTAAGTGTAAAAAAAATTATTAGATAGAAGAAGAAGATAAATTCCAAAATGGATACTCTCGAGTAAGTTTGATTAAAGAAAATTACGTTACGTGGGAAGAATATTATTTTATAATAATAATAATGTTTGTTTATTTCAGCAGAATAGAGAGGTGAGTGAAATGCACTGTTTGCCATATAAAAGCATGCATCTAAAATGTAAATTAATTATATGATATGAAATTGAATATAAAAACAAAAATATATATAAAAAGGTGAACACATTTAGCACTTGTACTACGGTGGTTTGAGGGAAATTCTCCATCTATTGTGTAGGGGCGCGCCCTGCCACTAGGCGACGGACTGGACAAGAATGTTTTCCGATCTCCGGTAGCGCTGTTTATGTGTTTTTTATTGCGTTTGGTTTTGGTTTTTGATTTTATAATATTTTGAATGAAATGAATACCTTGATTTTTGATCTAGTCTGTGATATGTATTTTGAAATTATTTTAAGAAATTGTATTTATAGTTATTAGTTGTTTCAAAGTTGTGGGCGCGCTTTTATGAGTTTGATTGCATAGTAATAAAAGTATCTTTGACCGTGTTAGGTTATTGGGATATTCAGAGTTTTATTTGTTGAGGATCTGGTTTTTAATCCATTTTCACGTTGCATTAGAATGTGAACTTTGTGTTGGAAGAGGTGTAGTAATACAGATTTGGCATAAAGTCATTTTATTGTCGTGACATCTATTGTTTTGAAAATTTCAAATGAGTCTGGCTAGAACGACGCTTGAAGGGGGAGTTTAATTGTCGCTTTTTTGTAATTTTTCTATTGAGTCCAATGCTATATTCATTTCACTTCCACAAGCTAGTCTGCTATACTGAATACTGGATTGTTATTATACAAGTGTAAGATGGTACCATATATTGTTATCCAATAACAAACTCAAACTAAAACTCCATATGAAAAATGAACATTTTTAAAATCAGGTGAATTCTTTGAATTTGGATAATTACTTGTTGTAACCAATTTTATTATAACTTTGAACATTTAATTAATTTCGTGCAAGATCTATGTACTCCAAAGTTAACACTACTCTACTCTATAATTTGTTAAAAATATTGATATTCACTTTGTGGCGTCATTATTAATACATGAATTAAAATTACTTCGTAATCACCACTTTTTATTATTTACTTATCAACATGTATCGAAAGCGAAGCTTTCCTCATCAGGACGTACAGAATACTAAAAAATAATAATGCCAAGTATAAACAAATGATGAAGAGGAACGCTTTGCTTTTGAAACATGTTGATATGTATATATTAAAAAAAAGTGGTGATTACAAAGTGATTTTTAATTCATTTATTAATTTTACTCTTTTCATTATTATAACCCACAATTAAAAAAATTAAAAAGTAAACGTTCCTCCTATAACCATAACTCCTATAGCAAAACCTATGGAGAATAAAAATGAAATTTAAAAAATAAAGAAACACCCTGTAACTATGATAATTGTATTACAAGTATCTATGTTTAAAATAAAAATAGAAACACGAATAGTTTACGATAAAATAAGTATAGTTACGCTTACTTATTGTAGGTATGTATTTGCAAGCAAATTCTGCTGAGTACGACGGTTTATATTTATTTTTACTTGTGATGAAGTGTGACGTTGTGTCATTTATTTTTTCATGTTATAACCGCAGAACATTCATAACTGCCTGCGACCATCCGAAGCCGGTGAGACCATGGCGTGCCCATTTGGGATATATTATGAGCACTTATAGCAGCAATATCTGGCTAATCAGATCTGGTCACTAAACACTGCTAAAGTCAATTCAAGTACAGTTTCTTTAAAAATGAAAGCAATTAATTTTTTTCACGTTCTTCCCGCCTGAAATCTATTTCTGAAATTAGCCATGGTTATTGGGGTTCGTAAAAATGATTTACGCAAGTCTTTGCATTACCTACATTCCATCTAACAACAATAGCTAATAAAAAGCCAAGTTTCCTCAAGTAATCCTCCCAGTTCGTTTTTGTTAAAGGGAGAATCCAATAAATAGTCTTTAAAACACTGCGTACAGCGATAATTGGTACCGTTGTTAAGTGGATGTTGGTAAAATAATTGATTGATAGAATACTCGTACTCTATGTAGTTACATACTCTCCGATGGAAAGCAATTGAGTTACATATCAGCCGACGTATCAGCCGATTGGAAGTCACAACAAAATGAAAAGTTGAATTGTAAATTCGAATGTGTTGATTTAATTGTTATGATGTTATTTTACATCTGATTTTTTCGATATAAGTATAAATGATTTGTGTCAGTCGTTACGCAAACAAATATAATAAGTTTTATTAAATAAAATAAAAACTCTTGGACTTTATCAAAATCTTGTTCAGGATTTGACTAGACATTATCTTCTTTGCGTACATTTATTTGTGTCGTACGTATTGATTTGTCATTGTTCAATTCATGTAAATGTGCTTTCATTTCGATATTTTATTTTATTTTTTTATTTGTGTGATGTTATATTGATAATGGAAAATATTTGCCCGTACAATAAAAAATAAGTAAACATGTTTTGATGTTAGTTTGTGTGTTCTGATGTTAGTTTGAAGGTGTTGATGTTAATTTGAATGTTTTGATTTTAATTCGGATATTACGATATTGATTTAAAAAAATGGTAAGTACAGTGTTTTAACATTTTGATGGTAATTATAATGCGTTGATGTAAATTGGAATGCGACGGTAGTTTGGTGGTACATATTTTTAATACGTTTATATTAATTTTGATGATAAGTTTTAACATTCGTCATTAAACCTGAGCACCGCTAAAAATACACGGTTTTCTACAATTTACATCGAATTAATTAAAGCTAAACAAACAAACAAAAAATTTAAGCAAAAAATACGATACTATTGGAAAATGTTAGTATGTACCTACCTAGATGCGAAACAATTTTTTTATGTAGTAAAAATCTCAGTGTTCTTCACCTTCATTCGGTTTACTGAAACGAAAACAATTTCTCAGATAAAGCGAGGTTTGTAATAGTACCCACCGTTCGCGGTCAACTTAGCATTCCCTTCATTTCCCCATAATATACTGAGTGAGTTTATGCGTTATGCACCTCAAAGCGATCCGTTATGCTCATGGCATTCCGTATGAAGAGGAGTAGAGATCGTAGGTCAGTTAATTGAAATAAGCGGAAGTGTTCAGGTAACCTGTATGCACGGAATCTCAATAGGGGGTGGAGGTGGACAGAATACCTGGTTAAATTGACCGACCGGAATTTCTGGATGGAGATTGGGATATGTGGGGAAGCTCGCAGTACTCATTCGCAAATCAGTTAAGTTTAAAAAAAAGTTATGTGGGGTATCAGGAGTTTAGGAGTTTCATTTTATTCACTATTATTATCAATCGATTTTAACTTGAAGTAATGTGTCATGATCTTTCTTCAAACTTTTGTATTTTTCCATAACAATTTGTTTCTTTGTTTTTATACATAGAAAGAAAGCAACTTTGAATATGGAAGAGACTGGCTCACAATTACTCCATCAGAACAAAATTAGACATATAATAGAAATTTATTAGAATAACGATTATCCATTTCCCTTTTTTTGACACTAGACTTCATCTGGTAATAAGGAAAAACATGCCAATAGTAAGTTAATAATCATTATTCCTGTACTTCCCGGAGAAATCGTGTTTATGTATCCACCAAATGTTACATAATATTGCTGAAGCAAATAGACTATTGATTGAACAACTAATATAAGTTCCTCAATAAATGTAAATTCACTTTTTGACATTGTAGCTACTTGCTGAGCTGGCTACTAAAAATACTATTTCGACAGCCTTCAAACTCCTGACGCACAGCGACAGTAGTGATATCTACATATAATATAGTCGCCGGTTTTCCTTAGTAGCTTCAATTTCTTAATGTTGTTCGGAAAAATTAGATTATCTCTCTTTGTTCGGCATTCAATTCACATTATTTGTTATCACGTTTTCTAATTTATATTTTTAAAATGTATTATAAGCTCTTACAACAGTTTTATAAATAAACCATCTCCTGTTAAACATTGGTGAGTGGCTCTCATCACAGACCCTAACATACGCTCTTTTGATTTCCATTATATTAAACATTAATATATTCAACTCATAGGAATCTATCAAAACATAATAACCAAATTTTGACCAGTCAGTGGCTGGGTTGGCATCGAATCTGGTCTCACCCAGGCGTCGTGAGTTTAATTCCTCGGCTGGCTAAGTCCTCCATCACGACATAAGCAACATCTTCCGCTTACTGTGATGGTAGTTGGTGAGAACTTCAAATATTGTCAGGTTATTCGTAACCACAGAATATTTGTCTTTCTTTAAAAAAAAATCTTTAAATACTTTATTATTTTCCAAAGCATCATTTAATAAAAAAAAATGTTTCTTGATTTTGTTTGAATTTAAATGTTCTAATATAAATATTTCTATTATTATTTTATAATAATTTAGTTCATTTTATATTATTATTATTATTTGACATTAATTTTATTTATTTTCTATAACAACAATAATTATTTTACATTAATTTAGTTTATATTATAAAATTATTATTATTTTATAATTATTTCGTTTATTTTATATAATTATTTTACATGAATACCCAATTATTCCCCTTATCTCATCACTTATTGTTATATTTTGTTCATGTTTGTAATTTGTCAATGCTTATGTCATTTTTATCCTGACGAAGTAACCGATGGTTTCGAAACATGTAGATATTTATTCATTTAAATAGTGGGATAAACAACATATATATTTTTTAATTAATTTACTAATTTAGTAATCAAAATTGCCAAATTATTAGATCAAATATCAATCAAACAATACACGAGTGACGGTTGGAATTCGAGCAATTTTCGGAACACCTCGCTAATTTATTGAATGCTTTGGCAATTTGGACATTGTCGACTTGTTGCAAAATGCAACATGTCCTAAGCGACTGTTTTCCTTACACAGGTACCCATTAAATGGAAAGATTAAGTTGGTTTGTAATATTTAATTCCTACGTTTTTATGCATTGTTTATTTGCTTCGTATTAAATTAAAAAAAATAATACCCTAAATGAGAACACCAAAATTTAGTTCATACAAAAATACATTCTTCACCTCCACTGAATTTTTAAGCACATTAATTTTCCGAGAGAGCCTTTCACAAATTGTTCGGGTAAAAAATTGGTGAAGAGGGTTTTTTTAATTGCATAGAACGGGAGGGTCTACCGGCAGTTAATTGATTTCTCTTAGAATTCGATGATGTTGCAATTATACTTTGTTATATATTGGATGTCAGACAAATTATAACGAAGTTTTGCAAAAGCTTTGAAAGGAGCTATAATTTGTTGGAGATTTAATCGAAACTTGTTCATAGACCATAACAGTTCTTTGTTAACGTTAACGAGAAAACCAGACAGAAAACCAACGGGCTTTTGATGTTCAAAGTGTCAAACATTGATGGTCTAGTTATTAATGACGTGGCACCAGCAAATTAGAAATGTATGGTACACGAAATCAAGGAAAAGGTTATTATAGATTATATATAAATAATATATATATAAGTTCTTTATTCCAAATGTATTACATACAGACATATCATAATTTTCTTATAGAAGGAACTTATATCTCTAGACTTAAGTAGTTCGTCTAGAGATGGACGAACTTCATAACCTAACCTCTATTTATAAACCTAAACTTTATCCTAAAATCTTACATCCATGTATAAATATATATATATATTTATTTTTATCTTTATATAATTACCACTCAAGAGTCCCAACTGTTTGCAACCATCTGGGGCCAGTGAGACTATGGCATCCCTAATTGGGGAATGTTGTGAGGCTGAAAGTATTGAGGGGGGAAGAAGATGGGAAAGAGGGAAGGTGGGGAAATACCTGGATGTTCAGATCTGGTCACAAAACACGGCTAAAGCCATTTAAAACAACGTTTCGATTCTGATGGGTGGTCTTTCGCCAGGGCGATACTGACAGTATCTACCCCTCTGGAACGTGCTGCAAATATACTACATATTATTTTGAATGAGTAAATTGTGAAATAACACAATTTAATCAAATAAAATTTACTTGCGCACGCCGGGATTTGAACCAGCGACCTCTGGATTTGTAACCCAAGGATCGTAACCATTCAACCACGGAGACCGTCTACATAACATTTAAGTTCTTATGTAAATTTTATTTTATCTGTTCTTTTCTTTCTCCATTTTTTATTATTGTTTACATATTATTATTATTATTACTAAACAAAAAATTGCTGTATAATTTAACCATTTTATATAATTTATGTACCAACGACTATTTCGACACAGGAATTTCTCGGTGAGACAGACTTCGATTAATCCCTTATGATATCTTATAAAGATTAAAATATACATATATATATATTTATTACGTCTTCATAATCTTCTGCGAATATTTCAACACATTTTGGATCCCCTCACTACGTTCAAAGAAAAAATGTTTTGAAATTCATCAAATTAGACTCCATGGAAGAATAAGTAAAAAAAATGATATTACTGTGGAATTAAATCAATGTAGTTTTAACCACACTTGCATATAAAACAATAGTAAAAATAAGATTGATTCTGAAGTATTTTTTTAATAAAAAGCATTCTGCCGAAAATGATTAATATGTTCATATAAAACATATAAACCTGTCGCTTTGCAGCAACGACGTCCTCCGACATGAAATTTGAACAACTTTCTCTGTTTACAACTTCTATCTCAACACACACACACACACTAAGATCCCTATGTTATTTTACTCGTAAGCTATGGAGCTTTAAAAAATACTTACATCTACCAAGTATTATGAAAAACATTAACTTGGTCATAAATATATACGTGTAAATTATAAGTCACTAGTTATAAGTCATAGATGTAAGTTATTAGTTTTAATTCTCAGTAGTTAGTTGCTAGCTATACGTCTTAGTTGTAAGTTACTAGTTACAGATTTTACTTTTAAGCCATTAGTAATAAATCTTAGCCATAAGGTATTAGTTATAAAGGTTAAATACATTAGTTGGAAAACGCCCTTGAGGCGGGTTTTCCACGAAAACGGCGCTGTAGGAGTAATCCAATTTTTATTATTATTACATGAAAATGAAAAAAAAATAAGACAAGGCACAATGTTTTTTTTTCTTCTCCATTTGTCCATATAATCCGCGCCAAAGTCGAGTAGCAAACTAGTAAGTACACACAAATTACTTCCGTTTAGAAAACAGAATTCTAATGATAATTTTAGGCCAGAAATGAGATTTTTCTATAGGAACGCGGGGGCAAAAGAGCAACCAAAAAATATATTTTTCGACCCATCAACCCCTCGTAAATGGCACCGTGTGAGTAAGTCGACTAGTATGGATCGGCCGTGTACACCGAGCGGGGGAGGACAGAGTGAGATGTGTGAATCCAAGTCATCGGTTTCCAGGACTTTAGGCAGACCACGATGATTGGCAATGGATCGTCAGAACCGGAGTGACATCATCAAATATTACAATATTGTATTGCTAAAAGATAATCATTATGATTTATAAATTTTTTGTCTCTCTGAAGCTGGAAGGTACTGAACAAAGCCGCAGATATACATGCACTCTCTACATTACACCGATTACCAGTAAACGCAGTGTAAATATTACGCGACGAGTAAGTTTAGAATTGTGAAAAACTTGACTTATAAGCACGGAGTAGGTTTAATTAAAACTGGCATTATGACGGTTTAACTATACCAAAGCTGAACCGGCGAGTAAGAGTCAAATAAGCAAGTAGGTAAAGGTAAAAATACACAACTGTTAAACCTATATAAATTGGAAGTATACTATTTTGTTGGGTTTGGTAGCCGTCTCTACTCTGGAGCCTCCAGTCATGTGGCGATGCTGCGTTTGTTCTACTAGTATTTCTACAAGAATATGTCGCGAAGAACTTGCTTCGCTTAAGTTATGATTGAATTTCAACATACATAGAAGCTCAGAAATTTTATCAATTGGCTTAACTTGTCAGGGTTTCTAACAAATAGCAACTTGACGAACGTAAATATCTCTGATAGCGAGCTATATATAAATACCGGGCCACAGTTGTTCAATCATTCAATGGTTAGAAATCTAAAAAAGGAATATCGAGAAATATTCATGTGACGTGATTTTCGCCTCTAGAAAATTCACCGGCAGCGGGAAATTCTTCCAGAGAAACGACTTCTTACTTATAGGAGCGTCGCTAAAATGCGCCTGTCGTCTATATCGTATATACGCGGCGGATTTATTTATTCGGGAACTTCATGTGTCGGTAATCCATTGGCGGCTTCCACGAACTCTAAAATACAAAAACTAATTTCATATGCGAGCAAACTGCCGCCCACGTCAAGGTGAGTCAATATTTTGAGTCTGCTTTAAAAATGTCAAATGGAAGGATATTGAGACTGTTGAATGTTCCGTATAAACAAAGGCCCGCATTTGTTTATAAATGCTTATTGAACGGGGGTCAACATAGCGCTGCCGACTGCATCTGTAAAGGCCAATGTATCAAAAATGTCTACATGATATTGTTGATAATATCTGGACTTGGTAATATCGTTTCTTTGACATAACTTCCGTTGACACTAATATGAAAGTTCGAAGAAAGATGAAAAAAAAATGTTTTCAAATTCTCAACTTACCGCGGTAAGTTCTAACGTATTTTTGAGTGAAAGCTTTTTCGCCAACGCTTTTAAGTTGTCGAACAAAACCTAGAAATATGAAATTAGACTAAGTAGATATGAAAATACAATAACTCCAAAAAACTCTAATATCTATAATTTTAATATAAGACAATAACTTTGTTTACATCACTTTTTATGTACTTCTTGCCGACTTTCGCTATCATCGTAGCTTCTTCAGGGCAGTATACTACTAAACGATGATACTCTTGGATCTCAACCCGCCCGTTTGTATCAATCTATAACATATTTGTATCATCGTTATACTATCCTGAAGAAGCTACGGTGGTAGCGAAACCCGGTCGGCAAGTAATATATAAAAAATTGAAGCAATATTAACAAAGTTATTGTTTTATTTTAAAATTATAATGACACATCACAAAGCAGTAGTACCGATTCATATTTAATATATATTATTGTGGGAAACGATAAATATACACCAGATTACCCAATAGGGTATATATTCACAAACCATGGATACCGGTAACAATGTATGGATGATTTAAAGTTTATTTTTCTAATTCTGATCATCGCACTAAAAAAGTGTTAGCATTCTTAGCTATTGATTTTAAAAACGATCTAAAACCGCACACTCCAAAACGGTTTGAATTGGCTAAAACGTCATTATGATGTAGACAACGCCACTGGCTGGGAAGAACGCTATCACCGACGTTTTCGATGTGACGTCAATAACGCCATTTTCATGAACATGTCGTTTTGGCAGCCAATTTAGAATGGCACGTTTTAAACCGTGATGAAAAATTTATTCGTAAAGATAAAAATAAAATTAAGATCCCATCGTTAGCGTAATTTTTTTCGACAATAAAAAAACTAGTGAAAATACCCAATTGAATATCCGGGTGAAGATTGTTGGAGGAAGACGCCTCACTTCATGGCTTCGTAATCCACTACGATAGATACGAGATACGAGTGTAGTTCTGGTACTCTCAGGAAGGGTTTACTAATATTCTAATTTTGTGGGGGTTCGGCAATGTTCCGTTGATCACGTGGAGGGAACTCTTTTATCAAGGTTCTGAAAACAGCCAGAAAATCAATCCAGATAGCCATGGTGGTAATTATGGTATTCTTGGATTGGCGTAGCCTTCGCCATAAGCTTCCCATTCGGTGGCGGAAAAGTGCTCTGAAAGAGTGAAGTCGTTCCTCCAGGAACATTTCCGTAGCCCTGCAGAATATCGGTAGGCGGAATAGCAATATTTAATACGGCGGTTTAATCCAAACAGATTAAAATCTGGTATTGATTTCTTATTTTGTTTCTGTGTATTCAGTACGAAAAAAAATGTATTATTCTTTTATCATTATCGAACAGGTGGCGGTAATCGGGAGAAAAATCCTCAGATACGACAACCCCGAACTTGACGACCTATGTGGTAAACTACCCTTATCTGGACGAAGAGATTTGCTGGTTCGAAACCAAGCCATGGCAGATTATTATTTCGCATGTAATTTTTAATAATCGCTGCATAGTGTACTTGCACGTCATACCCATCTTTCCAGAGTGGAAGATACTCTCAGAATCGCCTTGCTAGAAAAGAGTTTTTCTATTTTTAGTGTCCAAATTTGAATAGCCAGGTACTTTCATATATCTCTCTTCTCCTTCTCCTTCCCCCTTAATTCGTTCAGTTTCACAACACAGAATTGCTAAAGTTCCACTGGCTGCTGACAAATAGAACTTTCCTGTGGGTAAAAAAAAATGAACAAAATAAAACAAAGCAAACATTGATTTTTGAAAGCTTTAAATTGTTCTTTCTAGAAATGTAATTTTGACTTAAGACCACGCGTGTACTCAATAAATTTTAAAGAAAGTGTAATGAGTTAAAACCAATATTCAGATGGATTCGAATTCACGTTCGTTACACTACGGAAACAAATAATACAGTTCAAAGTCCTGGTTCAGGCAGGCGAACATTACATGTTTATGATTAATCTTAAGATGGTAAAAAACATGCAAATCTTGCAGTGAGTGCTGGGAAGAGATAAAGTTCCCAAGTCTCGAAGGAAATGTTTACTGCGGATTAAAATAAACAGCAGAAACGTGGCGGGGATAGCGCCGCTAAAGCTGGCAGTTTTTTTTTCGTCAACCTTGGGAATTATAAATGTGAGAGAGATAAACTTAGGTAGTTAGTTACTCCATATTAGATACATATCTATATATATATATATATATATATATATGTATATGAAGAAGAGTGTCTGTATGTTCGTTTTGTATACAAATCTACAGTTTTATCCTGACTTTGATGAAATTTTTCACACTTGACCTTCGAAACAAGAGGAAGGTCACTGTATACGAGATTTAAAAAAACAAGCATTTCCGAAAATTTGCAAGCTCGAAGTTGTACATAAGAGGGTGAAAGTAGGGGTAGGGTAACACGTCACATCCTCATAGCTTAACCCCTAATCATTTATAACCCTGGGCAACGCCGGGCACTTCAGCTAGTGTACATATATGTATAGATAGCCGACAAGGCATACAGTCTACTATTTATAGATTAGATTACATTAGAAAACCGTGTTATAATGATGCAGGTAAATTAGGACAATATTTTTGAACGTGTAGTTACAATTCTGGAATTCTTTTCACTGATGAAATATCTATATTTGGTGGAGTGAATGAATCTCAATGCCACCATCGCGAGAGACCTCCATTCATTATCTATTACATATATATTCCCATATCCATCCTTGTTCTTAACAGGAATGCTTGGTTGACAACCTTAAAAGCTCGCCGAAAAATATTTGTAGGTAAACATTATGTAATTATGGAACCATATGCAATTCACCTATGTTGAACGAGGTAAACTTATACGTTCCCGACAACTTTACTCGTGGGAGATCTCATGCAATATTTTATGCTCCGAAAGCGAAAACTTCTGTTTACCGGAACATGAAAATCAGCAGAGCGACTGAACTGCCCAACGATGCTGCATTGACCGTTTACAGTTATACGATTGCCCCCATGACTTTTTATACTTTACCTATCAACCTTTCACTTCTTGCATGTTTGATACAGATTATCATTTTCAGTATTGTTTAAATCATTAATGTACAAATGTTTACTTACTTGTAATATTTGTTATTCCTAACACTTGTCTATATATGTGCATTTTTTAGCATTTCTCATTTATTGCAATGTATTTTAATATCTGTAATATATTAATGTACAACTGTTTTATGGAGACTATGAAAAAAAATATCTAAACTTTTCTTGAAAGGATTAAAACTATATTTATTGACCAGATTTTAATAGCCTAGTACCTAGTTCCTAACCTCCCTCTCCCTTTCTTATTCTCCTCCTTATAACTATCAATCACATAACAATAATAGGGATGATATAATTCTAGATACTGGCTCCGGTAGGTCTGATAGCTTACTTGAGCAGTTTGAATTTATTTTTAATATATCCGGTACTTACATAATCATTTCGGAGAGTGTAATTATTGTAAAGGGAACATGTAATAAATTATTTTACTATTACGAAATAAAAGGTTCAAGAGACATGTTTAACGTACGCTCTTGTAAGGGATGCGCTCCGTACATGTCTCTAACTACGTAGAATAGATGTGACCATAAGTGAACAGAGAACACCCCCAGACTGTGGCCTGGCCAACTGCAACGTGGCAGATAACTCTAGTTCAAATTGTACTTGATTCATCACTGCAATGTGCAGGTTGTAGTGTCAGGACAGCTTCCGCACATTGGATAAAAAAATTCAAGAATTTCGAGTCAGCTTTTTGTTTGATCTTAAAGCTACACGAAACGTAATACGTACTCATAGATGGAGTCAATTTAAATATTTTAAATAATAAAAAACACCTTTTGCACCTAATATTTTTAAATATTGAGATAAATTATTTGTTGGTGGGTGTACACACTGAATGTGAAATGGAGTAAATTGTTACCGTAGATTTAAAGCACAATTATTCCAAGAAACCTACAATAAATATACGATATATTATAATAAAACTAACATACATATACATATATGCTATATTCTTATGCTTAGAGTCAAATGTGACATGTAATTATTGTTTATGTTATATTTATACCGTTGATATTAAATAAATAAATAAATATATACAATATTTTTATAAGTTTCTGGAAGACCTTAAATTTGTTTTATATAAACCAGTATTTAATATTCAAATATCTATCAGGAAACAAAGTATACCAAGAAATACTGACAAAAATAGACTAATAATAAACATACAAAAATAATAACGTAATAATAAACAATTTATAAACTTAAGCAAAAATTAACAATAAGCGATGAAAATAGATAAGTAATGAAATAAAATTGTAAAAAAATGTTTTTTTATATAAAATTATTATAAAATATTAAATAATACATTTATATAAGAAATTAAAAAATATGTACGTATATTTACAAATATTTACTATAAATAAAATCAATGAAATAACAAGGCAAAAAAAAACTATTTATATTAATTAAAAAATATATTTAAAAGAAAGATATTTAAGAAAAATCGACAATTAATAATATTTATTTGATTATTAACACTTGTAATTTCTAAAATATATTTTTTTCCTAATTGTAAACCAGCTGTAATTCATATGTAAACATTTTACACCTTTTTTTATGTCAAAAGAATGATTTGTTTTCAAAATATGGTTGGCAAATGCTCCTATTAAGAATGGTCAAAAAATATTATGAGGGAAGCTTCGCTTCAGAAACATGTGGATATTTACATATTAAATAGTGGTTTATACAAGACATTTCTTATTCATTCGATTAACCCTTTGCACTCCTAATTTTTTTTTTAATTACCTACTACCAACTCCTTAATTAATTTACAAAAAAGGGATAAAAAGTGGCCTCAATAAAAAGTTAAACAAAAATTTTTAAAATATGTAACATTTGATAATTTAAATTATTTTTCGAAATTGCGTTACTATAATGTCGAGTATGACTCGACATAGGAGTTGGTGTAAGAAATATAATGTCGAGCCACACTCGACAAAGGAGTGGTAAGGGTTAAAAATAATACCACAAAGTAATTTTACATCTTTGAAGAATATATATTTGCTTCATTCATTTCTTCTCTCATCTTCTTAAAACCGTTATTAATATTTTTACTCCGCGACTAGGCGTTTAACATAAGTTAACAAGGTGCTTTTGTTCACAATTCGTTTGTTAAAAATTGCTTTATTCTCTAAAAAAGTCATCGTTTTAGACTCGTCAATTTTCCTAGAGTAGATTTTGTGATTATATCACCGTTTGAAAAACAGAGTAAACTTGATAATATATTATTTTACGTTTCTAACGATAAAATATTCTATAAAAAGTGAAGTGCGAACCTCACACAATTCATATGCAGATATGTACGTACATACATTGTACATTGATAGAAATGTGAGTTTATAACAAATAAAGAAGAAAATATCTCCTTTAACGTTAGATGAAAGATCTTTGGATAGAACAGATAGGAGGCTGTACGAAGTGTACGTGCTCCGCGCTCCCATTCTTATGAAAGATATTACTCCCAGACAATGTCTCCCAGTTTTATGTATAAAAATATTCTCAACACCATACATAATATACCTCGACATGAATTTTATCAGACTCTGAGACTGAGCAAAGTAAGCGAAAGCAGCGAATGTAGTAAGTCCATCCCGAAGAAACTCGTAAACTCCACTCCACTACTGAATTATTTATACGTAGGTATGTGATTATAATGCTAACTGTCCATTTGTCGGGCTGTTGGTCTCCCACAAGATTCGTAAGATAATCTAAAGCATTTACTTCGCTTATAATATAAAGGATTTCACACAAGAACGCAATTCAGCTAGGATTATGAAAATTGAGTAACGCAGCTTCAAAACATGAATGATTCTCGTTGGATTTGGTGGGGAAAATCAAATGGGTATCTTCATATTTAAACTCAATTATTTCTATTGTATAAGGGAGTCAGTAAAACTACTAAAAATACTAGTAGAAGTTAAAGCTTTTAAATTTTAATTCTTGGTTTATATTTGTGCAGTGCCGCATTGGCGATTGAAAAGTTAAGTAACTCCACTTCAAAACATGAATGATTCACGTTGGATTTGGTGGGGAAAATCAAATGGGTCATATTTAAACTCAATTATTTCTATTGTATAAGGGAGTCATTAAAACTACTAAAAATACTAGTAGAAGTTAAAGCTTTTAAATTTTAATTCTTGGTTTATATTTGTGCAGTGCCGCATTGGCGATTGAAAAGTTAAGTAACTCCACTTCAAAACATGAATGATTCACGTTGGATTTGGTGGGGAAAATCAAATGGGTCATATTTAAACTCAATTATTTCTATTGTATAAGGGAGTCATTAAAACTACTAAAAATACTAGTAGAAGTTAAAGCTTTTAAATTTTAATTCTTGGTTTATATTTGTGCAGTGCCGCATTGGCGATTGAAAAGTTAAGTAACTCCACTTCAAAACATGAAGGTTTCACTCTGGATAAAGGGGATACTTAAATTGGATAATCGCATATATGTCAAACTTATTTAGCTCCATTGAAAGTGACGAAAGTGCATAAGCAAAACAAAATGCTAGTAGGAATTAGAGTCCCTTTAATCGTTTTAATTTGTAAGTCTTGAAATATAGGATTAGAAACATCTCTGCAAAATCAACATCAAAACACAATCTAATAAGGGCGACTAAAACAATCAAAAGGCCCTTTGTGAATTATTAAAACTTCCGCGTTTTGAATTAGGACGCTAGAATCGGTACTCCCGCGTTACGGTTGCACAGTTTGTTAAGGCTGCGTCGGTTGTGTGGTTGTGACTGGTCCGCCCACACCCCTGGCCGGGGGATGTGGGTGGGTGGTAGAGGCTGCGGAGGGGAGAGAGGAGACGGGGAATGACAACCGGTCGGATATTCCAAGCCCTCCCAATGCAGCGCTGCATCGAATGAACCAGTGTTATGAAATCGTTCCGCAGCCTATTTTATCACTCTATTGACCGCTGATCTATGCATTAGCAGATGGTGAGCCCACTGCACGCCACGCACTACAGATGTTTAAGTGTTAACAAGTGTAAAGCGATGGCAGTTAAACGGTACATTTTTATCGCCACACCGAAAAGATCATCTTAATCTAAGAGATTACATTAATATACTCGGTAATACAATTATTATATCTGTGATACGTCTTACGAGTAAATCGGGATAAACATTTTTATTCAGATGACTTCCATTGGCTAACAATAGTCGTATTATGTAGATTGTGCAGTCTAGCTCTCACCCCTACATTCATATAAGTACATACAATCAATACCGACATTGTTCGAGTATAGATCACTCACCCTAAAGCGCGAGGGTACGCATGGAATATATGTTATTGCTACCATTAAAATAATGGAATATCTACATTATTATGTATTTAGTAGTATAAGCCATCGGTTAATTGTGTAAAAGTTGAAGAAAGGGGAAAATAATATATGCCTGTTTGAATCAGTGCTAATTGTTAAAAAAATGATATGCAGTTGAGACTATGGGAAAATGCGCCATAGTGGCAATATTGCAATTATCGTTCATTTCAGGAATATTATGAGGAATGAGAAATACAAAATCACGCAATTGATAATCAACTGAAAGGTTTAAAATTAATATGGCCGGTACGAGTGCAGTTCCGCAGAATTATTCCGGGTTGCATCCCGCGATGATGGCAAACCTCCGATAAGAGGACGCACCAGAAGAATAGAAATTATTTTAGATACACATTTGGTAAAAGCCAAACACTTCAAAAATGGCACTAAGAATCATTTCGTAGTTTACTAACTCAAGCAAAATTACAAATGATTTGTATGTAAATCACATGAAAATATACAAGGCTTCAAAAGACGAAAATCCCCAAATTGTAATCTTTTAAATTCTTTAAAATACGTACCTACCAAAATACTTGAAAATAGTTGTAGTTTGAAAACAATTGAATGTTTTACCTTAAATATTTATTTCATACATAATTTAAAAGATTAGAGTTGGTGGATTTTTATCAATTGAAACCTTATACATTTTCCTAACTACACGTACGGAATTTACAGATAAATCTTTAATAGTATTTCTTGCGTTCCAGACTACTAAGTGTGTATTTTTGGGTGCTGCTCGTTAATGTACTTACAAATAGTTGTCTTAATACAAAGACACAGTTTTTCTTTAATTTACAATGTCACATGATGTCACACCGCCAGGTATTTACTTTCCATAAAACCATAATATTTTTTCTCTATTTGCAATCTCACAAAGAGAAAAATGATATGTTATTATTTAAGTATTCGCTGGAATTATTCAAAAATGCAAATCACGAAAAGTGGGTAAGCAGGTACGGCTAAATTACAATGGCAACACACCTGTTTGCATTTCAATGTTTATAATCAAGTGTTTACTTTATGGTAATAATTTCCAATAACGCTTTTTCACACTTACTTATGAATGTAACAATTTAAACAAATTATTAAATTGATGTGCCTAGTCGTATATCAAGTACATTATGTCGATTGAGATAAAGTTTTAAAACAAAGTTATCAATTGAGATATATGTACAAGTATGGTGGAAAACAAAGGCAATCTTATCTTTTTTGATGGATAAGTTCTCTTACAAATAGATTATCTGCTTTGTTATCAATTAACTACGCAAAGTTCATGTCGCCAGAGCTCACTTTACCAGAGTTTCTGCTGCATCAAATATCCTACAAACAAATTTTCTCCTTTTTAAATTCAAATGCAATAATATTACAAAGATAAATGATATGTTGCTCGGACAGTTGCTGGACGTTGTGTCTTTCGTGAAGGCAGTAGTAATACGTGAATGGACGTGGAAAAAGCAGTAGGCGTGAAATCCTGTTGTCACATAGAAAGTCCTATAAATAATACCCACTTGCTTTGAAAACCGTGTCCGTTCAATGGGTTACTATTGAAATTTTACGGCGTTTTCGACTCGATACGCGACTACCAGACTACAGCCTGTCAAAAATGCCCATAAAATTTAATTAAAAAACTCAAATATTGTCGAGAGTCAGAATAACAGAAGAGTATGTATGATACGATATAATGAAGCAAGGAGTGTGCCATGACGGAGTTGTGTGGCGGTCTATCCTTTTTGTCTACCCCTTGCTGAGAATCGGCGTGGAGGTTAGTTAGTTTAAAAAAACTGAAATCTTTAATTATTATGGCAACAGCGATTAAAACCGATTTTAGAACAAATTTGATGTTATGTTTTTCACAAAAGTTAGTATCTATGATAATGGATCAGAATTAAAATATAACTTTGTTCAATTTTTTTATTAATCTAACATTTAATAAATGGCTTCATTGATATATTTAGTACCTATATTCAAAATACAAAAAAACGTTTTATGTTGATAAAATATTCTCTTGGACAACAAACAGTGCTTTTTTAAAGTTTCGTTATATTTCAACCATTTCGGTGTTTTTTATAAATTTTATGTGGCACCTCACAAGAGCAATCCTGTATGTACGGAGCACATACAGGAGAACTATATTGTGAGGCGGGTTAAGGAGGATCTTTGGGTAGGGATTTATTAATGCGGGCCTTGTAAAGGCCGGGATTAAATGTAGGAAGAAATACAGATGCCGGTAGATCGTTCCACATACGAGCCGATTTATACAAAAACGAGTCGGCGAAACGACCCGTTCTCATGAAGCCAACATCAACTGTGAACGGATGTTCCTTTCGTATCCGTTGTTCACGCACGTGCACCGGCGCGGATGGGATCAACGCTGCTAGCTCTTTCGAGCAGACTTCATTGAAATATCTGTAGAATAATCTCAGCATACCTACATTGCGTCTGTGGATTAAAGATGGCTGTCGGTCTGTTAACAACGGATTGTCAATCAGACGAACCGCCCTCCTTTGCACAAAATCGAGCAGGTTTATCAAGTATTTGGGAGCTACAGCTCAGAGGTGACTTCCAAATTCAACTGTTGAACGTACCTGTGATTTGTATAGGATTTAACCATTTAAACTATCGCAGCGTCCTCTATTTTTATCTACAATTTCTTGACACACTGTACCAGACTACCCAGAACCGATCTACTATTAGTACCTATGTACCCCAGGGGGAACCGGTCGATTAACATACGAATAAATCAATTTGTATCTTGGTAATCGGGGTAGGTACTTCGTTTGTCTTGAGTGCTTTTGATTACAAAGAACACAAGTTATTGAATTAATTAATATAAAGTAGGTGATTGCGTAACATGTTTTATACACGAAACTACATCATAAATAAGATGATAACATTGATAACAATCAAAGAACACACTACTTTGTCTATTATTACTTCGTCACCGCATACAATGAAGAAAAAAAAATTGCGAGGTCTGGCGTCATGAATTCAACTCAGATTTGTTTATTTGGAAAATATCATGTAACTATTTTCAGGTCGCAATGTTGTTTCTATTATGAGACATGGAATTTAAAAGTATCCTTCAATCTAATAATTTATTATTCGTTCCACATTAAACCTATCAATTGTCAGTATTAACTATTGCATAGTATTATCTAGCTAGCTATATGTACAAAAGGCAATATTCGTAGATGTATCCGCTATGGACTAAGAAACTACTAGATCGATTTACGCATGGTTTTTTGCAAAATCATCCTAGTTGTCCGGTGAAGGTTTAAGGGGAGGGGCAGGGGTAGGGGTAGGGGAACGGGTATGTGTAGGGGTAGGGGTGTGGGTATGGGTAGGGGTAGGGGTAAGGTAGGAGTAGTAAGTAGTGTAGGTATGTGCAGGGGTAGGGGTAGGATAGGTAGTAGTAGGGGGTAGGGTAGGGTAGGGGTAGGTAGGGGTAGGGGTAGGGGTAGTCGGGGTAGGAGTAGGGGTAGGGATACGGGTAGGGTAAAATTGACCTTCAAACCATGAGGAAGGTCACTGTTTATATGAGATTTTTAAAAATATCCCCTATCCCTCTTTTCCATCCCTTAAAGCAAAATTATGGTACTTAATGAAATTTTGCAAAACTTGACTTTCAAAATATGAGGAAAATTACCTGGTAGAGGTAGGGGTAGAAAAGTACAACTTAAAAACTGAACTCCAAACTATTCTTAACCCCGGCAACGCCCGGGTACTTCAGTTAGTTTTTAATTGATCGACGATCTAAACACGTGTAGATAAGCGTGCACGGTATTCCGTAGCGCGCTTTAAAAAAAAGGTTTTGGTTAGGTTTTTCATACATGATATATACATATTTATTTCTTATTTCATATTTTTTTATTTTATTTACAATATTTGTTCGTGGTAAACGTTAAGAATTTGAATATAAAATACGCCTTTTGGGCTATAAACAAAGAATCAAAATCATGGCTCTGGATAATTGGTAATATCGGAAAAGTGTCACAGCAATGTGTTATAAAATATTTAAAAAAATATTTTGGTTAGCGTAAAAAGTAATTTAAGGTAAGTTTGATTACAAAATACGATGTGTCTGAAATCAGCCACGTTACCTAAGAATTTTTTTTTTTCTAAAAGTGTGCTTTGGCAGCTGTAAGACCACTTTAAAAAGCTCATCAGAGTAAACAATGACATGAGAACTAACCATAACGTCAATTCGCTTTCGGGATAGGCAGTGAGAATTAAGGGCTGTCCTGGCACAACTCGTTGCTTATTGATTTTTTCTCATTTTGTCGTGGTTTTCGCTAAAGTACGATTGTACTGTGAACTCGTGTCATAATTTACCATACTTTCAACGGCGCGCAATTCTGTTCTATAAAATCCACCTATCCGTGAACGTAATACTGCCCGAGAGCGAGTCCGAAATGAATATTATATGTGTGTTATGAATGTATGAACTATAGGACTTTCAGTCCTAAGAAAAAGTTAATACAAAGCATACTAGTGGCGTTTCAGCAGCAAACCCTGGGAATCTCCTAGCTGCCTGGGTGCACAGCGGCTATAAGAAATTTGTACGGAATAGTATTTTGCAAGAATCAATTGATTTCAGAATCAATCAATTGATTATCGTGTTTTAAATTGTTATTAAAATAAGTTAATTAGTGAAAAAACGTACAGTTTACAGCGAAAATTATGATTTTCGTAATAAAGTTGTTTTTTGTAACCTACGATATTACATTACTCATTAGCCACAGACGTTTTAATGATACACCGAATTGTTTCTTGTTTCTGGGTCGCTAATCTCTGGTGTAGTGATATAATGAAATTCCTTTAGATCTAGGGGAAAAAATGTATACATATGGAAAATACCAACATAGGATTTTATCACATAGATGAAACAATTTTTTTCTCACTTTTTTTTTAATTTCCGATTGAACTCCACATAAGATAGGCCACGAACTGCCTCGGTTTTCATTAATACATCGTTTCACACAAATTCTTTTGTTATTCCGATTCTTGACATAGTCAGTATATTTAATATCTGATTCAATTGATAATACTACGCCTTCATAGAACATCCCAGACATGTCTCATTAAATTAGGCGTCAAGATTCGTCTGAAACTCTTTCCTCCGTCCATTCGCTCGACCTCTTCAAACAGTTTTAAGCTTTCCTTTAAGTTTATCTCATTACTGTGACATTTAGCCTGCTTTGATCCCAAATTAACCAAATTTGTTCAGTATAATTAATTATTAATAATTATTAATTAATTATACTGAACAAATTTATAAAACGCATAAAAAATACTTTTGGTATCCCGATGAAAAATGTTGATATTTATATGAATATTAATTAAACAGCGGTGTAAACAAAGCATTTATTTTTTCTTTCATTAAAAAATAATTTTGTCAATAGATCAATAAATTTATTTATTTACGTCATTTACAGTCTTTTATATAGACATTACAAATAATATTGAACAGGCACATAAAATACATAAATAAATAAAAAGGAATCAACATAATTTGACACTTTTATCCAGAGTTAAATAGTTTCATCAAATAAGTTTGTTCTACTAGGTGAAAAAAACCATACTAAAGTATGCTTTTATTATAATATTGATGTATTAAATATGAGTATATCAACAGCATCGAAGTATTTGTTCCCCAGATATTGAATCCGTCGCATATGAGTAAAATTTTGCATCGCTAACTGCGAAGTAAAATTGTCACAATAAAATGGTATGTATTGCCAGAAACACGAAAACAAATTAAATAAATCAATTCGGGGATATAAAATTATTACTATTATAAAATTGATTTAATCATTTTAAAACAACATGTTAAATTCCAAATAATTTTACGTTGAGATGAATTTACTAAATTCAATTAATAAAGTAGGTAATCGTTCCTAGATTATGTGTACTGTCCCCTTGTTCACCCTTTGCTTACCCACTGCATTATTGGTTTGGGAGGATCATATAGATATAATTTAAATTCAGTTAAAGCTTCGCAAAGATTCATCATGAAAGTAATTCCTCTTTCTTAGCGAAATCAATGTTCACACTATTTCCAGTACCAAATGTTAAAGATATATTTAAACAAGTTTATAGTATAAAAATGTGTAAAGAGAAAATATTACAAACTTATGAGAAATGGAAATCAATTTATAAGACCTAATTTTGAAACAACTCAAATGCAAAACCATTATACTTATCAAGGCATAAAAATTACAGTAACCTCCCCATCGAAATGCGCTGTATTAATGACCAATCAGAACAAATAAATAATATTAAACTCTTTAAAAAAAAGCTTACATACGTAAATATTTCATACAAAACATTTTATAAATGGAAGCAAATTAAATATTACCAATATTATTAAATATTAAAAATCGTGGCTCCATTATCAGAGACAATAACTCCTCTTTTATGATATGGTATACGCGACCAAGAATACCCTTTAATGAAATATTTTGTTAAATACTTGTAATGCAATTTATAAGAAATACATAAATAAATAAATTTAAAAAAAACCTATTCTAAAATTTACACGTGTTAAGTATTAATGTTGGATTCTTCCAATGGCGTGTGAATGAATATATGGTGTCAAATATCAAAATTAGTTGATTAAAGTCTGAAAATGGATGTATCGATTACATTGTCGTGAAATCTAATACGACTAGGTCAAGTGGGAATATTATACTCGGACATGTCTGCAACCTTGAAGCGGTAAATCAAATCGTGGATCTATCAGTCAAACGATCAAGTAGAAATAATGTAGTTATTAATTTACTACAAACATGCAAAAAAACGAGAAATTATTAAAGACAGGAATATTGTATTTGACCAGTAGAAATAGCAGCAATGTCATTTGGTAGTCTTCTAAAAACGTGAACTAAATTCATTTATTAAAATCATTTTGTTTACTAGCAAATATCTTCAGTATCTATACATCGTATTGTAAAATTTTTGTGTACAGTGTCAGGGAACATTTATCCCTCTTCCTGTATCAACTGTGGTTAGAGGTGCATACAAGTGGAGATAATCTTCTCTACCCAGTGACCGGGCTGCCTATTGCTACTGTAAGGCGTTTATTTATTTATATTTCAAAGAATTATAACAGAAAAATCAACTTGCTCTTCTCAGTTTCGCGATGTTAACTAACCAACTTACTAACTAACAATCACAACGGTTTTCACGCGGGTAGATAGAGAGGTTAGACCCAGAACTCTGTCTCAGCACATACTCCTTGCTTCTTTCATATTCATACATCGTCTAAATCATGTTATTCTGAATCTTGAAATTGTCCAGCTGTTGGCAGCTTTTAGTAGTTGGTTCGGAAAGGTTAAAAATATATATTTGAGTACAAATATCCGGACAGAGGACATAATTATATCCTCATAGGTCGCGGAATAATGAAACAAAAACACGACAGTGAAGCGTACTGATTCGATTCTAGTAAAAGCGTGGAACTATGTTGACACGTATTATTTCATGAAATTGTGGGCGTTGCGAGTGTAGGGGTTGTGATGTTGACATTACAATAGATAGGTATTCTTCCATCAAAGGTTACATCATCAAACAACTTAACAATCTTTATCCCACGTTACATAGTGCAGGTCGGAACAGTTAAATCACTTTTCGAAGCAATGAGGTGCGGCGTCTTCCACCAATATTCACCCGGATTATCAGTTGGGTAATTTTGTATTCGTCACCCTTCAGGATGTGACCAAAATATAGCAGAATATAATTATTACGCTACGTTTGGTGATTTAGCAGGAGTACCAGGGTTCGTTTGGTGAGATTTGTTCAGGTCTTTGTGGCGGATGCGTCTGCCCATCAGTTGAATCGGGAGAGGCCGGTTGAGGGAGACCCCTTGACTTCTCCAGCCGGACTCTCTTGACCCATCGCCCTGAACCGGGAGGGATGGATTAATACGTCCGTCTCTCTTAAACTCACTCTCCCCCAGATTCCTACCTCTTCCTTTCCAGAACTTCCCAACCTCTGGAGGAAATTATTTTCCTCAGAGCCTCTTGCGATGACTTAAAATAAATTAAAATATATATTATAATATGTAGTTTGTGCAACTTGCATGTTGTTGCAACTTTCGCTATTTTTTAAGGACCTTCTTGGTTAGACAGACCTTTTTAACGAGTTATTGTAATCTATTAGCCGATGGGTTTGTAGTCTTACGAAATTGTGATGAATTGTGTTAATAATGTCAAAAGTTTTGTGAATTCTTGGTGTTGGTGGGTAAATGGGTACTGGTTATTACCAGGAAATATTATGAAAAAAACATAAATAAGCATATAACATTTTCTCATGTCTAGATTTTGTATTTTCCACCTCTATTAAATGATTTCGTACTTAATTTTCCTGAAAGTAGTGGGCAGTGAGCATAGACAAGTCAACTATCACGACTATAACGCGTCAAGGCACTACGCTGGGCGCAGCTGACGCTCCGTGCCACGGTGAGTCAGCGAACAAAAAGACGGTATATCACACGAATGTGCGTAATTTTAAACAACACGGGCAGTAAACACGAAGCCAACACTACGACATAATAAAACACATGATAATATAACATTAAATGTAGGTACACCGCTGATAGACACATTGTAACCTCTCCCTCTTTCTTACAAGCGAAGCATGTAACGGAAAGAGTCGTAACAATGGAGCTCACGATATAAATACCATATATTAATACGCTGTTTTTTTTTTTACATTTACGCGAGAGCCCGTCGCGGTCGCGGGGAAAAAATTTCACGGATCAATGAATCCTCGATCTGTCAAATGATTATGAGATATTTACAAAATAATGTATTCAGTGAATAGAATGGAGTCTAGGGTGGAACAAAGTACGTACACCGATATGATTTTGCCATATTCATCTCAATATTCCTTTTACTTTATTGTGAAATGCAGTATAGCGAAATGCCAATAACATTTCACAAAAGTATCAGATCGTCATATTACATTGCATTTCATAAATTCTCATATTGGGTACGTCAATAACGTCAGTTAGGAACACGGATATTTATTGCAGTCTTGAAGTCACTCAAGTTTAAATGAAAAATGTCTCCCTGAGAAGACAAGTAGTTTGGTAGCGTAGTATACTTCTCAAAGGCATGATCGTTACTAGGTTGGTCATGCCTCTTGGGAAAATACAAAGTCTGTACTGCCTAGCTCTGGTGAAGTTATCGGGGACGTAAAACGTAATACGTTCCAGAACATCACAGGATTGCAAATGTACCCAATTGCAATCCTGAAGCTTGTATGCTACTACCACCATTGCAATTTTTCTTCTAACATCAGGACAATCTAGTCCTAGCATTTCATCAAGAAAATCTGAGGGTACATGAAACAGATGATGGTTTTTTCGCATGTAAACATTATGAAAAATAAATAAATAAAGGTACCGTTAGGTACTTTTTGCACCTTTTCTAAATCGTTTGAGTATAGGGCATCTTTAGATCCCCACATTATCAAATACTCTTAACTGACAATACCTCCAGCTCTTGATATTTGATGGCAACACGCTACACGAGCGTCCTCTACGGCCCGAGTTGTACAAAGTGATTTTTTCATACAATTTAATATATTTTCAGTGAATTCGTAATAAATTACAGAAATCGACAATTAAAAAAATAAATATTTGGAGATCTATGCACATATGATTTTATTCCTTTTTTACCCATGCATATATATTAATTGTTTTTGTATTCAATTCGAAGAACTCCATTTAATTTTTTAGAAATTTAATCAATTAATTGTAAATCAAATTTAATAATGTTTAGCAACAGTTTGAAATTGGCCTGGAACGCCGAAACAGCTGTCAAAATAATGAAAACTAAAATACTTGCAAAACTTCATATTAACATTATTAATTTTTTTTAAATGTAAATGTTTTTAAAATAAGCTATAGGATTGTGTTCACATTTAAAACTTCGCTTTTCGCGCACTGTATAAATTGTTTACAAAGAAAATAAAATACTTATTATAACAGCAATACAGTCTGGAAGCCTATAGCCCGGGCCGATAGAGGGCTCTAGTGTAGCATGCTGCTATGTCAATGTATAGTAAATGTCAGGACCTACGCGTATTACTATATTTCTACGGTATTTGATATTACTGAGCCATTCTCGAAAAAGCACATTTTATTGAGATGACTTACTCAAATCAAAGGAAAATTTTGCCATGTTCGGGAATCACACATATATTTAAAAGTTCTAGACACGTAAGTATATAATTTTAATAGATGGCCACACCATAGTAGCACTGGTTTATAAAAAGACACAGTAGAAGAATAAACATTATGTCATTATATCGTCAGTGCCCGTGGTAAAAACTAACAAGTATATATATATATATATATATATAACACAGGCTTCTGTCTCGGCCGACCAGATGAGTAAGGAATGTATTCGCTCATCACTTCAGCTGCACGTTTTCATAACGAGACAATAACATAAAGATTTTTTTTTAGAATGGCGCAAATTTTAGAGCCCTTTCACACAGCACGATATGTGGCGACGCATCTCCGGATAAACTGCCAAACTCCCGTATAATATATGATAATGTACGAGATTGTTTAAAAAAATCGTACAATATTGAACGGAAAATTAGCCGCTAGTCGTATTTTTCAGAACTCATTAGCCCAAGATGGAAAACACCTAAAAAATCCAGATAGATGAGAGGACATAACACTACAAAAACGGAGGTTCTCTTTTTTTATTTTATTTTTTAAGAAATACAAACATTCCTGGGTTACGGATAATCGGACAATATTTGAAAAAGTGGAAAATTTTGCTTGTGTCGTGACAGAGGACTTTCACAAAGTAGGTGCTATGAAAATCATCAAATTAATTATTATTATTAGCCATTCGAAGAATTGAACTCACGACGCCGGGGTGCGACCCCGACGCGCTACTAACTCAGCCACTGACCGGTCGATAAGAAATAATTCTGATGATTTTGTAAAGAACATGAACATAATATGCTAATGATTTGTTAGATTTTTAAGACTACAATTTTTTTATGAACCTTCGGTCTAGCTATACAAATTTCACGATTTCAGAGCTTACTCCTCGATAGATTTTGCTACTTCAGCACTCAGATTTACTACTTATATAATACGTAGGTATGCGATCGTATTTTATCCGAAGAAGTTTCTTAAACCGAGTGATTAGGCAAGTTTACAGTATATTTCTCATCAATATTTTTCCTTATGATATGTGTCTATTTTTACCAGCGATCCGGTTTCTATGACACACTCTGAAAAGTAGGTGTGCCAAGACCGCGTAGGTCCAAATCATGAAAAAGGGTTTTACATCCAATAAGCTACCGATCAAAATAAGTTGACACACTTTTTTATAAAATAAAAAAACGATTTTTATTTTATTTTCGTGACACTGTCGAAACTATGTGTCATCTATTTACCCACTAGAAGATGGATTTCGTAGATAAGTATTGGGTTCAAGTAGGTGTCGCCAGGAATTGAATGTGTCATCTTTTAACAATTTCGTTTCTACTGTTAATCTTTTTATATGACCTAGTTTTGATATTAGTATTATTTTTTTTATTTCCGTCAAATATTTCAAGTTTATTACACTTTACATAACCATCAGGTTTTTCTTTAGACTTTATTCCTGGTTTAGTTCAATGCAATTATACAGGAGTTGTTTTACAGCATTCGTATGTTTGATCTAAAACCGCCATAAGTTTAATATTTATTCTCAGTAAAACTTCCTGTTTATCTTATTTCCCCTCCCTTACCCATATCTGCTAGTGCTAATGCTTCTCTCTCTCTCTCTCTACCATGTGACATAATTACCACATTTTATTAAACTGTATTTATATTTTGGACTTTGCTTAAATTTTCGCTTAGGTGCTGGTTGAAAATTGGTTGAAATTTTAGAAAACATTACATGCCTTCTTTTATATTATTATTGTTCTTACATAATATTGTAATTACTGCTGTAATTTGATATTGCAATGCCCCAATTTGACCGTAGTGTCGAATAATAGTATTAGAACTTTACTATACATTGATTTTTTTAGTTTTTTAATTAACATATTAAAACAAAATAAATAAACACCTTCAAATGATTGGTATTCAATTTGTGGCGTCATTATTAATAAATGAATTAAAAAATATACTTAGCATTCACCACTTTATAAATATACAATGATATCTACATGTTTCGAAAGCGATGCTTTCATCATCAGGAACATATGAATACTATATATGTATTCATATATCTATGTATATTTATAAAGTGTTGAATACTAAATATATTTTTTAATTAATTTATAAATAAGTATCCATTTCCAATATCTGCTTACATAAGTGACTCTGCATAACTGATTTATCTTGAAGATCTCAAATCTAAGGTTGTATTATATTATGTTAATCGTTCTTTCAATTTTCACCTCTTCTTTTGCCACTAACCTTCGAATACATGTTATATCAATAACAAATAGGAATAGAATAGTTACTGTAATATCATGCGATGTGCAGTGTTTTCTGATATTGTGTCCTGTGCGTGGAAAATCATATTTTCCCAAGTTAAAACTTTATAATATAACGTGTTAATCTGGAGTGACCTGCCAGGTAAGTATGTTCCTGTATATTGCTGTACATAATAAGATAAACCCTGGAAAGTAATATTTGTACAGCGCCTTAGGGGTGATTTTTCACAAAAAGACGCTATCCAATTATTATTATTATTCTTATCAATTATTATTAACAATACAAATTCGGATGTCATGTGATGTACGTTACATTCATATTCTAAAATATGTGTTTATTACGAATTTATGCCGCCATTCTTGCAATAGTCAGTCGTCTAATGGTCGGCATACAGATTGGGAGCAGTAATTTGACAAGCACTAGATTGGGATTCGATTCTCTGCCGTGGCAATATTAAATTTAATTGAATTATTAAATAAAAAAATATATTTTAATTATATTAATAATAATCTCTAAACTCTAAAATTACAAAATAAATAATTCTTATTTTCTTTTTTTTTTTTAAAGAAAGACATATATTCCCTAGTTACGAATAACCCGACAATATTTGAAAATCTCCTACTACCATCACAATATGCGGAAGATGGTGCTTGTATCGTAATGGAGGACTTAACCAGTGAGACCCAAACGCGATGCGAACTCAGCCACTGACCGGTTCATATAATGAATTTATACTGCCATTCTTACAATAGTTGGCGTAATCGTCACCATAGTTGCCTTCCAAGCAGTTGACAGGGGTTTAATTCTCGGCCGTCTCAATTCTCAATTCTCAATTTTTTTTTTTTTTTAATTTAAAATAATCATTATTATTTTCTTAAGCTTTATTAAATTTTTAAATTTTTATGCAAACCTATTTTTTGTGCAGACACTTTACAGATTTTACAATTGTAATAATCCCGTGATTAAAGTAAAGCCGTGCCGGTAAAGATTGAACTTTCAATAAATTCTGCCACCCTACTAGATTTTTTTGTTGAAGATAAAGAACGGCATTGTTTAGTGTGGAGTGGTTGGGATAAAACGATCCACTGTTCTTGGGGTCGAATAGCGTGCACTTTGTGTGATCTCGACTAGCAGGCGAACGAATAAAATGAAATTTTACCGGTTCACGTAATTTGTTTTGAGATCGAGAATACCAATAGACACAAGTAGAGTAAGCAGCCAACTTTGGAATGTATATTAAAAAAAAATTGTTAATTTATATAGCGCTGTTTTTTTTTGAAAAATTTAGCATGAATTTTTTTTTATTTCCTTCATAAAAATAAAGGTAACTCATCTCCATAACCTTAACCTTCCCTTCTTCCCTTATTTCATATGTGTATATAATTCTCTCTATGGGATACGTGGGATTCATCGACATACATTTTATTGGTGACCGGATAAATCAACACATGTATGAATCAGCACACTGTTTAAAAGTGATATAAAGTCATTCAAAGTACGAACAAACAAAAAACTAGCCCGAAAACCTAATCTAAACTAAATAAGTTAATAATTTTGAAAAAAAAGTTAATTTTATTTTTATAATCACTGTTTTATTTTCTTTAAAATATTAATTAGATTAAGTGAGATTAGGTTTGAGGCCAAAAAAAATCGTAATTTTAATGATTTTATATCACTTATAAAAAGTGTCGATTCATACATGTGTTGATTTATCATGGAAAATATATATGTATATTTTATACTTTATATTATTTGAAAAATGTATTGAATTATATGTATTAACAATACTTAAACACCTACTCTCATTACTGGGAGGACTTAGCCAACAAAGAACCCTCGACGCCTGGATGGAAACTCGTCGCATTTGACAACTCAGCTATTTACTGGTCTGATTCACGTGATTGTGCCATGTTTTCCTCGCGCATCCCGACTAATTCACCATTCTTCTACCATTCACTATCAAGGCATATATTCTTCAGTGTCCCTTTCATAACCATGCTTATTAGGCTTTCATCAGTCTTGCATTCTTTCCGGATCTCCATATTCTTGTAATACGGTCAGACATTATAATAATTATTGTCGGTAACCTACGTGTTAATAAAATCAACAGAGTCTATTTAAACCCAACCTACATTATGACTTTTTATATTAGTCAAAAAAGGTGGGCGCTGCGATCGTTTAAAAAGTTTCAAATGGCAAAATCAAGACGGTTCATGGGAAGATGAATGTATTTTAAGAAAAGCACATTGGTCGAAGTGCAAATTTTTTACTCCACATCATATTTTAAGACAATTTTGCCGTCAAATTTTGCATTATTATTTAACGCTTTGCAAGGAAGATAATTATACGAAAGGGCGATTTTTTTTTGTGTTTCCGAAATTTATGTATCGAAATTACCATGTATTAGATGTTAGATATATAACAAACAAAACATTAAAAAAATCAGATGTTGACAGATCAAATTTAAAAATTAAGAAAAAACGTTAAAAATAGAGTTATATTGTTTCGCCTTGTTGCTTAAAAAACTGTCTAACTCGAATATGAAAATATTTTAATGCGAAGAACAAATTTCAAAGACAAAGTGGTGTTATGGTAGCTTGGTGGTGTTATGGTAATGAAAAATTCTAGTTCAGCTTTATTAAATTACTACATTTTATAGCTAGGCTGTATATCAACTTCCACAAATTGCTTCCAACTTAAATTATATTAACCTTCTTAAAAAAAACTTGTTCCTAAAATGCATACAAGTAATAATATAGGTAGACACATTTTAGGTTCTGGTAAACGCACTAAATCTATATCTATATTATTAAATAAAACTAATATACGTTGCTCTGTGTTTAAATCACTTTTTAACATCTCACTAATAAAAAAGGCGAATACCAAATACAAACATGCATGGCAACATTCGTTTAAAACCGAACTCAATTACGTATTACATAAGTGCAGTGTGAATGTAAAAACCAGATTAGTAAACGTTAATTAACCTTGAAGTGAGTGTCTGCTACTGAATGCATTAAGTGGGGGCCGGTACTTCGTTCATAAAAGCGAACAATATATATATATATATATATAGCCGTTTACTCTGGCGCTCTAGGAAAATTGCTATCATGTGTTCCATAATAGATTCCTTTGTTATTAACTCTACACTGTACATACAATGATATATATAAAACACATCGCCACGTTAATTTGTATTTTATCCAATTGCAATTTGGTAACACTACATGAAAAAAAGAACTCTTTATTTTAAACTAGTCTGAATTTTAAAATTTTGATTAACATTTGAGACACTAAACATGTGCAAAAAAATGTGTTGCTGTACGATAGAATAAGCTTTAATACAGTATTAAAATATTCAATATGGACATATTTAATTGCCATTTGAAATAGGAACTCCCTAAAACAAATGTTTTTCGTATACTTACCATAAGCGATTTTTCCTTTATGTTTTGATTTATTTATTACAAGGAGGAAATCCATAATTGCTTTTATTTTTGTGATACTACTCAACACATGTATAAATTGATGTATTATAAACTGTCGATTTTCATACATTAAATAAAATATATAAATATATTTCATTTAAAGTATGAAGAATCCTAAGATTCAATCGAAGAACAAAGTTAAGAAGCGCAAATAAATCGACAGTGAATCTATGCTTCCCTAACATAAATATTTTTATCGAACGAATAACATTTTAAATGAAGTTAAATTTTTAATAATTTTTATTTTTTATTTAATTTTTAATTTGATACGATTTTTTTCAACAATTATTTGAGGGTACTACTTTCCTCCAAAATCTTTATTACGAGATACATGAAAAAAAAGGTTATTTGAACTGGAACGCCGAGCTCCCGCGATCTATAACTTCGGTAGTGTGCCGAGAGTAAATTTGTGCGTTTTTGTTTATTTCCGTAATAATAATAATTTCGTATATGCCTATCATAAGTTGTTTCCCAATAATAACTACAATAGCTAACTTATAATAAGTAACTTTCAAAGAAACGATTTTTTGACATTGCTGTTCGGAAACCCTGGCGTTCAACGGAAACACACCTTTGTGTTTCCGATTGGTAATTTCGCCACACTAAGGGTGAAGGGATGTTACATTATACTGTTTTTAATTGTTACAACATATTCAATCCAGCAAAAAAAGAACACGACCAGCAAATTTTACATTAACAAATTTAGTTATTGGTCGAATAATAATCAAGATGGCGGGAAGTGTAGATTACAGGTTTGCAAAAAAACATTAACTTTCAAACGGAATTCCCCGAAAAATTAGCGAAAATCTGGTTCTTAAATTCTTGAACTATGTATGTAACATGTAAAAATACTAAGATAATAATATAAAAAAGACATAAAAAAACAGAGGTTACCGACTTTATTATTATACAGATGAGGTTTTCGTGGTCATTCAAAATTAAATATGGGAAGAAATGGAATGTAAATATCCAATTAAGGTGACGATATATATTACAATATATGCGTGTGTAGGTTAATAACGTATTTTTAACATTGTGTTATAAATTAAAATATTTTCTCATTATTATAGTTTATATAGTCGTTAGCTGATCTTTACGAAGTATAATTCAAAGTTATGATGACCGTGTATGATTGCTCATTTTGTATTTAGAAGGAGTTTTATTACAATCAAAGAGAAAACATTTAAATATATTTAATTAAATATCGAGTTGATGTGGAAAGAATAGCGCAGATCTACCTATATGTTTGAGATGTGTGGGCTTAGCGTTATTATTGAAGGATTCATAATAAGACTACAAAAAACGAATTCTTTATCTAACTTAAACTGATTATTATTATTTTTTTAAAGATTAAAAATAATTAATCATTGTAGAAAATAATATTAACATAACCTAAATGAAACATGAAAAAAAGATTTCAGTCGCATCTGGGACTCGAACCCAGGACCTCTGCCTATCCGGGGCAACCGTTTAACCAACTTAGCTAATGAGACCTGTTCAATTTATGTCATGTGCATCGATATCATATCTTAAATTTTAGATTTTTCAATATTATTCTCCATTTTTAATCCCATATTATTGGCATCTAACTTTGTAATCATTATAAAGATGATAGGCAGAGGTCCTGGGTTCGAAACCCAGATGCGACTGAAATCTTTTGTATTTCTGTCGTTTTTTTCCGTTTTCATGTTTCATTTAGGTTATGTTAATATTATTTTCTACAGTGATTAAATACTAAAACGAGGTTTTTAAATCTCAATAAATAAATTAAAAATTGAATAAAAATAATCATTAATTAGTTTAGATTAGTTTTACAGGCCAGTTTGTTTTCCGTACTCTGAATTACTCTGTCACTTTTAAAAAGTGTTCCGATTCATACGCGTGTTGAATTATTTGATCACCAATATTGAAATAGTCAAGGCAAGAACACATTGATATAATTTTAAAGATTTCGATTCAACACGTCAGACTCTAAGAGGCGTGCGACGCAAATAACGACCAATAGTCATCAATGGCAAGGCCATAAATATTATTACGGTCATAATTGATTTTAACTGCATTTTTTTGTTTGTTTATTGTGAATTGTGAATTCTAAAATTATTATACTATGTATATAATAATTTTTATATTCTTCAATTGTTCATATAAAATAATGTATTGTATTTTGTAGACAGGAAGACAAGTCAATGGAGTCGAAATTTTTTAATTATATTTTAGGTAACAGCACTGAAGTAAAATTGTGTCAAGGGCGTGTCCGTGTACCTGAATTAAGGAAATTATTCAAACATTATCAAATAGGTACAGATTTTTTTTTCTTGAAAAGTTTTCCAATTTTATAAGTCCATCTAAGGCCTAGGAGTTGAAACATCTTGGTGACATCAGTGTTCTTCCAAATCGGTATTGATCATACTTTTTGGTATTTTATGTTCAGTGGACCATTCATTGGATAACCAACACCTCAGCCATAGGCCACCCCGAGTGATTCGCTACGGTAGGTGACTTAGCAGGGGTGCCCGGGTTCATGGGGTGAAGTTTGTCCAGGTCTTGGAGGCAGATACGTCTGCACAACAACTGGGAGAGACCCCCTGACATCTCCAGCCGGACTCTTCCTACAAATTGCCTTGCAACAGGGGCAATGGGAGGGATGGATTAATACATCCGTCAGTCTCGGACCCACTGTCCCCTAGAATCCTACCAGCCTTCTATACAGATTTTCCTCAAGATTCCTACGCACCCCTCCGACCCTTTTCCTTTCCAGAACTTTCTCCCCTTCGTTTCCTTAAAAAGACCCTCCACACGGCATCCCCAAAAATGACATAGGCCCCAAGGGGAATTATTTTCCTCTGGGCTTTCTGTGTGGAGTTAATGTAAAAAAAAGTGGTTATACCTAAGTAATTAAATTAGTGAAAGGTCGAACGTGAGCTCTCGTTTTTATCTTAGGTTAAAACCATATGACCGTTAAAGTGACCATTGTGACAAAAAAAAAAAAAAAACAGACGTGAAAAATAGTACCAAAAAACCGCTTGAATTATAAAGGCTGTTGTCTAAATAGAATCATTAATTTCAAGGTTTGCATTTTTTAACAAAGACAGATCAGAAGATGGGCGTGTTTTGAGCGATGCTATTTTGTGACGAATCATTATTGTTATTAAACTCGGTTATGTCGCGTCACCCTAAATTAGCAAGAATCATAATCTGTACCTACTGCTCGGTCACGGGTGCTGCACATCTTGGTTCCTTGCCAAAACAGAACATTGATAAGTGCAGAAAGAAAAAGCTAACCTAACCTAAGTTATTATTTTATCTTGTTGTCTTTTGTCACACTTCTGTTTTACCCTGTTACCGTACAGTTTATATTTCGTGGTTTCTAGATAAATTAGAACGTGCATGAATCTACACACTTTTTAAAAGTTATGGAGTCCCGAAGTACGATCAATTAATATACATTTTTTATTTTTTATTAGGTCAGCTTTTTGAGGACGCGTTATTTTGTTAAAAGTGTGCCCATTCATACATGTGTTGATTTATCCGGTCACCATATTTCCTACACATTTATATCTCGGTTGACTGAGTTTCGGAGGAAGAAGCCCTATTATAACGAAGTGCAACTTTAAAAAAGTTTCCATGCCGAATAGTTGATTGCAAAACATCCCAGAAAATTCAGGTGAATGCGTTTTTTGAAAGAAACTTGCGTATGTGCGTTCAGCCAAGAGTGATTCAATCTATACGGACCGTAGATGTTGAATCATTGTATGTATAAAGGTTGCATGTCTCATCATAAGCACCATTAATTCTTACTACGTAATGTTTTGTTGGAAACAGATTAATATTATGTTATTATTTTATTTTTTACAACTGCACTTTATTACACACTACCGCTATTTTCTATTATTTCTACCTCTGACTTCGAAAATTTTGACGATTTCATGGCACAGTCTTAACGGTCAGCACCCAAAAATACACACTTTGTAGTCTGCTAACGCAAGAAATACAACGAATGATTTGTCTGTAAACTCTATACGGATAGTACCTA
Organism: Halesus radiatus; assembly: GCA_022606495.2. Lineage (NCBI taxonomy): Eukaryota > Metazoa > Arthropoda > Insecta > Trichoptera > Limnephilidae > Halesus > Halesus radiatus. Next base: position 222,940 of record JAHDVE020004044.1, read on the forward strand.
TTATGTATAAGGTTTTGAAGGACAAAAATTCTCAAAACTGTAATCTTTTAAATTCTACATGAAATACTTAATGGAATTTTAGGTTAAACGTTCAAAATGACTTTTACTAGTTTTCAAACTGCATCTATTTTCAGACATTTTGTTATGTGTTTCATATAATTTACAGATTGAGAATTTTTGTTTTTAAAAGAACTTATACATATTCCTAACTACCCGCATAAAATTTACTGAGAAATCATTTGTAGTATTGCTCGAGTCAACATACTACAAACTGTAATCTTTTAAATTCTACATGAAATACTAACTGGAATTTTAGGTTAAACGTTCAAAATGACTTTTACTAGTTTTCAAACTGCATCTATTTTCAGACATTTTGTTATGTGTTTCATATAATTTAAAAGATTACAGATTGAGAATTTTTGTTTTTATAAGAGCTTATACATATTCCTAACTACCCGCATAAAATTTACTGAGAAATAATTTGTAGTATTGCTCGAGTCAACATACTACAAACTGACGTTAAGGACCATTTTAGAGTGCTGGATCTTAAGCTGCTAGGCTCTGGACCAAGATATTATAAGTTAGAAATCTTGTACAGGAAAAATTTGAACAATTATATCTACTTGTCAGAATAGAGTACTATCTATCGCCCTGCTTAGGGAGACTGGCTTCAGTGATGTCTAGTGACCAGATCTGATTAGCCAGGTACTTCCTATTCCTCCCCCTCTCCTTAAGTCGTACACCATTCCACAAATTAATGATGATGCCGTAGTTCATCGGTAACTTTAAAAATGTCTTGCGAAATCCACATATTTGCTGTTTTTACCATTCCTCATTTTCTGTAATGTTTTTTTTTAATCTCTGCAATATATTAGTGTACAACTGTTTTATAGAGACCATGAAATGTAAACAAATAAATACATGATATTGCATAATATTATCTAGACTAGCCGTACATTAGACGGCCTCCGTAGTCAATGGGTAAGATTCTCGACTACGAATTTGGAGGTTGCGGGTTTAAATCCCGGCGTGTGCAAAAAAATTATTGAATTAAATTGTATTAATTGACTTCAACATAAAATAATATATAGTATATTTGCGCAACGTTCCGGAGTCGTAGATACTATCAGTATCGCTCTGGTGAAAGATCACCATTCAGAATTGAAACGTCGCTCAAATGGCTTTAGCCTTGTTTGGTGACCAGATTTGAATAGTCAGGTGCTTGCCCCACGTTCCTCTTTCCCATATCCTCTCCCTCCCTATATCCTTCAGCCTTACAAAATACCCCAATTGGGGATGCCATAGTCTAACTTCGGTTAGCATGGAGCGGTTGGGACTCTTGTGTGGTATTAATAACAAAATAAAAAAAAATACTTCAATATATGACGAATAACAAATCTTACACTGCCGCGAATACTCGTATAACAAAGCTAAGCATCGTCGTAGTACGAGTGAATTCATTCATGACGGTAGACTAATAACCTAATAATTCTGAGAATGCAAACCGTACACATCCACGCGGATATGAGTCGGAAGGTAAAGTCAAAGTCTCGCCATTAGTTCCTCGGTATTTATAGACGCTAGGTGAAACCCCAGCTATTCTGCGGCGTTTCATCAGAATATAATATAATTTATCTCTTCCAAAGTATTGAATCTGTGTATAAATAGATAAGTTTTAATTCTCTAAGATAAGCGAAGCGTATCGTAACCATTGAAAAGTAAGATCGACCATATCTAATCGTAACTGAAATATAACGTTTTGAATTGTGTAGTCTATTTAATAGTAGGTATCTTAAAATATTGATGTCATCTTATCGATACTAGATTTTAAAATAGTAAGGGTCCATTAAGGATAGGTTGATAGTAAATTGATAGACATAGTTACCAGAGGTTTAGATACACGTAATGAACATATTACAAATTTTTATGATGTCTGAATTAATAAGGTGGTGGAATATGTAGGTAAATATTTTTTGTTGAGTTTTTGAAACATATAGTAAAAACCACGATAGACAAAGATTAAAAAGGCCAGCACTCAAAAAATGGCCCTATTCATCACTTTGTGGGTTCCTAACGCAAGCAATATTACAAATGATTTATCTGTAAACTATATAAGGGTAGTTAGGAAAAGGTATAAAATTTCAGAAGACAAAAATCCTCACACTCCATTAATTAAATTCGATGAGAACGTCCCAAATCGTCTGAAAATAGGTACAATTTGAAAACCAGTGAAAGCATTTTTGAACGCTAAAATTCCAAATAAAAGATTACAGTTTGGGAATTATCGTTTTTTTTTTACACCTTTTACATTTTTATCTAATTATCCTTATAGAATTAAAAGATAAAAAAATCGCAGTATTTCTAAAGTTAGCAAACTTTAAAGTGCATATTTTTGGGTGCTGATGGTTGCAGTTACCAGGGCACCTACATGCGACAGGGAAACTTTAAAATTTGAAGCTAAACAAAAGTGTCGGGGGTAGGTTTTCTGACTTTTCCAAGGGGTAGGATTAGTTGCCAGGCCGAAGCTTTCGAAAGTTCTGATATATAAAGCGCATTGTTAAACAGGGACTGTATGAGAAGTACATTCGGGAGTGTATGTATGATGCAGTGTTTTGCATGTTCACAGTGGGGGGTTTCTTCAGGAAAAATCTCGCAATAATCCGCATTCACATTATAACGAGAAAGCAAGGGTGTTTGAGGCGTTATACTCCCTTTGCCTGCCTGTACGAAGAACCGCTGTGTAATGTTAGGAAGTATAGTAACGTAAAATGCATGAATACTATGGTGCTATAAAGAAAATGTCGATTGAGTTGGGCGTGCTTTGAAGAGTCGTCCTGAGAATTGTGCGGAAAAAGTAAAAAGAAAAAACACGAACACGTTAAAAGAGTAGTATATTATAATACAGTTGCTTCAGAGTTGGTTTTTGTTACCGAAAACGTGACTAAAATAACGAATAATCTATTGGTAATTTTTAAGTGATGAGAAATTGTTGTCTGTCAATGTGAGCCAATATTTTTTGGCTAGAATTGATGTTATTATTGGCTCCTTTACGCATGAATCCTAGTCGGAGTAAGAAAGATGACATCGACTATCGTAAGGTTAATAGTATAGAGAGAGAGTTTAACATTTCTTTTAGTATGTAAAAATATTAATTTGTACAATATTTAACACTGACCTTATCATTTTTAATGTACAGTTCCACACCACAACAAATATTCCTTAGAGAAGCTCTAATGCCACAATTTTATCATGCCGAGCTAAACGAATGTTAGCGATATTGTTCGGTTTATCTCTATTAACAAAGCGTAGATGTTGTTTATTTAATAGTAAGAATATCAGAATCAATATTGACTATCACGGGGAACGATTAGGGGGTTCGTAAAAGGGTTAACTGAATTATTTAGGACTAACTGCAGCACCTACCCAATAATAATATGATTCTAGTTCGAATATTAACGTCACTAATGAAAATAACGAAGAACTTGTATGAATAGTTACAAAACCTGTTCATGATAATAATTGTATTTTTGTAGAAGCAGTCGATACGAATATAATGCAGATGGAATGCACCTCTGGAGAGGAGGGAACCGGCCTATTCTTTGCATCTCTTACGAATCAATAATGCACTAAGCCACATGAATTTAAAATCTAAAAAGAAACATCAAAATGTAAACAAGAAATAACGTAGAATAAGATTGTTTTCAACGTCTAGATTTAATGCTATTATTTTGTTGACACTTGAATAAAATAACAAATTAAAATATGTTTTTTTGTAATATATTTATATTTACATGTTTTTTTTTTTAATTATTTGTTAATCTTGTTAGTATTGTACATAATCACGTACTAGTCATCATGAGCAACAGATTCTTATTGGAAGTCTGTAGAGTCAAATCTTCAAACAAAACAATAAAAATAGGCTTTCGCCCCGATGTAAACAAAACAAGTTCTGACTGAAAATGCACAAGTTTAGGTGTTTACTTACGTTTGCCGGCTGTGTTTGGTTCACTGGCACTTTTGAAGTATGAAACAAAATAAAAACATTCACCGATGAACAATATCCATAATTACGATAAATAAATAAAAAAAAACACGCGTCAGAAGTAAAGGCAGCCGCACGCCTCACGACGCAGAAAGAACTCCCGAATGCGGCGGGCCGAGAGAACATTCAGCCGCTGCACTCAAAAATTGATTTTTTGGATTTTCTGCAACTGGTGGCGCCACGCGTACTACGGCCGCCTGGTGAACTATTTTTACAACTTTTGGTTTGCATCATGGATAGACTCGTTTAACTGGTATGTTTTCTAATTTAGTGAAGGGTGATTTTAATAGATGTCGCAAATCTCATTTTCAAACGAAAGTTTGTTTCTCTGTTTATGTTTACCACGCATTCGGTTGGAAAAACTTTATTAAAAACTAATTTTGTAGTATTTTTCTTTAAATAAAATTGGCACATTATAATGAAAATTACAAAATCATTCATAATTTAGGTAATACTATAACATATTTTTTATACAGGGTTATTCAACAGGTTTCAAATCTTACACGGAATCGGAAACCTGCTATAAAATATTGAGTGCGAATGAACTATTGATTTTCAGAAATGTTCAAAATTACTCCCGAAATAACTTGGATTAGTTTAGATCAGATGAGATCACCAAAAATAATGAGATTGCTTGGATATTATGCAAATCTAGAAACTATGTCTTTTTTTTAAATATCTCGGTTTTGCATGCTAAGAAATGTATTTTTTTCACAGGGATAGGTATAATATGTTAGAAGTAGTAGGCTAGCCGTTCACCAAGACAACAGTTTCGTCCCTGTTCCAAAATCCATTGTATTATATTACGGACGTGCGCATATGTAGCGACTTGACTTTGGGGTGACTTTTTAATGGATTTTTATGAATGTTGGAACAGTGACGAAACTGTTGCCGTGACAAAAGTCACCCGTGTGCGCCTGGGCCTATTTATTTTTGGGACTTCTGAATTATGGCAATGGGATTACACCTCTGGTGGGTACATACACTACACACCACGTATTTCCGTGTAAGAGTTTGCACTCTTTGAAATGCAATTGAATGTCACCAGCAAACAATCTTTACGGTGGCGAAGAGTTCAAGTTCATTCATAAAATCATTACAATTATTAAACGTACGGCCAATTATTTGTTATCCACCCGACCTTACTACAAGCCAGTATTGTATTCCTACCCATGATCTGCTGGTACATGGTGTCTGGAAACTCTTGGTACAAGCGGGATGAACAACTGGTGAATCGACACAATTGGAGTCGATTTTGTGGTATAATTTTTTAAAAATTATGTTCCGTTTTCGAGAAAATCGAAAGATTGAAAAAAATAGGCGGTTACTGTAGCATTGCAATCTACTTACTGTTCGGGTACGTATTGGAGCAAAGCACAATGCGGAACGCAACAGGGCCCTTCAGTTCCCGAATGAATACCCGACCTACCAGACGTACGTGTTTCATTGAAGTACCTGCCTTCCGTATATTACAGTTACAGGGTTGTTATCAGCTTTTTATAGTCTTTTAAAATGCGTCGTAGCTTAGACCTGACTCAATTTTTTTTAACCCTTTATTTGCAAACAAAAAAGGTAAGAACAAAACATATATCTCGAAGTCCTCGGATCGAGAAAATAAACTTTTTTTAGGATCTCCATGTGACAAAGAATTAGATTCACCAGTTTCCCGCTTGTACCACTAGTTCCCGGACACCGTGTATACCTACAGTATTTTTCTTTGCTAATAACATATTAATAATATTGTATTATTGATGAAATTTTTTTGGATGTTCGCTGACTGAATGTGACGGGAACTTTATGACTCGGTGTGAATTGTGAACAGAACATTATTAATCATTTTCCAGACAGGAACTTTTCAAAAGTTATATTATGTTTTGCAAAACTTTTGCGGGTATAAATAAATTATTTCGATAATAAAGTTTTACGTACTTCTTCACATTGCCAACATTTTGCAAAGCATACTAGCTATAACGAATATTGACATATTATCCCAAATATCATCATTTTATTTTACAATTATTAAATACTAGCTGATATGTATCCGGCCTTGCTCGGGTTTTTTATATATTTTTTTAATAATTTTTTTTATATTGTGAATTCTTGCTTGTCATTTGGGTCTCATAATTGATTTTATAGCGAAAGTAATGGCTTGTGACGACTATTACTATCTCTAAATAAAGAAACATTCATTTGGAAAATTTATTTCATTACACACATTTATTTTTTTCAAAACATATCTAAATAATAAAGTTCTTAAGTAGGTACCGACTTGTGTTTTCCATTTTGAAAATATTCTACTCGAACAAACCTTCTTCTTTTGAATGTGTGATCTGTGGCTAACCAGAGTGGTATATCTATGGGGTAACCTCAATACAACATTACGGCAATATTTTTCATGGTTATTTTTTAAGCGTTATAGCAATAGTTTTAAATATTGGGCTTTATTCAAACTACTCTCTAAATCTTCCCGGCACTAATAAGAACAAACTGTGGTATTTTCAGCGTAACCGGTCTAGTAATTTTCGATAAAATCGGGGACAGCCAGATAGACAAACAAACAAACATTCATTTTTATATATTAATATAAGATTCCCATAAAATCGTGATTCAATATAACACTACCCGCATACCTAAAACGTATTCATAGTTTTCTATCCCTAGTATTGAATTTATTTATTGGCTTTTACATGCGAATAATACAATACAGTTGTGTTAACTTTATGTTATTTATATAACTATGGAATAGCAAGTATACATGGTGTTGATTTAGGAGGAACGGCTGCGAGGCCTGTTTCATACAAAACTTAATTTTGGATTTGATGCCAAAATACTCACCTAAACCTAACGATTTTTTTCATCAAAAAGTATAGTAAATATCTAGTACGGATTAGAAGTCATTTAATTATTTTTGTTTTACTTTATGAAATATAGGCCATTAAAGGAATTGATTTTTCGCGATTTTAGAAGCACCTTTAACAATTATTTGGGGGCTAACGGTGATCTAAAAAAAGTTTTACCCCGTTTGATTTGTAAATATATATAATGAAACATAAAATATTAAAAAATCACAAAAAAAAGTTAAAATAAGCATTATATAAATTAAATCAAAAGAACCAATTTACGTTAGAACCCAAATTTGAGGTACATAATTTAAAATATCTAACCGGAAAAAGTTTTTTTTTTAAATGTTTTGTTTATATATTTTTATTTACGTAATCATATTTACATATCAAATACGATATTTTTTGTAGTACAAATAACCCGCAAATAATTTTCTAAGTTGCCACTAAAATTATGAAAATTGATTTTTTTCATACCAACACACTTCATAATTAAAAACAAAAAAAAAATACTTCTCATACCTACTAGATATTTTCTTAAGCTATAATTGAAAAAAAGTACATCTTTAAATTTGGAAGGGTATTTTGGCCTCAAATATAAAATTAAGTTATGTATGAAACAGGCAGCACAGCCGTTCCTCTTAAGAAGCCATTATGCATGAGTCAAACACATGTAAAATTATAACAACAAAAAAACCCTTCTTGAAAATTAATAATTACTCTAGCAAATTAGATATGTAAACTGAGCGAAAAAAGAGAAAACTATTAAAAAAATAAAATAAAAATTACACAAATATTATCTATGGAGTGAAAAACTCGTATATTTCTGCAGCATTTATGTAGAGTTCTTTTCAGTAGTAATACGGAATCTCCAAATATGTTGACAATATTCCACAATTAGTTAGGATAGGCTTTGTTTACATTTCAAAATAATTACGCCTTTTATTGAAGGTGTTTCACCATAGGTTGTTGAGATAATATATACATTTACATGCATGTTTGTACAGGTATGAATGGTTGTAGCGCGGGGAGTGCGGGATAGCGAAAGTTTAAGAGCGGTGGCAGACTTGGAAGGGTTAAACCTGGGCCGACGTTACGATGGGTAACCACCTCCCCTCACGGTCTAATATGATTTGTGGCAAGAGGTAAATTAGAATAATGCTGTCAATCAAGATTATTTCCGCGTGTTTACGTGCGTAAGTATAGGAATACATCGACGATGTAGTTTATACAACGATGAAATCAAAAACACTATATTATGCTTTCATGCACTGTAGAGTGAGATAAACCGATAGAAAGGTATTTTGGGCATGTCTGTGTGCCCGAAGTAAGTTGAATTATATCTCACTTGGGATGATATTGATAAAATATTTTCAAATATTGAAAACTTTTTGATGCACAAATCATCAATTTTATTAACCTGTCTGGCCTAGGAGACGAAAGGTCTCATATAAATTGGCGACGTCAATTTACTTTCTAATCGGCGTAGATTACACTTCTGGTGATTTTCTGTTCAGTGTTTTAATTATTTAGTACGTATCTAGAAGAAAGAATATACGGTGTCCGAAAATAAGTGGTACAAGCGTGAAGCTTGTGAATATCCATCACATAGAAAAACCAATAAACACATTTTTATTAATTCAGATCATTTTTAGTTTTTTTTTTATGCAACTGAAGGGTTAAACAACTTATTGAGCAGCGTCTACATTTCGATGCATTTCGACGAAAAAATGACGACGACAGTGAACAGCTGAAAGTAACCACGTAGCGACCGATAAAAAAAACTTAATAAATTCCAACTGCGGACTCGATTTTATTTTTTTATATTTATTCTCGCGGGTAAATGTACTAAAAGCATGGAAGGCAAGATGACGCCAGAAAACCATGCCGGGCGGCCACGTACGAAAGCACGCTGCACGCACCTTTTGCTTCTAATGTCTGATCTGGAATGGCGGCCAACCGCCTCGCAAGTGGGGTCGCGGCTGGCGGGGGAAGTGGCGCCGCTGGCGTCGGAGCGTCAGACCAACCACGAGCGGCTAGATGTATTTTACAACGACTAGATAATAATAATAATAATCATATTTTTTCGAAACACACATAATTTTCCAGAAATATTTAAGAAGGCTTTGAACTAGGAACAAATCCCGTTTTAGGACAGTCAAATTGACAAGTTTAGTTCATATTAATATACTTATTTATAGTAAAGCGCACTTGAAGTGAAACAACACAAAACTGCGCTATATAAATGCTTTGTTATTATTATTATTATTATTATATACGAGTACATGAGAGAATATTAAAAAAATCCATAAAGTAAATTTAAGAAAAGATTCTCCTTGTTTTTAAATTGCAGCTAATTTGTTACATAAAAACATTTTAAGGATTTTTTATGCATGTATTAATATTTTCTATTGTTACCCGTCTCAAAGGAGACATCGTCTAGTGGGACGGATAAAGTACATGTAAATGTTTAAAAGTATATGCCAATAAACGCCTGGGTTACAAAAACATAATGTAGGTTTAACTGTTTCTCGCTCGTACCACTAATATACGGACACCATATATAATTCTAGTTGTTAATAAAAAAAACAAATTAATGATTATGAAGCAAGGGATGTATGCCAAGACATAGTTGTGTTGTTGCCCACACCTGCGAGGGAACGGCGTAACGGTTAGTTAATTAGTTTTTACTTCAAGACATACTTTTTACTTCTCAACAAATTTTTTCTCTGAATGACATTGGGGAATAAGGTATCATAAATTATGTCATGTTCCTTTGAAATCAAGATAACAAATTTCATAAAAAATAAAAATGTTTTAGAGGTCTCTTTAATGTCCAACTTGTTTCGATTCATTTGGGCAGTTTGAAAATATATCCGCTACCTATGTGTATATAAGATATTTTTGTCTCAAAGTCGTTATTGATAAAAAACACAAGCGAAAGGTGTCATAACAGTCAATAGTTATTTACTAACAGCAAAGGAAAAGGCAACATTTTTAGCCGATTTATGAAATCTTAATTTTAAAAAGGCGAGAAGAAAATTATTATGCTGTGGAATATCGAAACTAGAGATTGCAAATCCGGAATCGTTTTTCGAAAAATTCGGATTACGTGAACAAAAAGAAAGAAATCCGGATATTTGTAATAATAACAACAACAATAATAATAACAATAACAATAATGATAATAATAATAATAATAAAAATAATAATAATAATAATACTAATAATAATAATAATAATAATATAAATATTAATAATAATAAAAATAATAATAAAAGTAATAATAATAATAATAATAATAATAATAATAATAATAATAATAATAATAATAATAATAATAATAATAATAATAATAATAATAATAATAATAATAATAATAATAATAATAATAATAATAATAATAATAATAATAATAAAAGTAATAACAACAACACACAATAATAATAATACACACACACACACACACACACACACACACACACACACACACACACACACACACACACACACACACACACACAAGCACAACAACACACACACACACACACACACACACACACACACACACACACACACACACACACACACAATAATAATAATAATAATAATAATAATAATAATAATAATAATAATAATAATAATAATAATAATAATAATAATAATAATACACACACACACACAATCATAATAATAATAATAATAATCATAATAATAATAATAATAATAATAACAACAACAATAATAATAACAATAACAATAATGATAATAATAATAATAATAATAATAATAACAACAACAATAATAATAACAATAACAATAATGATAATAATAATAATAATAATAATAATAATAATAAAAAATTATAATAATAATAATAATAAAAATAATAACAATAATAATAATATTAATAAAAATAATAATATTAATAGTAATAATACCATGATTTATATACGGCCGTTTTCATTTTCTTTCTTACATTTAATGTTAGTTTTATGGATAAATTAATTAATTATTTGTTAATGTCAAGCTGTGATACCAGATGAACTCAAATGTAGTATTATCAGACCTATTTACAAAAATGGGAAACATACTGATATAGAAAACTATAGACCGATTAGTATATTACCCGCTCTAGAAAAGATTCTTGAAAAATACATATCTTTAAAACTAACCAAATACTTGGAGTGCTTTTGTTTAATAGATCCCAATCAATTTGGTTTTCAAAAAAAAAGTACTGAAATGTTACTTCAGGATTTCTCTAACTATATAAATAATGAACTGAATAATAAAAGACATGTTTTGGTACTGTTTATAGACAATTCAAAGGCATTTGATACTATAGACCCAATGAAATTGTTAAATATTTTGGAGGCAATAGGGGTAAGAGGAAACTTTCTCAAACTATTCAAAAACTTCCTAACCAACCGCCAAATCCAGGTAAAAATATCAGACAAATTTAGTAAAAGAAGAAATGTCAAAACAGGAATTCCACAAGGGTCAATTTTAGGTCCAACGCTCTATATTATCTTTGTATCACTTATGAACAAAATATTCTCGTTTGTTAAACATTATGTATATGCTGATGATACAGCACTTATAATATCCCATGAAAATTTGGATACTGCAATAAAATTGTTACAGGTAGACTTTATTTCTTTATTAAAATGGTCACATGACTCTGGTCTAATAATCAATGCTAAAAAAACGAAATTGATGCATATAAGATCCCCGCATGCAAGGTACAGCGAGGCACCTGTAATCATATCCCATTCATTTAATTGCATTCACAATAATACCAAACAGCCCTGCGCGTGTACAAGTATCGAATTAGTCAACCAGTACGTGTATCTAGGTGTTACGGTGGATTGTAATATGAAATGGGACATACAAATTTCCAACCTCTGTAAGCGACTTCGAGCCATTGTAGGAAGACTCCACAAGATAAAATTATACGTGCCTATAAAAACTATGAAACTAATTTATTTGTCTCTAGCAGAATCGACTATAAGGTATGGTATAACTTCTTGGGGACACTCCTGTAAGACCAACATAAAACATTTACAGCTGATTCAAAACGCCATGGTAAAATTGCTAGTAAGTAAAACGGTTTTTAAGCAAAGGCGAGACATTGATATCATGTACAAATTAATTAATGTATTACCTGTTCGTGGTCTTTTGTGGCATAAAATTCTACTGCAACATATATCTGAAAGTTCGTATAAGGCAGTGGTGGATCATGTACACAATACACATTTCACACAAAAATATAGGAATGATAGTGCCAATATTTCAAAATAAATACGGTCAACGAACCCTTGAATACATTGTACCATTTATATTTAACAAATTGCCGTACAAATTTAAAAACAATTGTCCTATGATGAAATTCTCACTGATGTTAAAGTGTTGGCTTTTGGAAAGTAACCTTGTGTATTGATGGTAACAAATATGACGGTCTCCATGGTTGTATAGCTCCTGGATATCTGGTGTACTTACTGTTACGGTGTTACTATTATATTTAAGTCTATCCTCATTGTAACCAACCTGTACTGCTGTTTTATGTATATATCTTTTAAATTTTTATTTCTTAATCTATTTAATACTTACAGATGCTTTGATATTTCTGATATTTACGTAATAGTTATATTTTTGTAATATGAATGTTTTTATAATGTTGATATTTTTAAAAGTAATGATGTTTTTATAATATTGATATTTTTATAATATTGATACTTTTATAATATTGGTACTTTTATAATTTTGATGTTTTTTATGATATTGACATCTTTATAATATTATTTAAATCGGTGTTATAAAATTGGACTCTAGTATCTCAATAACAAAACTGTAATGCTTTTACCATTATTTTCTCTTTAATTTTTTTTTTCACTTATGTACAGCACAAGATGCATGCGCCTAAATATAATAATTTTGCCCTACATTTGTATGATGATTGTAATTTATTGTTGTATTATATTATATTGTTGAAATAAACTCCTGCTGACAAGCTACTTCAGTGGCTTAGCGGGTATAAGTTCCCACTGTATATAATTAATATTATACAATAAAAAAAAAAAATTTTTTTTTTATTAGTTTTACGATTCTTATATTTCCTACAGTCTGCCTTAAATCATTTCCTTATGTTTTCTATTTTTTTCTCGCAAATAAAATAAAAATTAATAATAATAATTGGATAATTTGTATATCGTCGTTTTTGTGAAAAATCACCTCTTGGGAATGTTTTACTTTGTTTTAATATAATTTACAGAATGAGATTGTCTCCTACAATGAAGTTTAATGTTATTTACAATTTTTTTATATTAATTGGAACATGATGAGAAGAGGATTTTTTGGATTTTTGGAAAATATCGAATAGTATTGAAAATATATGTACAAGTCTGTAAAATGGTTTTTACAACTGTTGTAGGAAACATTGAGATAAGAATCAAGAGGCTTTCATCCCCTGACGTCACAATTAGTAAACTTGGTAAAAGGTACCATTTGGACGGCTGGAGGCAAAGGGTACGTGAAACCCATTTTAGTACCTACCTAGTTCACTGCCATCCACGTTTGTTTCGCGTAGACTTTGATTGCGATAAGCAAATTATAATACTTTTTTCAATAAATGTTCGAGTATAATTACTTTGTGTTGTCATTATTATATTATAATACATTTATTACAGTGTCAAATAAAATAAAAATGTTTTTTTTATAAAAAAACCTTTGTAACTTTTTTCCACTTATTTATTTTCGACAGAACCGGTTTCACCCTATCGTCAGACTGGCACAATTAAAACTAAATCTACGGTATACCATATGTAGCATCGAAGTCAGGAGTGTGTACCCCTGCTTTATACTATTGTTTTCATTTATGACTTGAAATTTGTTTTATTGCTCACGGTACTGTTTACTATTGCATTTTTAAAACTACTTTCGGATTGGTTTATTACCCTCGGGCGGATTACATTGACGTGTTTATTTTCTGAATCTATGGGTTTAAAATAAAAATTATATAAAGTCATTCATGTCAGCTTTTATTTGAACAGGTGGATACAGGCCAGTGATAGGGTGAAATTGGTCCGGTCGAAAATAAATAATTGTAAAAAGTTACAAAGGTATTTTAATAAAAAAAAATTTAATATGGAATTCCACCACGAATTGAGAGTTTCAAAATTAGAAATAATAAAATTAAATACTCAATTATTCGGTTTTTATACGCAAGCAGAACTTTTTATTTATTTATTTAGTGTTTTACTTAAATTGGCGGCACACCCAGCTCGTCCCCCGCCCCCTTCTTTTGGTTTCTTTCCCTTGCATGTTAAGGCATCTCTATGCGATATTTGCTCTGTGCTACTATCATTATTTTTCCCCGTGGTTCACATCCAATCCTGTTAATAATAACTTATACAGTCAACCCATGAAATCGTATTTATTATTATACATTGCGATGGCACACTCTTTCAACTATGATGCGCAGGTAAATAGTAAGTGACTATCGGCAGGAAATGATAGCAGAGAACAGCTAAACGGGTTACCCGTGACGCTGGGAGCTGATTGGCAGTTAGGCGCTCATTAAAATCTCGTTTGTGCGATGAATCGAATAGGGGTGCTCAAATAAAATCATAACGTTTTTTAAGTCCTCTAATCATCGTTTTTTTTTGTAAAATGTTCGGTAAAAAAATCGTTGTTTACTTGTAAATGTCTATTTTACTCATACGATGATCAACGTTTTTGGTCAAGATTTTAGAACCTGATGCCTTCGACCACTTATGTGAAATCTCACAGTAGTCCCAACTGCTCACTGTTATCTGAAGCCAGTGAAAGGGCATCCTCAATTGGAATATGTTATAAGACTGAAGGGTATGGAGAGGGGAAGGAGATAGAGAAGAGGAAGGTAGGGAAGAACATGGATATTCAGATCATGTCACCAAACACGCCTAATACTATTTTAAGCAACTTTTAATTTCCGAATGGTGGTCTTTCACCAGGACGATACTAAAAGTATCTAACGACTCTGGAAGGTGCCGCAAGTATACTAAATATTTTTTATGTGAAGAAATACAAATTATTGAATAAAATTTGATTGTGCACGTCGGGATACGAAGCCGCAACCACTGGATTCGTAGTTGAGGACCTTACCCGTGGACCACGGTCGATAATCGATTTAAAATACGTATAACTATCGTATGGTTAGTTCTGGTATAATGAAATTCTTCATCTTGCATTTTCAAGGAGGTAATTATGTGTAACTACTTTCTGCCCGCAAAGTTAATGCCATTATGAGTTTTGTAGCTTTGGAATAGCCTTGTCAAAAATAACACAAGACCAAATATTGTTCGTTCCATATTTTTGAAATCTGAGTTATAAAACAGAATTATTTAAGAAATTGGTATATATTTCGTCGAATTTGTAGGTCGCTACAAAATGAAGACCAAATTAGTCAATCACGTACTGAAACATAATCCAACATTACCGTTCTTATTAATCAATATTAAATATCAACGAAAAGACAATGATGTAAGGCAACAGATATTAAACCGGATTAAGTAATGAAAGCAATTCGGAAACGGATGAAGAGGGGATGATGAATAATACATTATATACGAGAAAATAATAAGGGAGAACATAATTAAATTTATCAATTACATAAGACAACGAACATATTAACAAAGCGTAAAACAAACATACAAAGTATACATATGATACGTATCCGAGATTTGAATTAAACAACTCAAGTAAAGATGAATAAAAGATAAAAGCACCAAGGAAATTAGACAATACTGTTAAATCTAGAAATTTCGCTTGAAGAAGGACTCCCAAACAAAAAGAAGGAAGGTCCTCCCAAAGACCCGAGAAGAAAGAAGGTACCAGAACGAACACTTTATTCACAGGTTCATTAATGTTCCCAAAGGACATAAAATACTAGGCCCATATTGAAATATATTACAACATCCCTGTTTGAACATTCCGGCTGAGAAAATATTGTTTTTGAAATTGTTTTTAAGGTACATAATATTTCAAAATGAAAGTACAGGAAATATGTAGGAAAGCGCAAAGAGACATATATCCAAAAAAGATCAACAACGGTTTCAAATGGTAAAACAGAGCGGAGTAAGAAAGTAAAACGCGTATCGTTGTAGACAAGGAAGCCACTCATCACAATTTATAATGATTTTTTTTTATTTCGACTAAAATTTTTGAAAAATAATGCTAATTTATGACGAACCTTGTTTTTTAAATTGCTAAGCACCTGCATGCATGTTTTAGGATTAAACTGAGTGAGAGGGGAAACAAGAAGAGGAAGAGGAAGGTGAGGAGGTAGGCGGCTACTTAGATCTGGTCATCAAATACGGTCGATACCATTTCAAGCAACGTTTCGGCATGGTGGCATTAATTCCACACGAGGCCCTTGAGTTATGTTACACAAAGAGAGTTGATAATGAAGCGTTCAGCGGCATGACCATAAGGAAGCGAGATAATTGTTTTTATATTACAACTACGAATCCGAAGGTCGCAGGTTCAAATCCCGGCGTCGTGCGCAAGTAAATTTTATTTAATTAATTTGTGCTGTTTCACAATTAATTCATTTAAAAATAATATGTAGTAAATTTGAGAACGTTCCAGAGTGTAAGATACTGTCAGCATCGCCCTGGTGAAAGACCACCATTCAGAATTGAAACGTTGCTTGAAATGGCTTTTAGCCATGTTTGGTGACCAGATCTGAATAGCAAGGTATTTCTCCACCTTCCTCTCACTCTTCTCCTTCCCCTCCCCTTCAGCCTCACAACATTCCCCAATCGGGTATGCCACTGACTCCAGATGGTTGAGAGCAGTTGGGACTCTTGTGGGGTGTTCATATAAAAATAAATAATTGTTTTAAATTTTTAACTTTTTACGTAGGTATATTTAAGAAACATTATTTATTTATATAGGTTTTATGTACACACACATACGAGTATACGAGTATATATACGAGATATTATTAAGGCTAAATATTATTTGAATACATTTCGGAATAAAATTTCTAATACCCGTTTGAAGCATTTGCTTGTACACAGAAGAGGAGTGTATATCACTTGAGAAATTACATTATAAATAAAATTGTTGTATATTTCTCTCTTGATAGTAAAAAGGCCCATCACAACAAACATTTCGTTATTTATTATTAAAATAACAAGTTACACGGAAAATATGGATAATCGTTTTGGAGAGCCAGGAAGCTAAAGCTCCTTTCTATAACTATGGTAATATTCTGTCTGGCCGCTGGCCCTGAAAGTGGGATAATTGTCCCCCACTAGAACCATTTGACGGACAGTGCCGTCTATGTGGAACTAAGTATACTAAGATATTACACTCTCGCCCAATTAAATCACAATAATTTTTTGAGTCATCACTAATCTAATTCACAAGTTAAATTCTCAAGGTTACAATAAATTGATCACTAAATCTCTCAAAATTACAAATTATGTCTAATGAATTTAAATATTTGAACACCACATAATAAAATTATCCAGTCCCTCCTCATTCACTCTAGAAATTATTATTATTATTAAAAAAAGTATAAGATACATGCATTGTATTCCCAAGAAATGAGAATTGTGGGATCATATGCAGAACCTGCAGTACAGTTTTTAGAAACAAACATACATAATATTTAAATACATAATTAATTTAAGTTCGCTAATAGACCACATAATTACAAATAGGACAAATAGTTCCGGAAAAATCTCAAATATTGATGATCCCCTTAGTGACCATAATATACTTATATTGGATTATGAAAATTCCCTAAAAAACCTCCCCAATAACAGATCCGCAAGAAACCTATCAAATGCTTACAAAATAAATTATCAAAAATTAAATAACACACTTAAAACTTGTAAATTTACCCATTCGTCTGACGATGTAAACAAAAATTATAATAACTTCGCTGACTATCTCCAAAATGTTATGAATTCGTGTAAAACAAAACTAAAAACTAATATAGGAGACAAAAGACCTAACAATACTCCATGGTTTGATGCAGAACTTGATAGGCTGATTAAAAAACGAAATAGCATATTTAAACTTTGGAAACGAAATCAAGGAAGTATTCCTTTGACAACAGAAAAAAATAAAGCTCGTAATACTGTCACCAACTATAGAAGATATATTAAAACTAAGTATTATACGAATTTGCTTAATGAAAACATGAATAAGCCACAACGAACATGGAAAACAATTAACTCCATTATATCAAATAGCTCCCGAAACCCAACAATAGCTTGTAAATTGCTAGTCATAAATGACGAAGAAGTAAAAGAACCAAAGGAGATTGCAACCGCTTTCAACACATATTTTCTCTCAGTTGGGGAGAGTCTCGCATCAGTCATAAAAACTTCAAAAACTGATTTAAATACCATCTACACGGCACCTCAAGCAAAACAATCTTTTAACATGATAAGGACAAATAAAACAGAAATCTTACGGATCATATCCAACCTCAAATCTAAAGCGGCAGCTGGTTCCGATGGTATAACCTCTCTCCTTCTCAAAAACTGCAAGGAGGAACTGGTGGATGACCTCGTATTCTTAATAAATCTCTCTCTGTCAAAAGGTATCTTTCCAGACAAACTAAAAGTTGCAAAAATTATTCCTATACATAAAGACGAATGTAAAAAAAATGTCCAAAATTATCGTCCAATCTCTATACTTTCAGCTATCTCCAAAATTTTTGAATGTGTCATCAAAGAAAGACTATTGAAATATCTCGAACAAAACAAAATTCTCACCTCAAAACAATACGGTTTCAGACGACGATCTAACACTAAATGTGCAGCTTTCGATTTCATATCAAATCTGCAGAAACATATTGACCATGGAGATTTTACAGCGGCAATATTTATTGATCTAAAGAAGGCGTTTGACACGGTGGACCATAACGTATTGATCGAAAAACTGAAACATTTGGGTATTGTTGGTACTCCTCTGGAACTTTTCACTTCTTACCTATCAAATCGCTTTTCGGCAGTAGAACTGGGTGGAGAAATGAGTGAATTGGGTGAAATAACATGTGGAGTGCCACAGGGATCAATTCTTGGACCGTTGCTATTTCTAATATATGTTAATGACATAACAAAGTGGGGCATTAAAGGAACTCTTCAACTTTATGCGGACGATACTGTAATTTTTTATAACAAAAAAAACCTAGCGGAACTCGAAATGGAAATGAATGCCGATGTTTCCCATCTCACAACCTGGTTGAGAATAAATAAACTGACCCTTAACGTAAAAAAAAACGCATTATTTACTATTCGGCAACAAGAAAAATTCCAGCCTCGATATCAAAATTGGTGACAACTGCCTCGAAAAGAAAACGACAACAAAATATTTGGGCCTTATAGTAGATTCTCAACTCTCGTGGGATCTCCACATAAATCATGTAAAGGAGAAAATTACCCCCATAACTGGTGTGCTATATAGACTTCAAGGATTACTACCCATTCCGTTACTAACTGCAGTATATTACGCCATGGTACATTCACACATTTCCTATCTCTGCTGTATCTGGGGCTTTGCCTCGAAGAAATTGATTGCTGATCTGCAGGTGGTTCAAAACCGAGCCCTCAGAAATGTTTTTGGACTTCCATGGGACACTCATGTCAGGGACATCTACTCAGTTTCCGGTATCCTTCCAATCACGATCCTTCCTAAGTATGAAATCACCAGCACCATCCTACAAATTACTCAACAATCAACTCACACTAACGTCAAGCCACTTTACAATCAAGACATCCACAACCACAATACTCGAAATAACAATAAAATCCGCATTCCTCAAACACACACTACAAAATATGGAATAAAATCTTTAAACTACATTGCCTACACACTTTATAATTCGCTTCCAGATATGTACAAAACCATCCAGAAAAATAAAAAATCCCAAAATGATGGTATAAAGGAATACTTTTTAAGGATTTTTAAAAATGAAAATCAGTAAATCCATATTTGTATATTTTGTTGTTCCCTTATATGTTTTCTCTTATGTGTTGTTCTATTTAACTTGGCCTTATAAAATTATTTCTGTCTGTATGTGAAACTTCTATTTTTGATATTTTGCTGTCAATGTAAAATTGTATGTACTATCTCCTACTTATGTATTGTAAATTCCTCCCGTCCTAAAATGAGTTTTGAAACTCATCGGGATTGCTTTAGCAAGAAATAAATATATATAAAAAAAAAAAAAAAAAAAATATTCACAGTACATTAAATGTTGATCTCGGCTAGGTTCTTAGTCTGAGATGCCCTTCCTGTGCATCCATAGACTTTCTGAAAGAAAAGGACCGAGTTAGTGAGAGATCTGCACCTTCCTCAATATTATCAGATAGGAGATCATCTAATTCCCATCTGACACGATCCTCAAATAATTGGTCTGCATAACCCTTCTATATTTGTCCAGATCCTTCAATTTTAATCAGATAAACTCTCGACCAGAAAATTTTTCCAAATTTTATCCCTACACAATTACTTGTTGACATTAAATCATTAGTCTTCACCTGTGTTCCCAATTTGAATGTTCCATTATTTGTATAACAAAATAATTTTATCGGAACTGTGTTGTCGTAATGACACAAAACATTATCATAGGTCAGAATCTGTTTTACCGACTGAAATGATTGTTGATATTTCGATGTCCACACGAACTTTCTATTTTCTTTATTAAGTCATAAAAAATTTCTACAAAAATTTAACCTCTCAAAACGCATGAATTTCGACCCCCAAATATTTAGTTTATTCCCGACAAATGAACGCAAATAACCATCACATTTATTTAATTTTTAATTTAACAATTTAATCGGAACGGCGTATACTCGTATACTTGCAGCGGATTTCAAAAATGGCTTGCAAAGTTTGTTCAAAAATTCTATATCTAAAAACGTGAAATTTTTCTTACTATGGTCAACATTGTGTAGAACTACACGATGTACTTTGTAACGTACCTTATATGGCCTAACTTGTCACAAATTTTCACTTAGTATTTTTGTTTTTGCATATACTTTCAAGGTGATTATCGCCACAAGAAAAACACGAAATCCTATATTTAAATCTCTTTTGATAATTTCTATTATCATTACATCAGCTCGAATTTGATAACCCCGAAGTCAACCTATCTCTAGAGGTAGAATAGTTCAATTTGCCTGAATTTGACGATGCATGATAGTGCAAATTCCTATTTTTACGAGTATCAATCTGCGGATTGACGTTCGATGATATAGCGTATATATTTTGGTCTGCGTTACCTCAATTTAATATATGCTTGCAGGTTGAAGCTATTCTCGCACACTTAATTTTAATTTATCATTTGTCACATTCTACAAATAATTTCCGTTTTAATTGTTTATTGAAAATACCATTTATGAAAATATCCTTAAAATTCTCATCAAGTCTCTTTTCAAAATTACAACGCAAACATAAGTTTCATAACCTGATAGAGAAATCTTTGATGGACTCTGAAACTAATTGTTTGTTCTAAAAAAAATATCTCCACATATACAAGTGCTTTGAATAGGTTTACAAAGGCTCTCTAATAAACCTAAAATGCCAATATAAGAACATTGTTCAATCACTCTAGGCCACTTTAGGGAAACAAATATTCGTTACAAGTTTGAAAGTGTCAAGGGACAGAGATGCTAATAAGAAAACCCGTTTCTTTTCCTCGCTCCATTTATCATAATTTAATAATAAGGAATGGTCCCATCTCGATCTAAGAGTGTCCCAGTTCATTGTTTTGTGACAATAAGAGTCCAACTCCTTCAAACTCATTTTGAATGTACACAGATCAGAATACTTTTTCAATTTCGCGGCTTCATTTTCAATTTATTCAACTAAAAGAATACATAGTATTTTTGAGGTACGTTACTTTCAGTATCGTCCTGATTAAATACCACAATTTATAATTAAAACGTAGTTTGAAATGACTTAATATTTTTCTTTGGAACGAATTTGAAATATTTCGCAACATTTGTTTATTATTTTAAAAAAAATACACACAACAGTTTTATAGCTACCGTAATGGGAGGATTACCTCAAGGTTCAATCCTGAGACCATTACTGTTTATAGTTGTTAAGTGTCATAAAAAATCTTCTAATTATGTAATGATATTTCCTTACACGTGACGACAGAAGTATTCACTGTCCAAGATAATAAACTGAATATAAACAGAGAAAAAACCCAAGTAGAGATAGTACTCAAGTAGATAAAACAATTCAATTACAGTCTGAGAACTTAGTAAATACAGTACCAGTTTAAGTACATAGGCTCAACTATTATGACAGATGGCGGAGTGCTTCAGGATGTTAAAAACTGAAACAAAATAGGTTAGCACAAATAGCGGAACTCAGCTGGAGTAATACGATATAAAATGTTACTATAAAACTCAGTAATAAAAGGACAAGAATAGTGTTGTAAAAACGGCCGACCGGATTAGTGATGGGCCTATTTGAAAAATTCATTCCGAAACGTGCCATGATTTTCCGATCCTTAATACTAAACATATTTACAGGAAAAAAAAATATTGTGAAGGGTCCTTGAAAATAAAACAAAATATCAAAAATGTTTCTCATATTCTTAATGTTTTTTTTATTACATTAGACAGAAAAACATATTTCTCTAAATATATGACGTAGTTCTGGGGAAACTGCATATTTTAAAAACAACTTAGTCATTACGAAATTACACACGCGGAAAATGCTCCGGCTTTTAGCGATATGTCAGCAAAAAAAAATCCCCCTTCCATGAGGACAAAAGAATCTAATTGAATCAATTAATTTGTATTTTCAATTGAAAACCGCTTCCAGATTAACCGTATTAATAGTTAATAAGGACATTTTTTCAGGAAACAGAGTGTCTTTATAAATTTTTTGACAATGAAAAATTAACTTTTTTTTTTGGGATAGCAAGCTTGCGCATTGTTATTTAGTTTATTATGAAATAAAAATCGATGTCATTGGCTATGTCCGAGAAATTTATCAAAACATGATCAGAATATTTCACTCTTGATTATCATGATTAATAATGTTTCGATCATGTCAAGATTAGAACTGTCATATATATTTTTTTTAAATATGACTTTGACGTCAAATGCTCGAGTACTAGCTGAATGACCACCCAATAGAAATCTGTACGGAGATATCCAATTTGTCACTCCAGTTAACTAAGCTAAGAAAAACTGCAAAGGTTAAATGCGGAGAGACCATCGACCATTTATATGGATCGATGCCATCGAAGTAGCACGATACAGGGATGCCTGCAGGAGCCGTTAGAACAATGTTCCTATGCAATAAGATAATGTTTCACGTCCTGAAATGTGTCCTTGATAAAAAAAAACATGTACAGTGTAAATGATAGGTGATCATGTATATTAGAAAATCTTATAAGACTGTAAAGAATTTGAACTACTTTTATTTGTGAACATTTTATATTATTTTTATTTTTTATTTCAGACATCAAACATAGGAGAATATAATATGAAAAAAAACCCTATTGCAAAGCAAACAAAAATGGTCTCATTATTTTTGGAAAACGTCCGGTTAGTAATTGCCACTCAACGTGCACACCGGCAAACATCTCTTTTGGTTACCTTTCCTAATTTATGTCGATGGGATGTTGTTCACGTTATTTTATGGATAGAAGTAGGTACTCATCTAAAAAGGAGGCAACTAAAAATTACGCGAAGGGGAAGTTCTTTTATCGGAAGTGCTTTATTTTATATAATAACCTTTTATGTGAGGAAAATGGTGATTGAATAATGAATACAGGTAATAATCGTTACCTAACACCTTTCACCACGACTATTTTATGATAGTTTAATTTAACATTATTTTACCTGTTTCCAATATTAATGTCAAATTAACTTCCAAAGGTTTTAACTCCTTATAAGACGAAGTTTGGATGGATAAAAATATTCCTTCCCGTTCCAAATATGTGAATAAATATCGAGTAACAAATTTTTAGTAAGACATGTAAAAAAATAACGAATACGTTACTTGAAAAGGCTATAGCTGTTATTGGTGACTAGATCTGATTCTCCAGGTTCCTTATAATTCCCATTTTCCTTCAGTACTTTTCATTCATTTTAGTCTTGATTTCAGCTATGTAAACTCTTCACTGTATAATAATAATAATGTGATAATTTATATCGCGCCGTTTTTGTAAAAAAAATATTTCAAGGGCGCTGTACAAATATTACTTCACATTTTTAATTTACGAACAACAGATACAGGAAAACATACTTCCTTGGCAGGTCACTTCAGATATACACAGTTTTGTTAGAAAATTTAAACTTGGAGAAAACATGATTTTTAGAGTTGTTATTTTATCCTTCTTTTCTATTGATATTACATTTATTAGAAAATTGGTGGAAAAATAAGAATCAGTATTTTATTTGAAATATTTATAATTTTATTGTTCATTTTAGGATAAGGAATATTTATAAAATAACCATAAAAAGCTTAAGAATTAAAATATACTGCGACATAATGAAATAATAAACTATCTCTTATTATTCCTGACATCTTTGGGACAGTTTTGGTAATGTAAGGTTTTCATAATATCTTCGCATAATAATTGTGCAAAAGAATAGAATAAATATTTTTTTATTAAGTAATTAATTAATTAATAAGTAAAGGTGGCGGGGTCCTAGCGACGGTTTGTTTTAAATATTCTCATGATGTTTATTTTTTACCCTTTTGATTTTTAAAATTTTAGCATTCCTCTGCGTCCCACTTGTTTATCTATGGACTACAAACGTGCAGAGCAGAGCCACCATGTTTATAAGAGCCACTTTTGTCAACCGTAAGTATAGTGAACTAACCAATCTGGGATGTGTATTTTTACTAACCTCCTTCTAAGCTAACGCTATGCAGGGACACTTGAGGGTTTAGAATCATTGACAACTTAAGTTTAGTTCAACTAAAAATTGAAGTCCTTGACGTGCATCCTGAAGGAGTATCCATAAGTTACTTATACCGGGGTAGGAAAGTGATGGGTAACCTCAACTGATAACAGAGAGGAAGTGGAAAGAATTTCAAACTACCTGATTATTCAGTTCGGGTTACAAAATATAGCTAAGTCAAATTAAGCAATTTTTATTACTGAATTGATGCCTTTTTTATGTTAATTTCGTACAATAGTCCTGCTACCTGCTAACTGGAGCCAGTGAGACTATGGTTTCCCCAATTGGGGTGTGTTATGGGGCTGAAGGGTGTGGGGAGGCAAAGAAGATACAACGAATGAACGTGGGGAAGTACATGGATATTCAGATCTGGTCACCAAATACGGCTATAACCATTTCAATAAACTTTTCTCTTCTGAATGGTAGTCTTTCACCGGGGTTATACTGAGAGCGTCTACCACTGAATTGGCTGATAATTCGATGCATGCTCGAATCAATTGAATCACCATGAAACAGGCAGTCGCCTAACGAGATGATTTAATTTATCTACTATATGTAAATGTCATACATTTCATAAATAAATAAATATAATATTTTGATAAAAAGCAGTCACTTTGTGGTTAGACTTATTTAATAAAAATAAAACAATAACTTTGTTTATAACCACGATAATTTTATTTAATTTTATTACGACCGACCGGTTGCGCTTAACATAAGCACCTTCAGGGTACAAAAATTAAACTGATCAAAAATACATAGTGTGTGTTTATATATACAAAATAGAATAGACAGAACATAACATAGATAGTTTTTTCTTTGTTTATATTTCTGTGGTTATAAACAAAGTTATTGTTTTATTTATATTAAATAAATATAATGTATTATGTATTTTATAAATATCATGAATCACGTTAAAAATAATTAAAATTTGAGTATAATATGAATAAATCTGACATTCAAAATTAAACGTCAAAACCGTTACAAAAACTAAAACAATCAAAATTTTCCATGAAAATTATTAATGAAAATGTAAGAATTCATTGCGTAATTATATTATTGGGAGGAAGGTTAGTTTAAGCACATCAAAAATTAACTTCCAGAGTTTCGTTTTACTTTACAGAATTATAATTATTTCCATAAAATTAATTACCAGATATTATTCCCAAAATAGAAAGGAATTCCTGCTAATAAAAACGAATAATATAAAACATAATTATTTTCAGGGAATGAAACTTTTCTTATGAAATTTTACGAGAAGATTCTTGCATTACTTAGATAATATCAACCTTCAACTCCAAAGCGCGTAAATTCAAGATTTCAACACATTATAAGCATTGTTTCTGAAACTTAACCCCTCATCACCTTCTTGCGAACATCTGACGGACTAACTAATAGGTTAATCGAAAAGTTTTAAGATTCGTTTTTTTTTTTTTAATCCTTTTTTATAACAAAATAACAAATAATTATATCCTGATTGGGATTTCCCGTGTTGAGGATTTCGTTTTCAAAATATGAAATTAAATTAGATTAATTTGATGTGATTATGAAAAAATAAATAAATTGTAAGGTGAGGTGTTGTGCAGTTGAGTGGTTTCGGTGTTAGTCTGTATTTGGTGTCAATATATTTTCTATTTCACATCTCTCTATGTAACGTATCCAGTAATCCAGTAGTTTTGACGTCATGATGTATGTAAGCAAAGCATCCTTTTTTTCCCCCATTATTTATAAGTAGGTATATTATATATATTTTTTAACCATTTTATTTACACATGAAAATGAATGTAAGAAATGTTAACCCACAAATTTGGTGCCCGTATGTAGAAAATATTAGCAAAAATAATTTTGTTTCAGGTTCAATTATTATTTTTTAAAGTTATACAGTGCCGATTGTTTATAATCCAATATATTCAGTCAGCACGCTTGTAATGACAATAATCTGTAATCCTTAGATTCGAATCCAATCCAGCCGTTAGAATTGCCTGATACCCCGGGTGACGTACGGGGAATGTAGTAGTTCTCCGTTTGGTCGATAGAGGCGACATATCAATGGTTCTAGCGGGCGGATTGCCAACCAAACGTCTGCAGCGGGAATATTCAAATATGCAGCTAACAATAGGATTCCACGAACAGCCAGGCGCACAAATACATTAATTCTGGAAGAGATTGGCATCCACAATAGGCTATCAACTGTCTGCCTTCAGCGTGTCCCGAGATTATTTTGACATGTTGCTCGCTAAACCGAGAACTCAAAACTGGAGAAGCTCATCGTCACTGGAAAACTGGAAGGCAGAGGAAGCAGGGAAGGTTACCGATGAGTATGAGTGACCAAATTTTGCAGGCCTCCGGAACGTCAGTGTCGGAAACTCCCCAAGTAGCGCGGAATCTTAAGGGCGAAGAGTGGAGGACCCTTGCACACGAGGGAGATTAGAGTGGGGTTTACAATTCTCGGCAATGAGGAAGCTACTCAAGAAGAAGGTACTATTTATATGTACAAGTGGAGAGTTAGCCAAGTAAAATATAAAATACAAAGCTAAAATTTTAATTACATGAATTTATGAGTAGGTATGCACATTTCAAGATTTAATGTAAAAAAACTAAAACAAAAAAACGAAAAGCAACATAGTATGAAATGAAAATTTTGACGTTACAGTCATATGTGAGAGTAAACAAATGGTAGTTAAGTAAATCATAAAAGTTTATGTAAGTTTAAGAAACATATTTCAAAACTTGTATATTTATATTATCCACAGCGCCATTGAAGTGATTTTTCCCAAAAAAACGGCTTTATACAAATCATCCAAATATTATTATCTTCTTCTCTATGTATAAAAATGAATATTTGTGTGGGAATCAGATTTTATTTTGATAATTACTCAACCGGTTTCGATGAAAATAGCACAGTTTGTTTTTATTACTGCTAAGAAGGTTTAGAAAGTAGTTTCAATGAAATCCAATATGTAAAACTGTTGATATAACGTTTTAAAATTAGTATGAAAAACATTGAACCCGCCATGTTGTATTGGGGTTAGTCCATAGATATACCACTCTGGCTAGTCACAGATAACATAGTCAAAAGTAGAAGGTTTGTTTGGGTAGAATATTTTCATAATGGAAAACGCAAGTAGGTACCTATTTAAGAACTTTATTATATACATATATTTGAAAAAAAAAAATGTTTGGAATGAAATAAAAATTTCAAATGTATGTTTCTCTATTGAGAAGTAGTAATAATCGTAACAAGGCATTACTTTCGCTGTCAAATCAATTATTGCACCAAAACGACGAGCAAGAATTCACAACTTCATAACCTTATCAAAAAAAATCCCGAGCAAGGTCGGTCACAGTCAGCTTGTCTTAATAATATCAAACAACTCCAAAACGAGTAATTTTAGGTAATATTTTCACATATTACCTGCTTATATTCTGGAAATTAACATTTCAACACCTTCACGCGAGCATCTGACGCATAAAACAAGAGTATGCAAATAATATTAATTCCAGGGATGAAGGGGTTAGATAATAATTGTTTAGTGTTATGGAAGTTTGAACGAGGTTTTATGATAACGGGCTCCTTAACTCCTTAATCGTGTTTAGTTATCCTTTTAATTTGTCCTTACCAGGCGGAGCTGTTTGCGGAGGATTTGGTTAAGCAATATTTATACAAGTAAATGCGACTGAAAATTGCAAATACGTGCGCTGAAAATATCTTAATGTTTTGTGGAAAATAATATTTTGTGGAAATGGAGGTTGCTATTTCTTGCTGGTTGGAAATGGAGGTTGCTTACACATTAAAAAAGGCTTTCTTTTTTTATAAATTATTTTTTTTTTGTTACAAATCAGTTCTTTTCTATTTACATAATAATAAATTACAAGGCTAATAAGGCAATTCATGATGTTTTTCATAGTCCTCCTTACTAGAAGTTCCTGTGCTGAGATGGACTAGATTTGATTTAAGATCTGTTTGATTTTAACTCCTACGACTTTCTTTTCAAAATACTGGATAACTCCCCTTCTTTGATTACTTTGAGCCAGGTTTTGCTTTGGTTCTTGAAATCATTTGAATGTTTGTTTTTTTTTTTTTTTTTTTCTTTATTGCTGGTAGAAGTTAATTATATAGATTAGTGGAGAGGTATTCATAGTTACTTTGTCCAAAAGCAGTTTTAAATTTGGTTATATTCATAATATCATGCTCTTTAGCATTAGCTCTTGTGGTGTGAAAATTAAGTTTTTAAATTTTTGAAACGCTTGTGTAAAACGTTCTTAGCATAGATATTTCGGAAGTTAGGGACTACAAGAGACTTGAAGATTTCTTTTGTTAGCGTTCTTATGGGGGCTTTAAGGATGGTCTTTATAATACCCTTTTTGATCTTAGGCAATTATTGTTTCAATAGTTCAAGCTGCTTTGCGCCAGTGGAGAAAAACGTTTTCTTAAAATGGCTTTAGCCGTGTTTGGTGACCATATCTGAATAGCCAGGTATTTTCTCAGCATACTCTTCCCATTCTCCTTCCACTCCTCACTACCTTCAGCCTCGCAACATTCCCCAATCAGGGATGCCATAGTCTCACTGGTTACAGACGGTTGGGAGTAGTTGGGACACTTGTGCGGTATTCACATAAAAAAATTGCGATGATTTTCTTATATGATTTTAGTTATTCTCACCAAAATTTAATTTGGACGGTGTTTTAAACGATTTATTACTGGTAGAACCGATTTACTTTGAAAATAATTGTGATAATTAAAAATTCTCTATTCTGTGAGGTACTTACGGTTGAAAGCTGTTTTCCCCCATTAGTTTTATAATTACATTAATGCTATTTAAGTCAATAAATTAAATGTGTTTGGTAATTCAATGAATTATATTAAGTAAGTACCGTAAGTACTTAAGTTTACTGAAGAAGGGAAAGGTTTGGATGTATTTGGATATTAAGGTCTAGTCACTAAACACAGCTTAAGCTGTTTTAAGCAATGTTTCGATTCTGCCTGTCACAATGGTGAAACTGAGTGTATCTTAAGTCTGGAACTCTGGACAACTGGAACAAATCACAAAACATATAATTTAGTTGGAATTTTGACCTATCAAACAACGTCAAAACAAGTTACCTACACACTCAGAGGTAGCCGATGTATTTAAGAGAAACGGCTGCGCTGCCTGTTTCGTACATAACTTAATGTTGAATTTGAGGTGAAAATACCCATCCAAACTGAATGATATATATTTTTAATATAATATTTAGTAAAAATCTATTACATATGAAAAGTATTTTATTCATTTTTGTTTTAAATTGTGAAGTACGATATACGCCATGAAAAAAATATAATTTTCATAATTTTAGAGGAAACTTTGAAAATTATTTGCGGGTTTATTGTTTTTTATTTTTTTTTTAATTTTTTTTTTATTTATTTTTTTTTTTTTTAATTTAATTTATCATATTTGCTATGTAAATATGATTACGAAAATAAAAATACAAAAATAAAACATTGAAAAAACTACGGCAAATTTGTATTCTAACGTAAATTGGTCGTTTTTAATTTAATTTAAAGTCCACCATAACGTTTACATTAATAAATTTACATTATTATTTCATTATATTTTCAAAGTAGACGTGGTACAACTTTTTTTTAAATCACCGTTAGCCCCTAAATAATTGTTAAAGGTGCCTCTAAAATCGCTGAAAATCAATTCCTTGAAACGTACCGCGCAGCCGTTCCTCTTAACAGCACGGAGTGCATGCACAGAAAGGCCATAATATCACATTCGTTCGTCATAACACAGGGACATCCCTAGTATGGCAGGCGAAAAATGCGATAAATTATATTATTATTTGGAATGCATGAGATAATAAATTAATAAAATAATTAAAAGTCTCTCAAACAAATAATGTTGTGAAAATGTATTATGTTATAATTCATTCTAATTATTTGTATTAGCAATTAATTTACTCCTGTATCGCTGTAATAATAATATAGTCATTTATTTTATTTTATTTATTAATTCATTTTTTGGTACATACATTTACAATAACAAGGTAGAAATTTTATAATTTTTTTATAAATATACATATATTTTTTTAATATTAACTTATATATATACATCTAAACACATGTGCAATAAACTTACGTGTAATGTTATATGCGTAGAATAAATAATAACACAAAAACGCGATGTGGGCGGTTTCGCGATTTAAAAGTGTGACATTCGAGCCTTCAAAATTCTAAAAAAAAAAAAAAAATCATCTTGACAACTTTACAGAAGAAAAAAAACTGTTGACTTTTTCGACAAGTTTTAATATAAAAATTCTGAGATGTGCCTTGGAACTACTTTACGAACACAATAATTGTGCGCAATAATTTTTTTTTGTTTGGCGTAAGATAAAACAAAAATTACAGTATAATTTTAACCTATTTTTATGTAATTAATTAAAGTATGAAGAATCCTAAAATTCAATAGACGATCAAAGTTATGAATCGCATATAAATCGAAAGAGAAGCTATGCTACCTCATTATAAATATATTTTCAAGCGAATAACATTCTTATTTTTGTAAGTTTTTTTCATTTTATTTTTTCAATTTATTTCTTATTATTTATTTCTTTTACTTGACACAAGTTTTCACAGTAATATGTATTAAAAACAAAACTGAAGATGGCATTCAAATGACAAATTATGAAAAAATGAATTTACGTTATTACTAAAGGACTATTTCGACGAATACAAATAAATAAATACTTTGAAGCGACTTAATACACAGAATAGACAAAAAAAGCATTCGATGAATTAAATATGATTTTGATACTCATGTATTTATTATTTAATAGTTTCCTTTCTTATGAGCTTTTTGATTAAAAACCTTTTCATTTAATAACTTTTTTCCACTTATTTATTTATAACCGGACAGGTTTCACCCTACAATAGGCATCTTCAGATTGGTGCAATTTAAATTAAATCTATGATATATACGCCTACTAGCCGATGTGTACCCGGCCTTGCTCGGGTACAGTCATTGATTTGACAGTGAAAGTAACTACCTCCAAATAAAGAAACATTCATTTGAATATTTTATTTTATTCCAAGTTTATTTTTTCAAAATTTATGTAAATCATAAAGTTCTTAAGTAGGTACCTACTCGTGTTTTCCATTTGGAAAATATTCTACCCAAAAAAACCTTCTTCTTTTGAATATGCAATCTGTAGCTAACCAGAGTGTTATATCTATGGGCTAACCTAAATAAAACATGGCGGTCCAATGTTTTTCGTGCTAATTTTAAAACATTATATAAACAGTTTTACATATTGGATTTCATTCAAACTACTCTCTAAACCTTCCCGGCACTAATAAGAACATGCTGTTATATTTTCAGCGAAACCGGTTCAGAAATTTTCGCGAAAATCGAATACAAACAAACAAACAATCTTACATTGATTTTTATATATATACTCGTAGATAGGATTTACATAAGGGATGAGAGCAATTTACTCTATCTAATATTGCACATTAATGACTTAAGCCCGGTAGTTCAGATGCTTTTTAAGCTCCCTGTTAGAGGTATTTACGTTCTTCAAGTTGCTCTATTCTAGAAACCCCGACAAAATAAACCTAGTAATACCATTACTAAATATTACTGAAATACAGGTACTTAGTATTTTGGTTTATTGCTGACTATAGGAGCGGCTATTAAATCAAGGTTCCCTTTTTATATCGTGATGGAAAAATACGTTGGGTAACTGAGGTTAATCCTCATGGCAGCGAATATATTTTGTTTAACATTGTTAGTTTGTCAAAAGTTCAAGTTTCTTACTCCCCCTTATCATTTTCCGATAAACAAAACCTTTAACAGGGACGTTAACGTGATGAAGGAAAGGGCAAAACTTTGTCGATATCTAAATAATGACGTTAAGAGGAACGGCTGCGCCGCTTGTTTCATATGAAACTTATTTTTGTAAACTCACCCAAACACAATTTTTTTTTCACCAAAAGTATAGTAAATATCTAGCACGGATTAGAAGTAATTTTTTTATTTTTGTTTTACTTTATGAAATATAGGCCATTAAAGGAATTTATTTTTCGCGATTTTAGAAACACCTTTATCAATTATTTGGGGGCTATCGGTGAGTTAAAAACAGTTTTACCCCGTCTGCTTTTAAAATATAATGTAATACAAAATAAATAAATAAAAATAAATAAATTTTAATAAGCATTATTCTGGACTTTAAAATAAATTGAAAACGACCGATTTACGTTGGAACCCTAAATTTGCCGTACATAATTTAAATTGTCTATGCGAAAAATACCTTTTTTTTATAAATAAATTGTTTTTATATTTTTATTTAAGTAATCTTATTTAGGGAGTAAATATAATAATTAAAAAAATAATAATAATAAACCCGGACATAATTTTCTGAGTTGTTTCTAAAATTATGAAAATTGATTTTTTTTTCATGGCATATGCTTCATAATTTAAAACAAAAATAAATAAAATATTTATTATCGGTATTAGACATATACTAAACCTTTAATTAAAAAAAATATATGATTTAGTTTGGATGGGTAATTTGGCCTCAAATCCAAAATTAAGCTATGATAATAATAAGAGTTAATTTCTATAGCGCAGTTTTATGAAGGTTCACCTCAAGTGCGCTTTGTATGCTATGTATGAAACAGGCAGCGCCGTTCCTCTTAAGTAATTATGAACATAGTTATATGCATGCAGAATACTTGTTAGAAAGAGAACTTAGTATATTGAATGTAGAATACCTGGCACATAGATAACCATGTATTTTGTATATAAAATACTCAGGAGAAAGAGAACTAAGAAATTTGAATGTAAAATATTTGTAGAAAGAGAACTAAGTATGTTAAATGCAAAATACTTGGTAGAAAGAGAACTAAGTATGTTAAATGTAAAATATTGGTAGAAAGAGAACTGAGAAATTTGAATGCAAAATATTGGTAGAAAGAGAACTAAGTATGTTAAATGCAAAATCCCTGGTAAAAAGAGAACCAAATACGTTGAATGTACCCGGCAAACGAGATGTCTGCCGTATTTTTTTACTGCATAAACATCACTTCTAGGTATTTTAAATGCATTTTAACCCTCTCATTCCTCATACGAGTACATCGCAAGAAATATTCATATCGACCATTTGAAGGAAAAATGTGTTAAGTCACTGTGAGTGAATTTTTGTGAGAGCAATTTAAAAGTTTGAGGAGCCATAGCGGGTGTGGACATGGTAGATAAATAAATTTAATGAGTTAATACACTAACTTCACGAACTGAAGTACTTCAGATAGTACTAAATAAAATAGCTTTGATATTATTATCCAACTTCCAGTAGGAGTCTTTATAATACAAAAAACGGAATAAGAATGAGAAGAGTAAAATTCTCCGACAGAAAATAAAAAATAACATTTTGATTGTAATCGCAAGACGAGTAGATGGAAAAGCAATTCGGTATTTTTTTAAAGACTGATTAAATCTTTGAATGACGAAGGTAACGTAAGATTTGATTAAAAAAATACAAAAAGTTGACAAAACGATGTCAGGTAGCAGATACAATGAATGTGAGAGTTTTGGATTTAGTTTTCAACATAACTTTTACTAAGAAGATGCTTTTCAAAAAGTTAGAAAACGAATTGAAGAATTTTTTAAATGAATATTTTTTTGTTTAAAATGAATACGAAGTGCTTTGTTTTAACAAATATTTAATACATAAATGTAAACATGTTTCCGAAGCAAAGCATCTTTTATAAGAATAATTATAATGTGTCTCCCGATGAGTGAAGCGGTGCTTCCGAAACATGCTGATATATATTAATTAAATAGTGGTTTAAACAAAACATTTCTTCTTTTTTAACAATGAGCAAACACATTGAGGACATTAACATGATGAATTAAATGAAAAGACACTTTGTTTAAATACATTTTTATTTTTTTATAAATACGTCGACTGAATCATCTTCGGAACTTAAAATATACTAATTAATATAAGCTATTTAATTATTATATTTAATTCTTAATCATTTTATTAAAAATGACACCAAAAAGTTATTTTCCATGTATTGATGAAGTTTTTTGGTTATTTTTTCTTCTTTAGCCGTTTTCCCACTGCTGAGGATCGTGACCACCACTCCAATTTCCCAGGTTGACAAGGTTCCTCCACTCCTCGTGATTTTGCGCTGGACTGTTATGATAAAGTGCAGATTCTTCATCGTAAATAAGCAAGTATACTATTAGACAACTGTTTGAAGTGTTTAAAATTAAAATAAAACACTATTCACAATTAGAGCGTGAACGATAACCAGTTAATATTATCCTAATATAACCTGTTAATATTATCCAGGATAATATTAACAAGTCTTGAACTTGAAGTATGATATCGGTGTAGATGGTGTAAATTGAACTGGTCACATTAGCTAAGTTGGTTAAGCGGTTACCCCGGATACGTAGAGGTCCTGGGTTCGAGTCCCAGATGCGACTGAAATCTATTTATTTTCTGTTGTTTTTTCGGTTTCGTGGTTCATTTGGGATGTGTTAATATTATCTTCTTCAATGATTAGATAACCAGTTAATTTTTAAATAATTTTATTCTTCTTCTTCTGGAGCCTTCTCTTATCGGATGTCAGATGTCATAATGTCAATCATCAGCCATCAGGCTACAATCTTCCTCTGGATTATCAAATGGACACTTATATAATTTGCACGGTAACGGCACGGCGACGGCATGGCGCCAGCGGCACGACTTGCTATGACGGCATAACAGGGAAGCAAAATATTTGGGTTTTTATAAAGGCGCTTTTAATTTACCGTTCGCGGTAACGGAAAGCCATGGACTGCAGCGGTTTTTGTGCGGTAGCCATTTGAACACCTAGCTCCTCGTAAAGCCGTGACGGTAATTTTGAGAGTGTAGTGTGTAGTTACAAAGATAGTTGTGCATGAGTTAGCGCTCTGAGCCCCTGCAAGCCCGCGTCGAACTTCCCCCGCTCCCCAATAATTTCATTACTTGCGAAGCGTCTCTTGCGCGCTGACCATGTGTATTGTTGCTTCTTGTTGCAAACACTGCAGAAATGCCATTCACGACCACAGGCTAAATTATATAAAAACGACCGATGCCAAAGCTTAAGCTATTCGTATATTTTGTTCTTCAGAATACGAAAAAGATGTTGGAGTTTTCTATTAAACTTACGATAGTCTCATATCCTGTATAAATATATTCCAGTTGATTCTCTCTGCTCCTATCACAAACTTAAGATGTTTGCAAATATCTAATATTCCTTCTTCTCGTGCTACTTCCTACGGAAACAGACGCTTAATTAGTAGTCAGTAAGTCTATCCGTATTTGTTAGAAAATTTCTTCTGAAACCGGTCGATGGTGGATGTAGATGAACATTGTTATGTTACGATTGTTTATTTATGTAAACACAATTAAAATTGTTTTAAGAACTTTAAATGGTTTTGAAACATTTAAAAAAAATATTCCGAAAGCATCGTTAACCACCCGCAACGCAAGCCCATTGAAGGGTTGAACGCAGTTTATAATGGATTTTGCGAAATTGGACGGCCCGCCTGGGAAATGAGGATACGAGAGAAGACTCTAGGAGCATGTATGATCAACCCCTATTTTGGACTAGTGGATCAGGTTAATGGACTTTTTAAATGGATTTCAAAACTACCCCAAACTCTGGGAACTACCTGAATCCTGCAGCTTGAAATCTTTATCAAAAAGGAATATTTTCTGAATTTGGTCAGCAGGTATTGTTCAACTTAAAATATATGTAATTAAACATCTGTAGGGCTAAAAAGTTTTTAGTTTGTTTCCAAGTTTTTAAGATAAAGGTTTTAAGTGAGTGCGAACTGATTGAGTGGCTACCTTGGGTAGTATATCTTTACCAATATTTCACTTTGACGTTGAAGTACGTGATTCCAGTGAAATAATGTATTTTGTACGTATTTTGTTTTTCATGTAAAAAAGTATCTCTTTTTATCTGTAAAAATTACAATATGTATATATACTCGTATATTTCAAAGATGTTTCCAATTGACAAAGTATACTCCTTTTCCAGTCCCCTATCTGATCTCTCCCCCCTTCCTGAGAATCCGCCCATATTTTTGTCTCAATTTAAAACAAATCAATAGCGTAGTTCAGTATTATATTGCCCTGAAGAAGCTACCATTGTAGCGAAACCAGATCGGCAATAAGTATATAAAATAAATGTTTATGTCGACTAATATATTGTTTAACTTTTAAATTAAATTGTTTGAAACCGAAAATCGTTTCCTGAAGTATTTGACTTCACGCTGAAATAAGCGATTCATCTGATAGAATCCACATTTTTAAGTGAATACTGCATAAGGGTACTCTCTGCTCGGAGCCAGTGGGACTATGTCATCCTCAGTTGGAGTATATTGTTAGAATGAAGGGTACGGGGAAGAGGAAGTTTGGCAAGTTATTATCAACGGAACACAGATGATGCAGTGAGAAAAGGCATGATTAATCGAATCACATCCAGGAAATAATATTCTCAGGATGAGCGATGTTAAAAAAACACATTTTAACCTTTGGTCCTATTATAACCCATTTTCTAAATAGAAACTTATTTCATGCAAAAATTCCCGACGAATTAAAATGCAGTATTCATCAGTCGACATAATTCTTGAAAAATACATTAATTTAAAATAAGCAAATATATAGAAGATTTTTCAATTATTGATACCAGTCAATACGGTTTCCAAAAAAAATACTGAATTGCTGCTTCAAAAGTTTGCCAGCTTTATAAATAATGTATTAATTGTTTTTGTGTTTAATTCGTAGAACTCCATTAAATTTTTTTTAAAATTTAATGTAAATCAAATTTAATAATGTTATTATTAAGTTCTGCAAGTATTTTTAGTTGTTATTATTGTGACAGCTGTTTTGGCGTTTAAGGCCTATATCGAACCTGGATATGATAAATAATCTCAAGCTTTTCAAAAACGTAAACAAAATAATAATACCGCGAGTTGAATCCTGCGTGCATCAAACTTGTCATATAGAGGCAGCTCCGAGTTGGTAACAAGATTTTCATAACAAAAATACGAGCAAGTCAAGACTTCACACGTCAGTTGAACGACCTCTGAAACAAACAAGTTGTCAAAACAACACGTGCAAATAACCAACTCAAGATTTCACAACAAAAATGCAATGATTTCATAACACAGGCGAATAACGTTGCCGGCACCCTATAAAAATGGTACGCACATAGGCACGCCCGCTATTCCTGTTCACGACTCCGACCACGTAACATCTACACTGTAATGCTCGTAAAAATCGACAATCATCATTTATCTTAAATCTACCCGGACCTACTCTCCTTACCAAGTGAGAGAACTACTCTTTACATCAAATGAGAGATCTTCACTCCGCCCAGCCTACCTACGAGATTGTCGCAACCGGTCCGACCCTAAAGCCGTCCCCGGATATCCCGCAACCTGAGCCTGAAAGCCATCCAGCCTACGTACGAGCTTGCAGCAACCGGTCCGACCCTAAAGCCGTCCCCGAATATGCCGAAACCTAAGCCTGAAAGCCACCCAGCCTACCTACGATATTGCAGCAACCGGTCCAACCCTAAAGCCATCCCCGGATATGCTGCAACCTGAGCCCGACAGCCACCCAGCCTAACCACGAGCTTGCAGCAACCGGTCCGACCCTAAAGCCGTCCCCGGATATGCTGCAACCTGAGCCCGACAGCCAGCCAGCCTACCCACGAGCTTGCAGCAACCGGTCCGACCCTAAAGCCGTCCCCGGATATGCTGCAACCTGAGCCCGACAGCCAGCCAGCCTACCCACGAGCTTGCAGCAACCGGTCCGACCCTAAAGCCGTCCCCGGATATGCTGCAACCTGAGCCCGACAGCCACCCAGCTTACTTACGAGCTTGCAGCGACTGGTCCAGCTGATTGGGCCTATGATTAAATTTACTTGAACAATTAGAAATTAACAAACGAACTAACGACCATAATATAACATTAATTAATAAAGTATGGAAAATTATATACTCACCGCTTTTCAATATGTTCATATTATCGAAACAATACAACACATTTAAATAAATCAATTAAGAAAACATTGTCAGTTAAATACGAGTAAAACACATTATAAATGTGAAAACCTCACAGAATTCAGAATTTTAATTGCTTTCTAACTAAATCGGTTTTACCGATAATAAATCATTACCCATCCATCCAAATTTTAAAGGAGTGGGGGTAAATTAAATCATATAAAAAAGTCGTCGTAATGTAGATTAACCACAGTTTGAAAATGGCCTTAAACAGACTGTCACAATAATAACAACTAAAAATACTTGCAGAACTTAATAACATTATTAAATTTGATTTACATTAAATTTAAAAAAAATTATGAATAATGGGTTAAATTGTAAATTATTAAAATTATTCAAAGAATTTTCATAATATTGACCATTGTATATTACGTAAATATAAAAAATTATAGGAATTAGAGGAAAGCTTTCAAAACCCTTTGAAAATTCCTTAAACAACCGATGCATAAAATTGAAACTATTATTTAAGTAAAAAAGAATTTTACGTTGGCGTTCCCCAAGGTTCCATATTAAGTCCAATTTTGCGTAATATTTATGTTCCATTTATTAACTATACCCATACGGTGCCAGACACTGTTACCTGAGCCAACATTTTTGCCCTTAACGTATTAATATTTAATCTTATATTATAACTCTAAGATGTATTTTGCAGCATAATCAACCATAATTAATAACTATTGATTGATTGTATTATTATTTTTGGCATTAAAAGCAATATTGTTATGAATTTGTATGGGGTAACTCGGAGTCTTGCACCGCGCAGCGCGTTATAATTTGGCACCGTAAAGGAAGTGTTAAATACATTTGTAGACATGTAAAGTACTTTGTGTTTGCGGAAGATACTGGTTTGGTGATTTCTAGCATTGATTTGCTAATTTGTATAGACCTTTTACAAAAATACCTCATTGAACTTTTAAAATACTCCCATGACTCTGGATTAATTATAAATGCAAAAAAAACTAAATTTATGCATATAAGATCCCCTCATGTAAAGGTATATATTACACCTGAAATAAAAACACACACTTCAGACTGTTAACACGATGAAAGCCTGCATTGTGTACATATGAACATGTTTAACTTGTGAAACGTTTAGGTAGGTGTTATTACAGATTGTTTTTTCATGTGGGATTTTAAAATAATAAAGTTATTTTTTAGGCTAAGAGCAATTGATAGTAGATTCTATAAATTAAAGTACTTTGTTCCAACCCGTACACTTCGAATAATTTATTTATCATTAGTTGAATCATTTATAAGGTATGTAATTATAGCCTGGGAACTTTCCTGTAAAACAAATATCAATCATGTTCAATATGTGCAAAATTCATTCGTTAAATTATTTGGTTAAATTAAAAATTGTATTAAAATAAAACGGTAAATAAATATATCGAAATCTTGGCTAGCGGAAAGAAACTATTTGTATTAGATATTGAGGAAATATTTTGATAATTAATGTACCATTAATTGTTGTTATTTATGTTTCTATATTTTTTATAGACACGTAGTAGAAATATTTTTCACTAAGATTATTATGAAATACTATTTGTTTTTTTAAATTTTAAGTTTATTACATTTGTTTTTATCTATAACTTGTGAAACGTTTAGGTAGGTGTTATTACAGATTGTTTTTTCATGTGGGATTTTAAAATAATAAAGTTATTTTTTAGGCTAAGAGCAATTGATAGTAGATTCTATAAATTACTATTTTTTTTTTAAATTTTAAGTTTATTACATTTGTTTTTATCTATACATATATAAAAAATATACACATCCATACATGTAAATATTTTAACTTTCAATTTATTCTAAGGTTTTGGATGACAAGCACCCGTTAGACAAACTACTAAATAGTCGGGGCTTTTTTTGTCAAATATTTTCTGAAATTTCTTAAAGCCAATAAAAGTCGGTTAATGAATGACAGGAACTAGTTTTGCCTTTTTTTATTTATATGGTAATCGACACTGTTAGCTGAGAATTGAGAGAGAGCAGTTAGTAGTAAAAAAATGCAATTCAGTACGGAATTAATTAATTTAAAAGCAGTTACATTGTGGCTTCTTCCCGAGTATAATTAGTTTTAATTAATAAACTCTTTGTTTCACCAAAACAAAAATTAACTCTCGAACTGATCCTTCGTCAAAACAAAAGAGAAAAAAACAAATTTAATTATACGTTTTGGACTGACGAGGGAAAGGTTCTACCAAAACCAGTCAATAATTGAAAGAAAATTCGGTTGTTAAAAACATATTTTGTTAATTTAGTAAATAAAAGGTTCGTGATGTGAATTGAATATCAAAATGAAATTATTTTCTAAGACACTTTCATGAACTTTTATTTAAATTGAGAATTTCGTAATTTTATTATCGAAATCTTTGAATTCCATTGTGACATTTTTCAATAATGTTGCCAATACTTTACCAGCCTTGTTGCGCCCTTGACGAGATATTTTACACAAATGTAGCTTTAAGCATTACTATTTTTAAGATTAAGAAAGGGACGCTTAGATGGTTTGGGCATGTAGAGCGAATGAACGAAGAGAGGAGGGCAATGAGAATATATGACGCGAATGTGAATGGAAGAAGAAGCCGGGTACGCCCGAGGAAGACATGGCACGATCAAGTGAATCAAATACTCGAGTCGGGCCATGTCAGATGTTGGAATAATAGAACAGAATGTATGAGGCGTTGTTTGAATGTGAATGAAGCAAGAAGTGTATGCCAAGATCGAGTTGTTTGGCGGTCCGTCCTCTCTGCCCACCCTTGCGGGGAAACGGCGTGATGGTTAGTTAGTTAGTTAGTTATTTTTATTTTTATTTTTATTTTTATTTTTATTTTTATTTTTATTTTTATTTTTATTTTTATTTTTATTTTTATTTTTATTTTTATTTTTATTTTTATTTTTATTTTTATTTTTATTTTATTTTTATTTTATTTATTTTTATTTTATTTTATTTTTATTTTTATTTTTATTTTTATTTTTATTTTTATTTTATTTTTATTTTTATTTTTATTTTATTTTTATTTTTATTTTTATTTTTATTTTTATTTTTATTTTTATTTTTATTTTTATTTTTATTTTTATTTTTATTTTTATTTTTATTTTTATTTTTATTTTTATTTTTATTTTTATTTTTATTTTTATTTTTATTTTTATTAAGAAGTCATTCCCACTTAAAAATTCCTTTGATATCTTTGTTATAAATAAAGTTGTTTTATTTGCATTGATTTTTTAAAAAGCGTACCCTATTTGTAAGTAAATCTAAATATTCTCTAGACTTTTGGAATACAGAAAAAAAATCTTAGAGAGTAATTGTTTTCAAGAATCCTTGTTTGTTCTAATTAATCTTGGTAGTTAGGGACTGAAACTGTGTTTGCACCCTTTTGGACTTACATAGGTATACGTAACTGATTTGCCTAATTTGTAAGTGATAGCGCGCTTTCAAAGCTCAGAGGTACAACCTCCCAATTCTGAACCCGTATTATTCTCTGCCCTAATTCTTTTCGCATCGCAACCTTTCTGAATTAAGTTGCCTCGGTACTCCTGGCTCTGGCAGTGAAACTTGTATGGTTTAAGATAAAATAAAATTCCTGAATAAATGTGAAACCACA
This sequence comes from Halesus radiatus, assembly GCA_022606495.2. Lineage (NCBI taxonomy): Eukaryota > Metazoa > Arthropoda > Insecta > Trichoptera > Limnephilidae > Halesus > Halesus radiatus. The sequence goes on from JAHDVE020004044.1 coordinate 265,456, forward strand.
GTTTAAACGCACTTTGAAAGCCAGGAAAATGACTAGAAAATACCTCGGGTTGTTGCCTCATTACTGAGGATGGCAACCCCCACTCTAATAATCCTGATGAGGCTCCTCTACTCCCCACTGCTGAATAAAGAGTTGAGGACACCGTCGTCCCGGCAGCGGTGTGCACAGAGTTTTTTTTTGTTAGGGAAGGCAGTAGGAAAGAGCGAAATTTTTTTTACAGTAACTCCACATAGGAGACCCTGAAGGAAATAATTTCCTTCAAGGCCCTTATCATCTTTGGGGATGCTGTGTGGAGGGTCTTTTAGAGGATAGGAAGGAGTGAACTTGGGTCTCAAAGATAGCCTTGTTGTAGGATGGAGGAAACACAGAGGCCGCCGATTATTCCAAAGCCGAGCTGTTGAACATAGGAACGAGTCGTAAAAGCGACCAGTTCTCATGTGACAAATGCCGACTGTGTGCAAATGTTGGGCACGCATTTGGCGTGTTTCCCGACTATACACCGGTGCCAAAAGGATCAATGACGCTAGTTCCTCAGAGCATCTTCCATTAAAATACCGGTAGAACAAGGATAGCATTCCCACCTGACGCCTGTGCTCCAAAGATTGCAATCCGTTTGTTAAGATTGGCAAATCTATCAAACGGACCGCCCGTTTCTGCACAGAGTCAAGGGTTTTTTTCAGATATTTTGGGACTCCTGACCAGACAGAATTAATAAAACTATCTCATGAAAAAATAAAAATAACTAAGACAAACACATATAAAATCTTTTAATATCCCAATTTGTGAAACCTCCCATAGGAAACGAAGTTTTAAATAGGAGTACAATGCTATTGAGCTATTCAATTCTCTACCTAGTGTCACTAAAAATTCCTTTAAAACAATATAAAGAAAATATCATAAGATCATTAGTTACCTCCAATCAACATGTGTCCTTCTAAATTCTTTTATGCCTTTAAATTAGTTTATTTTTGAATAAAATTTTTTGAAAATTTTTGAAAAAAAAATAAACTAATCTATTAATCTAATTGTCAATTAAATTGAAATCTATTTGACATTTTCATCAAACGTATACAATAATCTAGCTGATCAACTACTCTTGTAAATTACCATCTTAACACAGGCGTTGCACACCTAGTGAGATGGGCAATTATACGTCAGCCAATAAAAAAATAAAAAAGTAGAATAAATTTTTTTTTGTAAGTTATCGCTAAAATTGGATAATCTGCTGACTTCAGCTGATGTTGGTTAGGATTACTTGCTTCATTTAATATCGAAATAACCGTTTAAATTATGCATTTTATAAGCCAATTACCGGACATATATTTTATTCTAATTTTTTCTACGGCAAAATTGCATGAAAGAGACCCAACATAATATTTTAATAATTTCGTTATTAAAGTTGTCCTAATTTATAGAGGTACCAACAGATGGCACTGATTACTACATTTGTGATTTGTAGCGAAAGGCACGGCCAACACAACTGAGTTTCCCACTGAACGCGCATTGCGCACACATGTACATTTTTTGTGTGTAATACGGTCAACATTTGAATATGACATGTGCGTCATTTTGCATTCTTAGTTCCTGCTTTTGACATGGTATAGTAGAGGCAGTCGGTGAGCGCGCGCGCGGCGGCGAAGTTAGTATCTGGAACTACACCCTCATTTTTAGTGTAGATTGTTTTCTTGCAGTAATTTTATAATTGTTAATATTTTTATGTGAGTAAGGTAGAATAGACAGCACTTTGTGTAAATATGGATGCGCATGTTATATGTCTATCGCATCGGTGATTTCCTTCGCCTCTCCTGCTTTTAACAATGCATTCGACTATGAACTTCTCCACATTGGAGTCTTCAGTTAGTGGCGAGCGACGTGTCCAAAGTTTCTTAGAGTTTGTTGTAAGCAGACATAATGGATGTCTAACCCTTCCAGAATGGCTAGATTGGTGCGCTTGACTGTATATCCAGAGCATTCTCCGAAAATAATTTACCAACTGAGCCAACCGGTTTCAGATAAAGCCGTCTTCTCATTACAGGTTGATTTAGTCTGAAACAAATTTGTTGTAAATTCGAATATTATAGTGAATATTAATATTTCTTAGCCTCCCTCAATGGAACAATAATTTTAAGCAAAACGCCTTGTTCTATCGGGCATCACACACTTTCAACACATGCTACCCACAATTTGACACCTTTAACTCTGCAACACACTCTACAAAGTCACACCGGCGATATCTGCTCATTTCATAGTACCAACATTCTATTCTTCCTTCATATTATATTTATACACTTTTCATACGTCTTCTTTTACTTTTTATTTTAAAATTTAACAAAAGAAAAAAAAAAACAATGCAAAAAATTCCGATAAACTACTTATTTTGTAGTTTATCTAAAGGGAGCTTCTTATTCAACCTCAACATTTATAGATAGGGTAACAATATATATATATATATATATATACATAATATATAAATAAAAAACATTAAAAAAAACATATGTAACAAACTTAAAATAAAAATATTTCTCAAGAATCTCACTAAAAATGTGTCTATAAAAATATATTTAAAAAAAATAAAATAAAAAACACAAACGGCAGCAATAAATCATACATAAAATAATATTTCCTTATTATCTAATACAAATAGCTTCTTTATTTCAGCGGGTAACATATTCACTGCATAAACGTTACAATTATAATTAATTAGATTAATAATCTGTAATGTTATAAATATTTGTACAATTTTAATAAATAAATATTACATCTAAGAATAGTGTGATCTAAAGTTCTTTGTTCATATTTGTTAATTATAAATATGAAATCACACAAATACATTTCAACTAGATCGATTCATCTTACACCCGTATTAAAACAAATTGTTATGTAACTTTTAAATTTATATTTCTTCTTTTATTTTGTACTACCTGTTGTGAACCCGGCCTCGATTGCAATTTAAAAAAAAAAATGAAGTTACGAGGTATTGAATTCTTGTTTGTCGTTTGGGTACCATAATTGATTTGACAGCGATTTACTATATCTAAGCAAATAAAAAAAAAACATTAATTTTAAAATTTTATTTCATTCTAAAAAAATATTTTTTCAAAACACATTAATTTTAAAAGTTCTTAAGTAGGTGTCTAATTGTGTTATCAATTTATTAAATATTTTACTTAAAAAAACCTTTTGAATAACCTCAACATAACATAGCGGATTCAACGTTTTTAATACTAATCTTTAAACGTTATAGCAACCGTTTTACGTATTAGATTTCATACAAACTACTCTCTTTATCTTTCCTGCATTAATAATAACAAACTGTGCTATTTTTAGCGAAACCGGTCCTGTAATTTTCGAGATAATCGAGGACAGACAGATACACATTCATTTTTGTATGTATAGACAGATATCTTCATAATTTTAAATTGAATTCTTCGTAAATCACTAGATTCACTTATGTACACTAACCAAGAGGAAACCTGTAAATGGTCAAATTCATATCACTTATTTTTTATATCTTTTTTTTTTGTAAACTGTTGATCTATAAAATAAAAAATATTTTTTGTTTTGTTTTTTTTTTCATTTATTTTTTTATTTTTTAATTAAAAAAAAAATAATATAAATAGCTTTATTGAAAGTATCTCCTCTTAAGATCTTAATTCAAAAACAAAAGCCGAGTCGATAGTGTATTATTAAGATACACCGCTTTCATTCCAATAACGTTAGTGCAAATTAATGTAAGCAAATAATAATGCAGCAAATATAAATCTCCCGCCTGGCACCATCTGTAGGAATTAATTCGACGCTCCAAAGCGATAAATAAATATTACGTTCTTTGATAATCTGATTCCGAGAGAAATGGAAGAATGAATATTTATATTGCGATTAAGTGCTTTGTTAAATTAACGAAACTTCGTCGTTTATTTTAGGAGGATTTCGGATTTGGATGAAAAAGTATCTTTTTAGATACTTGAGCCTATAAATTTGCGGCTAAAATTTTGAATCATTTCCTTCATGAATATTTTATCCAAGTTCACATGAAAATTTTCTCGTGAAGAAGTTAAACGGATCTCACATTTTTAAAGGTTTCATTGTATGTATTTTTCCGATTAAAATAACAAATTAAATTGTAAATTACGGAAGGAAAACATTTCCATGTATGTATCACGAATTCAAAGCGACTCGAGTATTTTCTTGATACGTAAGAAAACATATTACTTGCAAACTTTCGCGAAATTCAAACAAAATGAAAGGCGGTTTCACAAGTCTAGTCAAACTTATACGAGATTTGGATTATTGTATTTGTACGATTTATGGCTGTATGATATATGTTTCTGCAGGGTTCGTAATTTCCTTTGTTGCATATCTAGGAATTGTAAAAAAAAACAGGCGGAATTTATTAGAACCAAACCAACACATATTTTCCCTTTTTATACAAATTGACCAGTTGTCTACTCTACGTTCACGATAAAATTATACTATGTCATTTTTTACCCGTCTATTTTTGACTTTTTTTAATTTTTTTTCGGCACAATTAGGTATACGAGTATATGATAAAAATGAAGTAGCGAACTGAAAATGTGCAATCTTCATGATGCCAGAGCTAACTTTCAGAAGCTTTCAGTTGAACATTTCAAAAGGTTTTCTGCTTATCAGTTAAGGTAATTACTAACAACGTTTGTTTTGTGAGTTTTCAAGTATTATTTTCTTATTGAACAATTGAATAATACGCATGTAGCAAACAAATAGGCATCTCATCATTTTTTTAGAGTAAAATTGATATTTGAAAACTACGTTATAATGGTGGTCAAATGCAGGTTACATTGAAAATACGACAGTAGAGCAAACAACAGCTTTTCTACCGGAAGAACTATGTTATTAAAAAAAATACTTACAATCATTTCTGGGTTACGGATAATCTGAAAATATTTAAAAATCTCCTACTACCATCACAGTATGCGAAAACTGTTGCTTACGTCGTGATGGAAGACAAAACTTAATAATAACATTATGAAATTTGATTTAAAGTAAATTAAAAAAAAAATAATTTAAAAGCGCCTGTATACGCAGCGGCGAGCAGTGATACCAGTGCACAGAAATATCTTACGATTAGGAACCGTCACACTACCATAAGGCGTACACTATCAATCAAACTGTATTTACATTTCACGAATCACAGCAAACCTAATATGTCTCTAATACATCATTTAACCCAACGCAATCTTTCTTCATTAACCTGAAAAGAGCGACACACAACTTCCAGCGAGGTGTGCTTTAGTCTCACGACCCGGTCTTTCATATTACGGGAATGTTAACGAGGTTCCCTGAAAACAGCTTTCGGGCTTCTCCCAATTAAGTGACGAAATTTCTTTGTCAGCAGAATTAAATTCGGCGAAATTGTTGCGAGGGAAACTGCTAACGAACTAACGAATTTCAGCAAATTAATGCATACATTTTTTTTTAAATTTCATGTTGGTAATCAAATTCATTTAATAAAATGCACAATTTTACCTCATAATAAATACAGGAATTTTATACTGAAGCAGTAAAAGTCTATTTTACGGTGAGCTTTTGCAGCTACAATACTGTATGGGACAATTATAACATTAAAAAGAAAAAAAAATATTAAGAAAGACAAACAATCCCGTGTTACGAATAACCTGCTAATATTTGAAAATAATAAATCTCCTACTACCACCACAGTAAACGGAAAATGTTGTTTGTGTCGTGATAGACGGCTTAGCCAGCCGAGGAATTGAACTTACGACGGCTACCCAGACGCGATGCCAACGTAGCCACTGACATACATATTGTATCTTGTGATAAAATCTTGTAAATCTTGTATCAAGTTAGAGTACGCTCCTGCTGTATGGACCCCGTACCGGAAAAAAATATTTGAAGGAATACCTTTTTTTTTCTCAGGGTCCCGTAATTTATGCATCATAAAGATTTGCTCTCTGAGACGCGCTACCAAAGCGGTGGAGTGGGACCCTTGCAGTAAAAGCGTACAAAATTATTCATTATTTGATAAATTCTTTGTGCCAAACAACTACTGCCATGGGCGGGACCACAATATGCATACCACATGGCAGAACAGACGAGTTGGCTAAGCAAAACATGACACAGGGTATGGTGCTGCTAAAAAACACCTCTCTTGATATCTTTAACTTGAAGGTTTCAAGAGACATGCAAATATTTCTTAATTTATGTCGTTCTGATTAACTTTTATTTTGAAATATATTTGTGTATATTTGTTATTATTCATGTGCACAGTAAATGGACGTAGACCGTTATACAAAAAAAAGACAAGCATATTTTTCGGGACTCCATAGCTCACGGTGGAAAAGGTGTTATGAGTTAAAATTGAGTAGGCACCACCTGGTTTCACCAAAGTTACAAAACTCTCTTCTGCTAAATGAAAAAAAATACAAATTATTACCGAATAAACAATTTCTTGTCTTGTAGGTATTATCTATTAATTTTGTTTTGAAGAGTTTAATCGACTAAGTACATTTGTTACTTAATTTTATTTATTTGCTACCGGTTTCGAGATCTGACATGTGAGACACAGTATGTAGGTATAACTACTAGAAATTTAAGAACTAGAATCAGGGCACATGAACTCTGTTAACGAATTAACTACTATTCCGAGTTTGCTAATCACTTATTAGAGACAGGCAATAGTTTGAATTAATAAATAAATAAAAATTATATTTGAACAATCAATTTTTGATACAGACGTTAAATTGTGCGCCCTGGAAACTTTAAAAAATGAACAAAAATAATATCACCCTTGTTAACCATGTTTCCTTGTTATTTTGACTGTTCCCACCGCCTCCCCCTCTTTTCCAAATCACCACTCTCACTACCCTCACCTAATAATGTCTAATTATTTCTGTACTTGTTTAATTTAAATTAGTTTTAAGAAAGCTGGTGAATCATACGGATGTGTAAAAACCAGTAGCAAATAAAATAAATTAAGTAACAGATAAATTGTCTAGAAAATCTTAAATAGTTAATGTCCAAGATACACAAAAAAATCTTTTAACCCTAGAATGGAAGCGTTTTCTTTACAAGTTTGCTCCCATTTTAAATTAGGTATTTTTCTCCAATATTTAATTAATCTTTTTCGTTTAGGATAATAAATATTGTGATCACCAATAATAACTATATTTATTGCTTAAATTGATAAAAAAAGAATAATTTACTCGTTTTTGTGCTTGGAAACCGATCAGTAAATTTCTACCATCAATAGTTCCTACCATACAATAAGACGTGAAATTTCTTTAGCGAAAAAAATGTTAAACTTACCTACGAGAAAAAGGCGCAACCTGCTACTATGAAGACAAACGCACTGCTGAGGAAAAAATTCTAGAAAAGCATATTTTGAAAAAGGCTAGCGCAATCGGTCAGTACTACAGTGAAAAATTAGTTTGAAGTTGGACATAATCAATTTTACCCTCGCTGCCATTCTAGGGTTAAGAGTTCGATATGTAATAGCTCTACAGATTTTGTTGGAAATAATATTGTTAGCTGAAAAAGTTTCCTATAAATTAGATTGAAAAATGTGTACATTTTCTCGGACGTAGGAACCGACCGTTGGAGAGTGTTTAGCCCAATAAAAATAGTTTTCCGCTTTATAGCTAACGTGAGGAGCTCACTGTGATAAAAAATAAAATTCAAGGGCTATTATGGCTTTATTATATTTGTTATGCATTTTCAGCAATTTTTTTAATAATTATCTTTATAACTATTAAATTTAAATTACGTACAACAAAAAAACACACGTCAAAGACATCTACGGAAATTTGAAAATACTTCCGTTTAACACCAGTCCCACCTCTGAAATTACAAATACCATCTTGCATGTTTTTTAATTAATAAAAAACAAATACATAATTATTCCACTTACTTAACTTAAATATATACATATTATATTAATTAACGCATACATACATATTATTCTTAACCTATTTTAATACTTATATTATACATCATATTACATTATATTATTTATATACCTTACATATTATTCCTATATTACACATTATTCCTATTACACATTATTATTTTGCTGACTTCTTTTGACATTGAACAGTTTTTTTTAAATGTTCTTATTCGATTCTCCGTTTTCAGGCTATCGGGAAGGAAATTGTATATATATATATATATATATATTTACATCCTTATGAGCTATTTTTCTTTTACCATTTTGTTTGTAAGTTTTATTTACTATGTACTTTTGCTATTTTTGATATATTAAATTCGCAACCGGTTTCGACACAACCGTGCCATTCACTAGCGTTCTCAAATAAAAAAAATAGCGAAAGTACATAGTAAATAAAACTTACAAACAAAATGTCTAGAAATTGCTATATAGTGAATGCCGAAAAAATACCAAAAAATTATTTTACCATTTTCAGTCTTTACTGTATTCGTGTACAATTAATTATGTTGTATTGTGCAGTATTCGTATAGTTGTGATGTTTAAATACATGCTGTGTTCGTTTGTATAAGACCATTTTGTATTTTGTAGATTAATAGGCATGTATTATATGGGCACAGTTTTCAGATTTTCAGCACGTTCATTTCTTGGTATAGCTTTTTTGTGGGGGTGTCTGGGTTATAAATGAAAAAGCTTTTTTATTACTTCATTCTGTATTATTTGCAATTAGTTCAAGTATGTAATGTGTGTGTTTCCCCATATAACTATTAGGTAATTTAGGTGGGACTGAATTAACAGGTAATGAATGTACAGGCCCCTCTTAACGTGTGCTCGTAAAAGATGAGCTATTCTAATAAACCAATTAGTGGGATGATTTTGTGTTTTAGTTTTTGTATGTGCTGTTTAAAGGACAAGTGTTTATCAATATATAGACACAGGTATTTTTCACTATCTAAGATGCAGAGATTTCTTTCTTTTATTTGTTTTGGTTTATGAATCAGCGTTTTTCTATTTGGTGAACTTAAGATCATGTAACTAAACGGATTGTGTACTTTAATTCAACAGTCGGCACATACTAACGCCACACTCAATTACAATCATGACGTACACCAACACAACACAAGAAACCACAACAAACTTCATAATATACACTCAAAAAAATATGGACAAAAATCTTTAGAATATATAGCTTACACACAATACAATAAATTACCCAACGAAATTAAAAATGCAAGCCAATGTTAAAGGCCTCAAAGTAAGATGCTTAAACTCTATTATTTGAAAGATGCTGTGATGTGTCTCTTCAATAAGTACAACTATATAATGTACCAGTAATGTGTTTCTTTATAATAAGTGTCTCTGTACACTTATGTATTGTAAATGTTGTTAATGTACTGTGAATGTTAATTACGAGTATGTATCTTAAATATTAAGTATGTTTGTTTAAAAAAAACTGTACTGCGGGTTCTGCATTTAATCCCAAAATGTGTTTCTTAAGTCTTGGGAATACAATGCATAGTGTATTGTATTCTTTTTAATAATAAAAAAACTAGACTATTCTGAACGTATATTCATGAAAATATGTATACAAATGAAAATTAGAGTTTCGAGTAGGCTCACATGATTAGAATTCAAAAACTTTTGTAATTAGTTCCGTCAGTACGGTCTCCAGTCATCATGTATTTACCATGCGATCTCACTGTGTTTATTTACATACTGAAAATTGTTTGGAAAACAAATTAACAAAAATATTCAATGTATTGTTTAAAAACGCCATAAAACAATACAGATCTTTTTTATCATATAGTCTGTGTTTACGATCATTGGCTATGAATCCGAACGTCGCGAGTTCAAATCCCAGTCAGAAAATTTATCTATTTATTTTTTGATTTGGGTTATTTCACAATTTATTTAATTAAAATAATAAATAGTATTTTTGCGGTACGTTAAAATGTGGTAGATACTTTCAGTATAGCCCTGGTGAAAGACCACCATTCAGAATCGAAACGTTGCTTGAGATGGCTTTACCCGTATTTGGTGACCAGATCGGAATAACCAGGTACTTCCCCACCCGCCTCTTTCCCATCTCATTCCCCGCCCTACTACTTTCAGCCTCACAAGATACCCCGTATGGGGATGCCATAGTCTCTCTGGCTCCAGACGGTTGGAAGCAGCTGGCACTCTTGTGCGGTACTCACTTAAGAGTTTCGGCTACCGAGCAATACTGCGGTGCCAGTGAAATGTTCACATCAGGAAAAGTTAACTACTCTTATGCTACAATGCGGCAAAAAGCGCATCTCCCGATGAAAGCTACTTAATTCTCAAAATGTTATAATAAAAGCTGCAATCGTGTGGTTAAAAGCCCCATTCTTAAACATGGATGTTCCAAAAATCCCCATAAGAGAAATTTATTATGTGAATATACTATTCTTATTATAATAATTTTTTCATATGTTATTCCTCTTGTAAAACCTTTTCTTTTCATGTTATGTGGGCATACTGTAAATTTATTTCCTCTCTTTTCCATGTTTTATTTTTTATATTGTACGATGTACTATAATGCCTATATGGATTTCAATGCATTGCACAACCCCTGCATGTAGCCCGGAATAAAAATATTAATATTATTAAATTTACTTCAACGGAAACTAGACAAAAAAAGAAAATCAAATCTAACTTCGTTTCTAATGTTTCTTTTGTAAGTGATCTTCGAATGATAATTTAGATACGTTATAATGAAGTGTCAAGTTCGTTTGAAATATGAATTAAATATTGTAATGTAACCATTTAGTTCTGACGTCTCAGAACGTGCTAACCCGTACTTTGAAATAATCCTGAATTACGATGAGGTCTAGACGGTGTTTTGTCACAAATTCGGTTGCAAAGTTTTTGATATCTTTGCGAAAAGTTTAATTTGTTCTAACTTGCGCACTGTTAATTTTAGCAAACTGCTGTCTCTCGGCAAAGTTTGACAGGGTAGACAATAATATTTGCACAAAGTTGTGCAATGTAATTGTTATGAAAACATGTGTAAAATAGAAACTGTGGTAATTGAAATGATTAAGTAGGTAAATTTCTCTTCAACAGCAAGTTATATGCCGTGAATTTATCTAAATCAAAATTTCCAAAAAAATAGGTGTATCTATAGTTTCAAGGAATGATAAAATAAAAATAATTGTAAATAAAAAGAAATTTAAATTTCCAATTAATAAGGAGGTCCGGAAATAAGACACGACCAATGTCTGTGAAATTAACAAGATTGAGAAAGAGACGCTTAGACGGGTTGGATATGTAGAATGAATGGACTGAGAAAATAATGTAGTATTGGATAATTTTAGAATAAGTTTTCAAGGTATTTATTAATTGTTTTTGTGTTTAATTCGTAGAACCCCTTTTAATTTATTATTATTTTTAAATTTAATGTAAATCAAATTTAATAATGTTACTTAATTAAGTTCTGCAAGTATTTTTACATTTTATTATTGTGACAGCTGTTTCGGCGTTTGAGGCCATTTTCAAACTGCGGTTAATCTACATTGTGACGACTTATTTACATGACTTTATTTACTCCTACCCCTTTCCAATTTGGATGGTTTAAAAAAAAATTATGATTTATTATCGGTAAAACCGATATGGTTAGAAAATAAAATAAATAAATTAAGAAAACATTGTCAGTGAAATACGAGAAAACACATTATAAATGTGAAAACGTCGCACAATTCAGAATTTTAATTGTTTTCTAATTAAATCGGTTTTGCCAATAATAAATCATTTATTTTTTAAAAACCCTGTCCAAATTGGAAAGGGGTAGGAGTAAATAAAATCATATAAACAGGTCGTCACAATGTGTATTAACCACAGTTTGAAAATGGCATTAAACGCCGAAACAGCTGTCACAATAATAAAAACTAAAAATACGTGCAGAACTTAATAGTAACATTATAAATTTGATTTACATTAAATTTAAAAAAATCCAAGGTTTATATTTTCGAGACTACTGGTAGGTACTATTCTTGTTTATATCCGTCAGCCTTTTTATCAGGAATGCTGCGTATTAGTAGCCTTAAGAACAGATAGAGAGCGAATGTAGTTGTTTTGGTATCCGGATTGCTTACAATAAAAGAAGTTTCACCTGTAATCATTTATTGATGAACTATAATCATTTAATAAAAAATAGTTTTAACTGCTACCAACCGTCTGGAGCCAGTGAGACTGGCATTCCCAATTGAAAAATGTTGTGAGGCTGAAGGTATTGGGGAGAGAAAGGAGAAGGGGAAGAGCAAGGTGGAGAAATACGTGGCTATTCAGATCTGGTCACCAAACACGACTAAAAGCCATTTCATGCAACGTTTCAATTCTGAATGATGGTCTTTCACCAGGGCGATACTGAGAGTATCTTCCACTCTGGAACGCGAGCAAATATGCTGTACGATTATATTATTTTTAAATGAATTAATCGTGAAACAACACAAATTAATTAAATAAAATTTACTTGCGCAAGCCGGGATTTGAAACCGCAATCTTCGGATTCGTAATCGATAGCCTTATCCCTCGACCATGGAGGCCGTCAAATAATAAAAAAAAAAAAATTTAATTATGCGGGCAGAGAGCTGTGTTTCCGTGAACATGCCACGAGAAATAAACTTTCGGTTCGCAGCTGATATTCCAATGTTGCTAGCAGTTGTCGTGGAGAGCATATAAATATATTTTGCTCCGATTATAGTGCTAGGCTACCCTGTTTTGCTGATAACCTCTTGAATAGTTACATCAGTAATCGTCTTTTCCGTTCTCATGTTTCATTTAGGTTAAGTTAATATTATTTTCTACGATGATTAAATAAAAATAAGCAACAATTTCCCCTTATTTAAAAACAAAAATAAATTAAATATTAAAAATATTATTAGGTTTATATTTTCGTTTTTGTTTTCTTACAGATTTAAAAAAAATAGCAAAAAAGGTTTATATATAGCTTTCAGAACTAATCATAATATAGGAACAAACCTAAAGGACTCAAAAAGTAGAAATACTAAACTTAATAATAGTGGCATATATGAATTAAAATGTGACCACGCCGACTGTAAAACTACCTATATCGGACAGACAGAAAGGCTCTTTCTGAACTAGATTCAAATAACATATACGATGTTATAATAATGAAAGAACTTTTTCAAAATTTACTGAACATCTCCTAGTGAATAATAACGTCCCGCTTGACAACAACGAGCCTAAACCCTTACATATGGAAACAGAGGGTCTTAGATTAAATTTACTTGAACAAATGGAAATTAATAACGAAAAATTCTCATATAATATTAAATAATAATGTAAGGAAAATTATTTATTTTCCACTTCTCAGAATGTTCACAAGATCTAAAAATATAACAATTTAAAATATGTCGATAGCATTCAAGCCTTTATAAAACAATGCGGAGAAAATAAAAAAAATACTTTTAAGTACCTCACAGAGAATCTTTATGACAATTCTTTTCTCAGTAAATTGGTTTCAATCCTTTTGAAAATCCCAGTGAGTATATCATTATTTGTTATTTTGTAAAAAAAAAGAAGAAAATATAGAATCATTATTATGATTATTACATTTGATTTCCAATAAATAAAAAAATAAATAAATGGAGTTCTGCGAAAATAAGATAAAAACAATTATTAATTATTAGTTCTATAATGATAGTTAAATAAGCATTTTTTTTACCAATTATTAAACAAAGGAAAATGTCGATACGACCAACTGAAAGTTGGGTCATTTCAAGGAAATGGTGAAGAATGCATATGAGAAGACACATACATTTTATGTGACTGAAAAAAGGATTGAACGACGAAGAACGTCTTCCTCTGCTACATCTTCATAAGAATAATTAGTCGGATCAGTAAATTCCCCAAGTAAAGTAAAAGTGCAAAAGATTCATTCCCCAAAATCTTAATTTAGATGTTAGGTAGGTACCTAAATAAATCCATGATTTTACCGGCGCAATTTTCAAAAATGAAAACTGCTGAACTGTGAAAGTATTTCATAAAACTCTGCCTAAAATTATAAAATATTTCATTAAGAGATTCCTTGCACGAAACACCTTTGATTATTTGTGTGAAGTCAATTGTTGCTGATTTATTCCTCGTCTAGGGATTGACATAAACACTCAAGGTTGGTACTTGCAAAACAAAATGCCTTGAAATTTATGAACAATCAATGGGTCTGTTTTATATTCACTTTAAATATTTTAATTACTCAAATCACTTCTTTACGTGTGGGAAATATGTATTTTTGGGAAAATATTTAGAGGCTGACGTGATTGAAGTGGGGAAAGGAATAGAATAGGAAAGATGAAGTTTTATGTTGACCCCTTTTCAGTGGCGTGCATTATAATATGGCCAAATGTAGGCTGCGTGTAGTTTTTCATGTTCTGATATGAATTGTGCTTTGAATATTTGAAAATCGCAATTGAGCGTTCGAGTTCCTTACCAAATTTATGGAGAAATACATTTTGACAGTCTTTAAAATATGTTTTATTTATTAATATAACATAAACGCATAAATTCGTTTGGAACCACTTTAATTTAATATAATAATGGACCGGTTTTGGAAGTACTCATCCTTCATCAAGACGATATTAAGACAAAACTAAGACACAACATAATGACACATATACATGAATATTTACGTGTTGAACTGGGAGCCGACCAAAGGGGAAGAGATAATTAGGGGGTTTTCTGGAGGAACAAAGCAATTCACTGGAATTTTTTTTGTTATTGTTAATTATTTTATTGTTGTTATCTTTTTATTATTGTTCGTTTTCTTAGGGTGGGCCCAGCTTTTTAGCCTATATGAACTGCACGCCTCTGCTGGCTTACGAGATCTGTTGGAAAAACATAGTTAAAACCATTTTGATTCTGAATGCTGATCTCTTTCCAGGATGATACTGAGAAGATCTCACACAAAATTGATCGTTTTTCGATGAATTGAAAAGTCTTGCACTCCCCCTTCTTTCCTAGTAATAATATTAACAACACATTTTATTAATTTTGTTAAATCAATATGAACAAGATATTTAAGCACATCTAAAACTAATTTTCGTAATTACAATTTTTATTTTATTTATTCAGGAACCAGTCGTTATAGATGATATTACCTTCATAAAATTACAGATTAAAAAATAATTACACATGAGATACATGTCAATATAAATACGATTTTCGTATTATTGACATAAACAAAGTGAGCATGGTTGTAAGAAATAATATTTTACATAGGTGTATGCATATATAAAAAAAACATATTTAAACAAATAAATTAAAAATGGATAACAGTACAATTTTCATATAATTTAAAGTATCAATTTAGTTAAGAGGAACGGCTGCGCGGCCTGTTTTATACAAAGGTTAATTTTGGATTTTATTTCAAAATACTAGCGATTTAAAAAAATATTTTTTTTACCTACCTACTATAAAAATATAATGAAATACAAATTAAAAATAAGAAAGGGAAAAATAAGCATTATGGTGGACTTAAATATAGATTAAAAACGATCAATTTACTTTGGAACACGAATTTGCCGTCCATAATTTAAAATATCGACCCGAGAAAACGTTTTTTTTAAAGATTATTTATTTTCAATTTTTATTTTATGTAATCATATTTACGTAGCAAATACGACTTTTTTACCATAAGCCAGCAAATAATTGTCAAAGTGCTTATGCCTCTAAAATCATGAAAAATGTATTACTTTAATGGCCTATAATAAATATCATAATTTAGTACAAAAATAAATAAATAAACTTATAATCCATAATCCAAACAAAATATTTACTATACCTTTAATTAAAAAAAAGATCATTCAGTTTTGGTGGGTATTTTTACCTGAAATCCAATAATACGTTTTGTATGAAACAGACCCCGCAGCCGTTCCTCTTAACTTCGTTTTTAAAAAATTCATGTTACAATTGAAGATATCTAAATATCGTAGGGTACTGTGGTTTCGAAGATACGTTTCATTAAAGAGTTTTGAACATATTTAGCTTTACAGTTTATAATAGTGATGTAATGGTAGTAGAAGTATTTCAAATATTGCCAGGTTTGACGTAAAATTGAAATTATTGCCCTAAAAATAACGGCTTGCGAATTGCGAGAGGGGTTACTATAATATTAAGTTTGTTTTATCAACAAGCCGATCATCAGAGGTATTAAATTTGATTTCTTGCTCGGAAAGGGACAATCCAGTTATTTTTAAATCAATGGTACAAACATTACACTCGTAACAAAGAAGATGCCTACTTTTGTTCTGCAAATCAAAATCACCTTCCCCGAAAACTAAACAGGTAGGTAGTGAAAATGGAAAAGAAATTAATCTTCAGATAAGAATTAATTAAACGCAGGAGACGATGCGAAACAACGATAAAGGTGTTAAATTGAAATTGAAAAAGGTGTTTTATTGGAGATTTTTGAGGTACTGAAAATAAGATTTTCAACTTTTGATTTTAGAATGAAATTTATTACTTGTTATTTTTTTACCAAAGTCAAATTTATTTGCTATGTGTAGTATAAAATTTATATTACGCTTCCAATATGCCTTGAGAAAGATATCAAATACCAATTTTTATTTCTTTAATGGTTTTTCGAGAACATAATTATAAAGGATTGTTCGATGTCTGTCTCGCTGGGAAAATTCTTGTGTCGAGGCAGACCATAAATTATATAAAACAATAAGATAATTATTAGAACAAATACATTGAAGTTAAATTTGAAAATATTATTTAGGTGTAGAGAGATTAGATTATATATATTGTTATGTCGGATGAAAGGATGAAAGTGAACTGAATGCCGTAGAAATGAGATCTCTGAGACGAATGTGTGGTACAACCATGTGTGATCGTGTGAAAAACATTGAAATTCGTAAAGAATGCAAGGCTGATGTAAGCGTAATGAGTAAGATTAAGAAAGGGACGCTTAGATGGTTTGGGCATGTGGAGCGAATTAACGAAGAAAGGAGTGTAAGAAAAATGTATGACGCGAATGTGGATGGAATAAGAAGCCGCTGACGCCCGAGGAAGACATGGCACGATCAAGTGAATCAAATACTTGAGTCGGGATATGTCAGAAGTCGGAATAATAGAAGAGAATGTATGAGACGATGTATGAATGTGAATGTAGCAAGAAGTGTATGCGAAGATCGATTTGTTTGGCGGTCCGTCCTTTCTGCTCACCCCTGCGGGGAAACGGCGTGATGGTTAGTTAGTTATATTTTGGAAGTTTTATAACCCAGGTAAAAGCAAAAATATAAAAATTGAATTGCCTTTGCACACAGACAAAGGTAGTATCAAAATTGATTAGGCACGTCTAAGAATGATACATGATTCATAGACCTCAGCAATTATCTTACGATAAGATATCAAGATGACACCATAAAAAAAAACACCAAATTAATGAATTTCAAAATAGCTAAAATTTTATTTCCGTTTGTAGACTTTAAATAATGTTTAAGAGCCAGCATTCAACCCTAATTATCGCTTTGTAGGTCGCTGTCTTAAGCAATTCCTCAAATGATTTTTCTGCAAATTCTACAAGGGTAGATTAAAAAAAACTGAGTTTCATTACATATTTTTTCATTTAATTAATAAAATTTAAAAAACGGACAAAATACATTTTTTATTGTTTTTCTTAGTCCTTCTCACTAGGGGTTCTTGTGCTGAGGCGGACTTGGTTTTATTTAAAAAAAACTGATTGTTTTCAAGCTCTTACAAAGTTCTTTTCAAAGTGTTGGATAACTATTTTATTTCTTTGAGCCAGGTTTTGATTTGATTTTGGAAATAATTTGGCTTTTCTGATTTTATTTATTTTATGGCTAATGGAAGTGAATTATATAGCTTAGTGGAGAAATATTTATAATGCCTTTGTTCAAAAGGAGTTTTAAAATTAGGAATATTCGTAATGTCATTTTGGTTCGCTCTTGTTTTGTGAAAATTAAATTTCTTTGTTTTTTTTTATCGTTTGACATGTTTGAAAAAAAAAAATATTAGCATAGACATTTTGGATGTTAGTTACTGTAACAGATTTGAAAATGTCTTTAGTCGGAGTTCTTATTGGGATGTTTAAGATGATTATTATAATACCCTTTTAGGTTTTAGATAATTGTTTCATTTGGTTACTAATTGCCGATCTCAATCCTGGTATACCATGTTCGAGGCATTTAAATTATTTATTAAGTTAATAGAAATACATCATTATTTCGCTTTCTTAAATTAACTACATACATATTATATTAATTAACTACATACATGCATATAATACTTATATTATATATCATTCTACTTAATATTACATTATATTATTCCTGTATTATATATTACTCCTATTATACATTGTTATTTTGCTCACTTATTTTGAGATTAAACAGTTTTTTTAAATGTTCTTACTAGATTTTCCGTTTTCAGGCTATCGGGAAGGAGATTGTATATATATGTATATACACCCTTATGGGCTATGTTTCTTTTACTATTTTCAGTCATTACTGTATTCGTGTACAATTTATTATGTTGTCTTGTGCAGTGTTCGTGTAGTTGTGATGTTTAAATAAATGCTGTTTTCGTGTGTTTAATTCCATTTTGTATTTTGTAGATTAATAGGCATGTATTATATTTGTGCAGGTTTTTGATTTTCAGCACGTTCATTTTTTGGAATAGATTTTTTGTGGGGGTATCTGGGTTATAATTGAAAGGTTTTTTTAAAGCTTTATTCTGTATTATTTGTAATTCGTTCAAGTATGTAATGTGTGTGAATCCCCATATTTATATTAGGTAATTTATGTGGGATAGGATTAAACTAAAGTATAGGTCCCTCTTAACGTGTGCTGGTAGAAGATGATCTATTATACCAAATATTCCAATTAGTGGGATGATTTTTTCTTTTAGTTTTTGTATGTGTTGTTTAAAGGACAAGTGTTTATCAATATTTATGTCCAGGTATTTTTCATTATCAAATGCGTAGGTTTCTTTCTTCTATTTTAGTGAACTTAAGATAATGTAACCAGTTTTTTAAACATAAATTGATAATTTAAAATACAAAAATCCTCATACTGTAATATCGTATTTAGTTCACACATTATGTACCATTTACCTTTGTAAATTTTTCTGTGTAACACAATTAAAATTTGTTGTCCCTGTTATTTATTTCTAAAGGTTTATTTATCTGGTGCTCATATTAAACTATGAAACATATTTAGGAAACAGGCGAATTCTATAAGTAATGTTTTTACAATGTTTCAGTAATTAACTGTTCGTATCTGCGTTTTCTCCATTTACCTTAGAATGGAAGCGAAGAGTTAAATTTATTCTGTCCAACTTCAAACAAGTTTTTCACTGAAGTGTCAACCGATCGTGCTAGCTTGCTTCAAGATATGTTTTCCTTGAATTCTTCCCTAGCAATACGTTTATTTTCATAGTAGTAGGTTGCGTCCCTTTCTCGTAGGTTAGTTTCATATATTTTTCACGCAGTAAATTCAACGTCTCATCGTACAGTATTGAGTGAAATTTACTGATTACTTCTAAGACCCAATAAACGAGTGAATTATCCTTTTTTTATCAATTTGCGGTATAAATATATTATTAGTTGTCGCAATATTTATCACCCCGAACAACAAAGATTAAACAAAGATATGAGAAAACGCCTAATTTAAAATGGGAGTGGAATATACTTCTCGCTTTCATTAGCAGGCTAAGGAAGAACGCTTCTGGCGTTAATGGATATTCAGTTGTCTTGCAGAACATTGTTTTCATGTGATAAATGTAATAACAAGCTAGCGTCGACCTTTTTACTCCAGTTTCACCAAGACTTCTAATCTCAATATGTGTCCCAATATCTTCAAATTTGAATGTAATTATTATTACTCGCAACTAATGTAAGGTTTAGGTAAATCCCCTGCGAGACGGTTCGGCCAATTTCACAAAGGGTGGAGCAATTAGAGCAGAGTAACGACATATTAACAGCTACCCTAATTACGTCGGCAAATTATTACTTGTATTATTTAAACCTTTGAAGGTGGCACAGCCATATCGCTGGCCATTAAATTAGGAGGCACCTAGTTTACAAGTTAGTTTAATGCGTTATTTAGAAACGTAAAGCAGATCATGGATTATGACAATTAAAAAACGTTTGAACGTACAGGTGAATCATTTTAAAGATATTCTTGCTTGTGTAGTGGTGTAGTGTATAGTAGGACTACTGCGGGTTGTGAGGGGACTGAGGGTGGGTGGTCCAAACTAGTGATCGACCGTAATTAGATTTTCAGGATAAATCCAAAACCGAATTTCAGCTTCTGTTTTAGTTTCGGCCGAACATAAAACTTATTTAAGTAAGTTATAAAACACTATAGGTTATTTAAAAAATATTTTTTTATGAATACTGCACAAGAATCCAAACTGTCTGGAGCCAGTGATACTATGGAATCCTCAATTGGGGAATGTTGTGAGGCTTAAGGCATCGGGGAGGGGGAAGGAAAAGGGGAAGAGGAAGGTGGGGAAATACCCGGTTATTCAGATCTGGTCACAAAATACGGCTAAAAGCCATTTCAAGTACCGTTTTAATTCTGAATGGTGGTCTTTCACCTATAGAGAGTATCTTCCACTCTGGAACATGTGAAAATATACTATACAAGGTTTCCGTATGTGAACCTGCGGAAGGATCATTTCCTGTTTTTTCTATATATTATTACGTAATATAATAAATATACAAATTATATATACAACATATAATAGAACGAACACCAATCTTTGCTTTGGAGATCGCCTTAGGGCGCCGACGCGAACCGCGAACCGCCGGCGTCGAGTGGAGGAGAAGAAACGCTCTCTTCTCTCTATCCGATCGTCCGGTAAAACTTTAGCCGTCGTAGTCTCGACGACGGGACAAAATTTGTTCAAATTGTGTTGAATGAATTATCTTTCTCTCTTATAAATATTAATATTATTTAATATTATTTTTAATTGAATTAATTGTGAAACAGCAAATATTAATTAAATAAAATTTAATTGCGCATGCCGGGATTTGAACCCGCGACCTTAGGATTCGTAGTCGAGAGCCTTACCCCTTGACCATGGAGGCCGTTAATAAGGTATCTTAAACTTGAAGCAGTTAGTGTTAATGTAATGAGAAAATTGGTTTTATTTCAGCGCTTTTTGCTTCGTTGTTATCTATCAATTCTTCAATGTGTGGTACTTACACGTTAACTTTAAAGGAATTACAAAAATACAGCTGTTACGTAACCGAAACTTCGGTTGGTCACTATTCCAAAGTTGTTCGAACCGGTTTGAGCAACTATCGGTTTGCACAAATACATTCAGACGTGTGCTCTTTAAAATGATTTCACTGTATCTTTATATACAGCTTCGTTCAAAGAAAACTAGTTTCAGACACAGTTTTAGAGCTGTTAAAACTGTAAATTTCAAATATATAAGAATCAGAAAATAAACCGCACTTGAAACATCAGCAGAGATTATTGCTTAAAAAAGTTAGTTTAGTTTTAGGTTGGTTATGGTGTAAGCAAAATTGCTCCTATTTTATATCTGGAAAGTCTTGGTTAATGCATCTTCTTTCTGCTTACAAAGCCAATTCTATCATAGCCATGGAACTTTGAATTTTTAATTAACGTCTCAGAAGATGAGACATGACGATCTTTCATTAGATATTTCTCAGTTTCACATTTCAAAAAATTGCTTATTTTATAGCACCGGGTAGTAACAACAAATAAATATACGAATACTTTATTTTTAAAAATTAAAAAAAAAAACTTTATTTACATTACTTTTATTTGTAATATATACTTTTGCCGACCGGGTTTCGCCACTATCGTAGCTTCTTCCTGGCATATATTACTAAACTATGAACTAAGATACACATGTGTTATGGATTGATAAAAAACGGGCGAGTGAAGAGTGGGAGGTCAGCAGGTACCTGACCGGGAAGGGCGTGTACTTTGTTTATTGGGAATAATTTAAGAATTGGACTTTTATTCAAATAAATTTGATTATTAATGAGTTATACTATTAGTGTATTTTATTTACAAAGGACTTAAGGATCCTTTTCAACGCCACCTTCCACAAACAATTTATAAAGCTTACTTGCCAGTTCCTCACCCACATAGTTTAACAAAGGAATTTGTGATCAGTGATATCGACAAAACTCACTTAAACATTTTTTTCATGTCAAAATATTGTTCCTGATAACTTTAGACAATTTTTTTCTTAAATCTAATTAACCTAACCATTGTAACTGATTATCGTAAGCAAACATTGTTTCGTTACTAAAACTTGTGCGTAAGTAAATATTTGTTTGCAACTAGTTTTTATTACTAACACTTATTTGAAAAATGTAATCTATATATATAAAAATCAATGTAAGTTTGTTTGTTTGTCCTCGATTTTCTTGAAAATAAGTTCACCGGTTTCGCTGAAAATAGCAAGGTTTGTTTGTATTAATACCGGAAAGGTTTAGAAAGTAGTTTGAATGTACCTGCAGACAAGCTGTCATGTGACCGCTTTGCAGGACTACATATTTTGCTTCTTTCTTATTTTACCTTGTATGTATTTATGTTCTTTGGATGAATAAACAATAAAAAAAAAAAAAAAAAAAAAAAATGAAATCCAACATGTTAAACTGTTGATATAAAGTTTTAAAATTAGTATGAAAAACATTAAATCCGCAATGTTTTATTTAGGTTAGCCCATAGATGTAACACTCTGGTTAGCCACAGATTGCATATTTATAAGAAGAAGGTTTTTTTGGGTAGAATATTTTCAAAAGGGGAAACACGAGAAGGTACCCATATAAGAACTCTATGATTTAGATATATTTTGAAAAAAATAAACGTTTGGAATGAAAGAAAATATTCAAATGAATGTTTAGTTACTTTCGCTGTCAAATCAATTATGGCACCCTAATGACAAGTGAAAAATCCCGAGCAAGGCCGGGTACACATCAGATAGTCACTTTATATAATTTAAATGCCCCACGGTCGTGTAAAATAGTATACAAATAAGTGCATTAAAAACTTTAAAGTGTTTTAAGGATAGTAGTAAAAATAATGGTTTTCATAGTAAAATAAAGAATGCGAAAGAGTAATTTCTTTCAAAGGCACACGTATCAAGTTTAAAAAATATAAGATGCAAACTCTTTGTTGTGTCCAGTAAATTAACTTTATCTTAATTAAACGAAGCGCAACCCTAATAGGCGGCGATGAAATTCTTAACAAAATTAAAAACAGTCTTAAACCCGGAGAAATAGCGGTAAAAAACCAAGCGGGAAAGCGCCGCAGGCTAGCGGCGACTATCACCTTTGATGCCAGCTTAACGTTAATCCAAGTTTAATTACGAATGATTACCGCTTACCCGGAGCCGACTCAACCCAACTTACCCCGTTTCTTCTCTACGAATAATTTTATAACAATTTATGCATTTTTATTTTGTTTTATGGCTTTTGTCAGCGTAAATTGGATTAGGTGAGAATATGACTTTAATTAGATTATTATTAAGACCTGCGACTTGAACGTTGTCCACCATATTCTGATACATAATGAGATAAAATGAAAAATAAAACAACCATATTTTTAAACCCTTTGAAATTTGTCTGCAAAAATAATTAAGGGAGTGCTAAAGAAAACAGGAAAAAACGAGTCATTCAAATTCGGATGTAATGGAACATAAGTTATCTCACAAAAAGTTAACACTGATAACAATTTTTTTTTCCAAAAATTATTAGTGTGAATACCGCACAAGAGTCCCAACTGCTCGCGACTGTCTGGAGTCAGTGCGACTATTGGATCCACAATAATTGGGTATCTTGTGAGGATGAAGGCAGTAGAGAGGGGAATGAGATAGGAAAAAGGAAGGTTAGGAAGTTCGTGGCTAATCATATCATATAGGAACCAATTAAATGGTTTTCGGGATATAAAAATGTATGATACCGGGGCGTTTCTGATATAATAAAAATAAAAATAAAAATAATAATAATAATAATAATAATAATAATAATAATAATAATAATAATAATAATAATAATAATAATAATGATAATAATGATAATAGTAATAATAACAATAATAATAATAATAATAATAATAATTAAATAAAAATAACAATAATAATAATAATAATAATAATAATAATAATAAAATAAAAATAAAAATAACAATAATAATAATAATAATATTAAAAAAAAAAAAAAAAATAAAAAAAAAATAAAAATAGAAATAAAAAAATTAAAATAAATAAATAAATAATAATAATAATAATAATAACAATAATAACAATAATGATAATAATAATAATAATAATAAAATATTTTTTAAATAAGAAAGACAGCTAATAATATATCTACATTATACAGTTCGTAATACAGCAAATAAAAAAAGAAGAAAAAAGATCTGATAAAAATAAATTACAATATGGACATCGCAAGTTTCTCTTATGGTGGTTTTTGGTGCATACATTTTTTTATTGGGACATTTAACCAACCGACTGGTGTTTTTATTAAAGCATTTCGGGAATTTTATGGTTTGCACTGTGAGTTAGCCAGTTTATGCCTCAAGGTAGCAATACCAATTTAAATCAAGTAATATAAAAAACGAAAATTTTGAGGATATTTTTGGCGAACAAAATTTTCACATGAAAAGCCTAAAAAAAGTGGTCTGCAACTTGCAAAAATAAAACCTCTCCATTTTGTTCCATAAATTAAGCAATGTCTTGTGATAAAAAAGTGTTAGAACACCATAAAATTTGATCGTTTTCCGTATCACAGCTCTTGAAGTCTGGTGGGAAATGACTGAAAGAATGAATATCTGCGAACGCGCTCTTTAACGAGGTTACACAAAGGACTTCGTATCCTGCCTGATCGATCTTTAACACAGAATTAAAATGTTCCTAGAACTGTCCAATTAATCTTGTTTATTAAATATATTTTTTAAATCGTTTGAAGCATTGATTGCCCGCGACATAATACTTCCGTAGTGCGCCGAGGGCAAATTTGGATAACAATTTTTATTATTTATCATATTTTCGTAACAACTAACTTGTTTTTACGAATTTGTGCCGTCTTACCAAATAATGTATTTTAATATATTTTTTTAATTAATTATTTTATATATATATATGTATCAATCACAAGTAGTTTCCCCAGAATATATTCAGATAAATGATTTTGTGAGATTGACATTTTGGCGTTCAACAGATCCAAAATGATGGGTAATTTTAAATAAAATTTTATTTTATTATAATTTTTAAAAATACTACGTGTGTCGAAACCAATGGTTTGCTTCGACAGGATTCAACGTACATTATTTTGAGTATACGTCGTATCTCGACGAAGGAGCCAATAGTTTGAAACACGTGGAAATTTATTTATTAAAATAGTGGTTTAAACAAAACATTTTTTTACAATAATTTAAAATGATGCCACAAAGTGAATTTTCATTATTGAAGAAATGTTGTTTATTACTTTAACGGTAAGCACGTAAAAATGTACACTTTGTAGTCTGCTAATGCAAGACATACTATGAAAGATTTATCTGTAAATTCTATACGGGTAGTTCGGAAAATACATGAGTTCTCAAAAGACAAAAATTCTCAAACTGTAATATTTTAAAAACTAAATGAAACACGTTTTAGGTAAAACGTTCAAAATTGCTTTCACTGCTTTTAAAATGGACCTATTTTCATACATTTTTATTTATATTTCAGAGGATTTAAATGATTACAATTTGAGGATTTTTGTCCTTTGAAACCTTGCAGAATTACCTAACTACCCGTATAGAATTTCATGAATTTAGTTAACATTAGATAGATTTACTGAAAAGAATATTTGAAGTCAGGTGAAACCAGTTAGTAAAGAGAGTATGACACGATTTACTTACAAAACTTATCTCTTCGATGATGATTATAAGTTTAAATAAAATTCTTTTATGTAAGGTATAAAAATAAAAACAATGGATAAAAATGAATTATCAGATACCTTTATGTTCATTTTTTGTTTTAATTTAATTTTATGGCGCTCTCGTTGTAATTTTTCAAAAAATACAACAATACAGAAGTCGTCAAACAACTATTATGATGTAATCATTGAAGAAAATAATATCAACATATCCTAAATGAAACGCGAAACCGAAAAAAAATACAGAAGATGAAAAGGTATCAGTCGCATCTTGGACTCCAACACAGGACCTCTTTCTTACCGAGACAACCGCTTTACTGACTAAGATAATGAGACCAGTTCAATTTACGCCATCTCCATCGATATCATACTTGACTCGTCAATATTATCCTCCATTTTAAATCCCATATTATTGGCTGCCATCTTTGTGATGATTACAACGTTCTTCACGAATACAATTGCAATCTGAATAGAGTCTCAGATAGAGAGACATCAATTGACTTTTTCAAGACCAGAAAGAATATTCAATTTATTTTTAACTTATTAAAGTTTATAAACTTCATTGTAATATTTAATCATTGAAGAAGATAATATTAACAATTATTTAGATTTTTTAAATGGGTCAATAGAGTTGAGTCCCCCTAGATTTTTGAGATGTCTATGTCACTAAAGAATTTATTTATTTCCTTAATAGAGTTTGTTTTTCACCATGGCGCGACCGAAAATTCAAATAAAACGTTCGATTAATAGGCCTTCGGGAGAATAATTTGAATTTTACCGATGTCAAATAAAATGGTGACGACAAGACGCTTCGTGGGAAATGTCGGGAAAAATCGAAGGAAGGGAAGAAAATGAAGGAAATTTGTGTGGTAGGCGATAAAAGTAATTCGAAATGGATTATGGTGCCATTAGTTATTTTGAAATGTCGTTTATTACTAATAAAATATCCATGGCACGTTAAAGTTGACGTTTAAAACGAGAAAAAAATGAAATTGACATTAATCTGCATTTTAATTTTTTTCTTATAAGTTATTAGTGTTGTTAAAATGTACTCGAGGAAATATGAAAATGTTACATAACGATCAATGAGTTTAGGAAAATCATTAGACTATGGCCAACTATTTTTTTAATATTTTTTTTATATGAACATCGCACAACAGTTCCATTAAGCTTCCAGTTAACTGCTCATAACCCTCCGTAGTCAGTGAGACTATGTCATCCCCAATTGGGAAATGTTGTGAGGCTGAAGATATTGGGGAGGGGAAAGAGAAGGGGAAGAAGAAAGTGGGGAAATACCTGGCTATTCAGATCTGGTAACCAAACACGGCTAAAAGCTATTTCAAGCGACGTTTCAATTCTGAATGGTGGTCTTTCACCAGGGCGATGCTCAGAGTATCTTTATGAATATACTGAATATACTATATATTATTTTTAAATGAATTAATTGTGAAATGGCACAAATTAAACCCGCGACCTTTGGATTCGTAGTCGAGAGCTATACCCCTCGACCATGGAGGCCGTCGAACCATGTTTCAAACTTGCCACAATATGATTGCTATCAGTGCATCGTCAAACGTCATATTAATTATTTCAAGATTTGAAGGGTTCCCATTAAACTCCGATTCTCGGCCGCTTTCAGCCTTTTATCAAGCAATATGGAATCTTTTCCGTTTTTAACAGTTAAATATAATTCAAAGCTTCGTCGTTCATAATATATATGAATTGGCAAGCTGAAAACAATTACATTGACAAAAAATGTTTCAGAAAATACATTGAAAAGCTGTAATAAACAGCTTAACGGCGAGAGAGCTACCAGTTCAAGAGCTTTTGAGTTAGAAATACAAATTCCTCACTCATGCGTGAAATTACGTTGATTGAATCGAATAATGCGATACCTTAAAGTCACGGATAAAGTGATCGACATAACATAACATATTCGTATACAGGGTGTATCAGCACGTATCTGAAAAACTTTAGCCATGTGATTCCTGAGCTTTTTTGGAGTAAAAAATGTAAGTAGAAGGCATTTCGGCAAAGGTGACCACCTAAAGACGGCAGGTATTGGACAGTTAGGGTCGGGGAGGTGGTTTGGGTGAAAATTTTTCGATGGAGACAATATTCCATTGATATATTTTTCATGGTTAAAGTTTTTCGGATGCGTGCTTACATATCTGTATTAACACAACTCATATTTTACCAGAAGTCAATATTTGGATAGATAAACATTGACTGACCTATTGACCCTCGAAATAATTTTCCTTTCGGGTAGTTTTACAACCCTCCGTCGAATACATTTTCCACAAAATATCGTAAATATTTTTATGTGGGTCTCAGGAAATTCGCTTAGTATTACTGTGTATATAGATCGCTGGTGCGAATCCTGTTCAAAGGACCAAATTTTGTGTATTTTTATTATTGTGTGAAATGATCTGTTAAATTAGAGTCAA
This sequence comes from Halesus radiatus, assembly GCA_022606495.2. NCBI lineage: Eukaryota > Metazoa > Arthropoda > Insecta > Trichoptera > Limnephilidae > Halesus > Halesus radiatus. Next base: position 293,759 of record JAHDVE020004044.1, read on the forward strand.
TATCAGAAGGGGTATTGTGGATTGAAATTGGTGTAAAAAGTTGATACCAAGTATTATACATTTTGCAGATAGTATTATTATTTCTAGTTACTTCATATAACCACTTGAATTATTGTGAAAACTGGAATAACATAAATCTCATTATTTGGTTAGTATAGGACAATAATTTTTCTGATGTTTTAATGATATTTAATAGTAATGATAATTATCAAATCACATATTAAAAAAAAAAATTCAGATTGAAGAAAAGATAAAGAGTTATTGACCTGGCGGGGGCCATCGGAAATCTACTCTACACACCGATCTATCACACCACCCTTCAAAAAACATTTAATTATAGCAATATACAACCAAAGAATGTAAAATCGAAGAGTTAAATTTACTCTGTCCAACTTCAAAGTGTTTTATTACTGAAGTGCCGACCGATCGCGTAATCTTTCTTCGACATATGCTTTCTTTGAGTTCTTACCTCGTTAGTGCGTTTGTTTTCATAGTAGGAGTTGTGCCATTTTCTCACAAGTAAAATTAATACTTTTATTCAAACAGGAAATTTTACATATGATTGTATAGTGGGAACTATTGGGTGAAATTTACTGATCGCTTCTCCGACACAATAAATAAATTAATGATGCACATTTTTGGATCAATTCAAGTAATAAATAAGTTTATAATGAGCGATTGAAATATTTATTACCCTAAATGATAAAGATCGATCAAAGATTGATTAAAAAGCCAAATTTAAAATGGGAGTAAAATACACTTCTCGCTTCCATTAATGGGTCAAATATCTCTTTAATACTAAGGTATAAAAAAGGAGAGACTGTAAAATTATTAGAGAAACTCATTGTGTGCACTGTGTTTAAGTAAATCCAGATCACGAAGTCTGAGTACTGATGGGGAACAATCAATAATACAAATTACTTACTCCACTCTTCAAATATTCATTTAAAAATGAATGAGACTGAAAAAGCCTTGCGAATTTCAATAGCTAATCTTTTGTCGCTTCAGACTTCACCCTAACGGATTTTCTGCTACAGTTAAGAACGTTTTGGTTGCTTTTTGTAACGTATCAGTTGCTTCAATTAAAAGCACTCTAGCAATTAAATTATTTTAAAAAGTTCATTCCATTCGTTACCTAGAATTAAGTTACAAAAGGGGGTCTCTTCTGAGCCCAGTTCATGTTTATTCAACGAGACTCCTGGCCAAAGCCTCTCAGGCTTAATTTGTGGATAGGAGCCCATAATACATGGGCGGGTTCTGAAACAGAATCAGGCTTAGCGGGGGACAAAAGACAGGAACAGGCGTAGAGTGGCGGGAGGGAACAGCAACGGAGAGAACTTTGGGAACTTCGGGTTATTTGGGAACGGCATTCCAGATCCAGATGGGAACACACACGGAATGTAAATCGGGACGACTGGGCAGGTTTGCGGTTTAGAATTTATTTTTGAAGCTTACAGCAGTGAGGAGATGAAACGATATATGGCATTACGTGGTTTTATGCTACACGAGTATATTGTTCATACAACCTCTCCAAATAAGGCAAATTCACGTTATGGCCTTATTTTTGAATAAATAATATTTTATTTTATTTTATTTAAATCACTATTTAATAAACAAACATCTAAATGTTTCGAAACCAATAGTTTTCTAGTCAGGATTAAATTATTATTACGGAAAAAATTATGAACATAGATAAAATAGAGCAATAAGTTTTGAGAGAGGTACAATAAAAGAAAGTGAAATTAACAAAATTATTATGAAATTATAATTGTTATATTTATATTAGAAAAAAGAAATTCAAACGAAATAAAGAAACAAACAAGTTACCAAAATAACAATAGTTATTTTTTGTATGTGTTTATAATTCGTCATATGTCATTAATAATAATTAATAATAATAATTGGATTACTTGTATAGAGCCGTTTTTGTGAAAAATCACATTATTATATATATATATTTTTTGCAGTATCATTGTATCCTGACGAGGGAAACATTTCGAAACATGTAGATATTTATTTATTAAATAGTCATTTAAACGTAAGAATTTTTATTTATTAGTAAGTGCAGTATGCAGATTGTGGCGTTGTGATTTACCCAATGGGATTAAAAAAAACTTTAATTTATTTAGTTTATTGTTCGGCTTGAATTTGTTTTTAAAGTGAAAACACCGCACAATAGTCCCACCCGCCGGAGCCAGTGGTACTATGAGATGCTGAAAGAAGTGGGGAACTTAAGAAGATGGGGAAGAGGAAGGTTAGGCCGCCTCAGAACAGGAAACTCTAGTGAGGAGGACTATGTGACTTTATACTTGTGTTATAATAATATGCATTATACTTACATACTCTCTATATTAATAATAATATTTGGATGATTTGTATAGCGCCGTTTTTTGTGAAAAATCTCCTCAAGGGCGCTATATTATATGCTTTATACTTGTAATTTATTACTTAAGTTGTATATCTGTTCAACCTTTACATAGAAACTATTAAAAAAAATAAAAATAGGGTGTCCGTATCTTCAGATCTGGTCACCAAACAAGGTTAATTTACTTACTAAACGCCCGTGGGGCTTTTACAAACATAATACATGTGGTACAATAATAGCGTAGAATCCGAGTAGGTCCATTATTAGTTAAACATTAATAATAGTAAAGACTTATTTTACAGAAAAAGTATTTAAAATACTTACTATACGATAGATTTACTTGGTCATTCAATATGCTAGAATTCATATTTCGGGATTTTATAATTTCCAATGCTTCTAAATTATCAAATTTTATACCTTGAAGAATTTGAACTCCCATATCCTTATTAAAAAAATCATGATCGGTTGAAATAAGATGATTGAAAAACTCTGAAAAATTATTGAGTAAATTTACCGTATAGTTCTCTTTTAGATATTTTTTCAGTGAATCGCTTTGCTCTTCTGAAAAAACCCAAATTACCCCTTCCCCTTTGATCGGCTCATACTCCAACAGCAAAATATTTATGTATGTCTAACATTATTTTATATTGTAGTATAGTTATTACAAAAGGTGTTAAGAAAGGCTGCGTAATGTCAATGTGGTTATTTAACCTATACATGGATAATTGTATGCAAGATTTGAAAGAGGCGGGCTTGGGCGCGAAAATGAGTAATCTGAAAGTATGTTGCCTGTTGTATGCTGATGATGCGGTGCTGATTGCTAACAGTATGGAAGATTTACAGTCCCTCGTATCTAGGATGAATGAAGTACCATATGTATGAAGAATGAACTAATGATGAATGTAAGTAAGTCTAGAGTCATGGTGTTTGAAAGAGAGAGTACGAAAACAGTGTGCAATATAGTTGTGAATGACGAATACTTGAAGCGGGTCGATGAGTTTGTATATTTGGGAAGTATGTTTACGAGAGATGGAAAGACTGATAGGGATATTGAAAGAAGGGTGAATGCATCAAACTCCATTAACGAAGGACTGAACGCGGTTGGCGCTAACAAAAAGTTGTCCAAAGAAGCGAAGCTAGTATTCCACAACGGAGCTGTGCTGATACCAACCCTGATGCATGGCAGTGAGGCATGGAATTGGCAGAGGAAGGATGAAAGTAAACTGAATGCCATAGAAATGAGATCTCTGAGACGAATTTGTGGTAAAATCATGTATGATTGTGCGAAAAATATTGAAATTAGTAAAGAATGCAAGGCTGATGTAAGCGTAATGAGTAAGATTAAGAAAGGGACGCTTAGATGGTTTGGGCATGTGGAGCGAATGAACGAAGAAAGGACTGTAAGAAGAATGTATGACGCGAATGTGAATGGAAGAAGAAGCCGGGGACGCCCGTGGAAGACATGGCACGATCAAGTGAATCAAATACTTGAGTCGGGATATGTCATAAGTCGTAATAATAGAAGAAAATGTATGAGACGATGTATGAATGTGAATGAAGCATGAAGTGTATGCCAAGATCGAGGCGTTTGGCGGTCCGTCCTCTATGCCCACCGCTGCGGGGAAACGGCGTGATGGTTAGCTAGTTAGTCAGTTTTTATTTTATTTATTTCAAATAAACAACAATCGAATTTTCACGTTTAAAAAAACCTCAATTTTAACGAAAAAAAAACTTGTTTTCTTAAAGAAATTCGGATGTAAATTTAATGATCTTTTTGTATATTCCTTACTGGATTAAGCCTACTCAATTTAAAAAAAAATTGTAAATACCTTAATTTGTAGATATTCATTGTTCTGTAATTACTCCTACTAAATTTGAATCATTCACAAATAAATTCGAATGTTCTCAATATCTTAAGACTAATCTCAACATCTGAAGATTAAGACTTCCAAAGTGATAAAATCTCACGAAACCCACATTACTTTATCATGTCACTAAAACTCGACGTTAAAACTTCTAAATTACTACGATTTATCGGTCTTTATGAATTAGACAAATGAAACTCGGAAAAGTCGCACAATTCTATCTTTAATTTGATAACTTTGGAACAACTCAAATCAAAATGTATATGTATAATGCATAAGATAGAAACTAAACAAGAGTAATAGGTATATTTTAACAGCTGTAACGACAGCGACCAAACTCTTGAAAACTTTTTATTAAATATTTTTTCCAATCGAAGATCGAAGTAACTCGAAAAATAAACGAAAATTCCGAGAAACCAACTTCCATCTTTAATATAAAAATATATATATTCGTTCAATACTTAGAAGGAACATATAAACATTTCACCTTTAAGAATTGGAGAGTTGAATGAAATAAGTTGTTCATATTCATGTATTTAGTGAATGAAAAACTCATATTTTGTAATAAATTTACTAAAGTACTTGATCGCTAATAATAAAGCTTATTTTCTGATATGATATAATCTCTACCGGTGACCAGGGTTAGGAAATACTCGAGTATTTTCAAAATTGATTTGACCAGTGGGTTTTTTAAGTGGACCATTTCTTGCTTTTTCGGTTTTTTTCGGGCCTAATTAGAAAAAAAAACTGTTAGTGAGTGAAGGATTTAATTTTTTTTTATTGTCATTTAAAAGCAATTTTCAAGATAGCTAGATCATCAGTCAGAGTAAAGTTAGACTCTCAGAAGCTCTGCGTATTGTACAGAGCCAGCAGATACTTTAATAGTACACAACTGATGACCTTGTACAAATCGCACTGTAGAATTTGTCAGCCACCTCTGGTCGGAAGCCCCAAAATATCTGAAAAAAGTCTTGACTCTGTGAAAAACGGGCCGTCCGTTTTATAGATTCGGCTATCTTAACAAACGGATTGCAATCTTTGGAGTACAGACGTCAGGTGAGAATGCTGTCCTTGTTCCAACGGTATTTTAATGGAAGATGCTCTGAAGAACTAGCGTCATAAATTCCTTCGGCATCGGTGCATACTCGGGAGATACGCCAAACGCGCGCCCAATCTTTGCACACGGTTGACATTTGTCACATGAGAACGGGTTACTTCTACGACTCCTTATGTTCAACAGCTCGGCTGTGGAATGATCTGCCAGCCTCTGTGTTTCCTCCCTCCTACAACACGGATCTCTTCGAGACACTGGTTTACTCCTTCCTTTCCTCTAGAAGACCCTCCACACAGCATCCCTGAAGATGAAATAGGCTGTGAAGAAAGTTATTTCCCTCAGGGCCTCCTTTGAGGAGTTGTTTTAAAAAAAAATCATTTATCTATACAAATTGCTAGTACACACATACTTTATTAGTAGTTAAATATTTATTAAGTACGCTTTGACCTTATACTAACCATTTTTGAATGTTGCTTATATTGAAGATTTACGGAAAAAAAGATAGTTTATCAAAGTAATCTGTATAATAATATTTCGTAATATTTTCTAAACAATTAAATAGATTTAGGTTCCCATAACCCAGATGGTTATATTTTCAATGCTGTTTTAGTGTCTCACTGCATAAATATTTCATTTTCACAGTTCTTACAGGAATATATTTTATTCAATTTTGGAATAAATTATTGAAGCTTATAAACCTCAATGTAATATTTTTTTAATCATTGAGAATAATATTAAAACCTACTCACAAAATGAAAAACGGAACCGAAAAGACACATAAAAGATAACGGTAGCAGCTGGGACTCCGACCCAGGACCTCATGGTCTATCCAGGACCTTGCCCTCTAATCACGGACAGTAATGACAAAGAAACCTTTTTTTTATGTTCGCTATCAACTGACAAAGTTTTGTCATTTGTAATTCATTAGGCGTTAAACTTGGTGTGAGCAGGTGCCAAATACTCAAATTGGGCCATGCTCAGAAGACGATAAAACCGACGGACATGCTTCTGAAAATAAATGTATGTAATCTAAAAAATGATCTTTTTTGGTAAAAAACATGAATCTTTCTTACACGATCTTGAATATTTTTAAAAACAAGTGAGGATTGTCTATAATTAAGCAAATATTTTTTATTGCGACAGCAGAATTTACTTTATACCTTTACAAATTGAGAAAATGTTAAAAAATATTTTTGCACCAACGTATCTACAGAATAAATATAAATGCCATTTTGACCCTTTCGAACATGGAATTGACCTGGAATAAAAATAAAAATATTTTCATATGAATGTAATATACTGACCTGAAGAAGCTATGGTAGTGGCGAAACCCGGACGGCAAAAGTAAAAGTGATGTAAACAAAGGTATTGTTCAGTTTTTAATTATAAATTATTTTCTATTGAGATTTAAAAACCTCATTGTAATGTTTAAACATTGTATAAGATAATATTAACATTACCCAAATGATACATGAAAACGGAAAAAAAACGAACGAAAATAAAAAGATTTCAGTCACATCAAAAATGGAGAATAATATTGACAAATCTTGAATTTGAGATATGATATCGATGAATATGACATAAATTGAACTGGTCTCATTAGCTAAGTTGGTTAAGAGGTTGCCCTGGATAGGCAGAGGTCCTCGGTTCGAGTCCCAGATGCGACTGAAATCTTTTTATTTTCTGTCGTTTTTTTCCGTTTTCATGTTTCATTTAGGTTATGTTAATATTATTTTCTACAATAATTAAAGGTTATTTTTTTAATTAAAAATACTTACGTTATTGAAATGAGATAAAATAAATTCATGATCTTTGTTTTTTGAGCCTTTTATAGTTAAAATTCTTCTTTTTTTAAATTTCACGTGAATCAAATTTAAGAATGTTACTGCTAAGTTCTCCAATATTTTGAAATATAAAATTAAAAACAGATTTAAAAATACTTAATAGTAATATTGTTGAGTTCTACGAATTAAATACAGAGACAATTAATAATTAAAATTGAACTCCCAAAACATTATAAATAAATCTAATGTAATTATTTTTGTACGATGGGTTTGTACATTTTTTTTGCTTTTTCTAAAACAAGCTGGCATTAAACATGTATAAATTTGTGTGCGTGATAAGATGTTGTTTAATTAATAATTCCTTCTTCAGGGATAAATACATACAATCCCTGAATAAGGAACGGTGATTAAGAATATTTTAATACTCTAATCTTTTGTAGATTTGTTCATTATAAAAATAAAATTGATTTTTTTTTTTACACTGGAGATCCTGAGGGAAATAATTTCCTTCAAGGCCTATATCATCTTTGGGGATGCTGTTCTTCCACTAAAATACCGGTAGAACAAGGACATCATTCACACCTGACATCTGTGCTCCAAAGATTGCAAGCCGTTTGTTAAAATAGGCGAATCAATCAAACGGACCGCCTTAATATATAACACCAATTTATTTGAATATTTATCGTACCTGTTTCGAAATCACCGTTTCCTTTTCAGGGAAAGTGTATCCCTACATGCTAAGTGAATTTATTTTATTTTTTATAATGCATATAACCATAACATATTAGCTGTATACAATAGTGTAAAATAATTTTTTTTTTTTTTTTTTTTCGAAGAAGAATTCTTCTTCTAGAAGGTTTTCACTTTGTGATGTCATTATGTATTTTAATTAAAACAAAATAACTTTGTATACATCACTTTATTAATATACAATATTACAACATGTTTCGTGAGCGATGCTCACATCTTCAGGTATCAATGTATACTGAAGTTAACAATTAAAATATAGAACAGTTAGATTTAAGTGGGGAGGGGTGGTAGGGGAAAGACAAGTAATTAGGGAATTACAATCAGGAAATTACAATAATTTGGAAATTACAAAGATTTAAGTGGGGAGGGGTGGTAGGGGAAAGACAAATAACTAGGAAATTACAATCGTTAAAGGAAGGTGACAAAGGTATAATTAAGAAATCGTCAAGTTGTTGGAATGGTCATTAGAGTAGGAAGGCCTGGTAAGTGGGAAAATATTTAATATAGGGTTACCAAAAAAGTTTTTTTGTTTGTTGATTATATCAATTTTTAAATTATCGCTTTTTCTAATTTCTAGTATTTCTAAATTATTAATTTGTGTTGTTTTGTATCCCGTATGAAGTATTTTTAATCCTGTATCTATATCAAAAGTATGATCATTTTTCATTAAATGATCCGCAAATTCCGATTCACTGTTATTTTTTAATGCTCTAATATGTTCTTTAACTCTAATGTCGAAACTTCTGGTGGTTCTACCTATATAAAATGCATTACAGTCATGACAGTTGAGTTTATAAACTCCCGATTTTTTAATACTAACATCACTATCTTTATTATTTAAAACATAATTCTTCAATTTGTTATTTGTGTAGAACGCTGGTTGAATACTAGTTGGAATATTTTTGTTTATTAATTTTGACCAATCATTATCTACAAATAAAATTCGACGCCATTGTTTATTTATATCCTTTGACCCTGGGTAAATATACTGCTTTATGTAACGTTGTTTGATTTTTTTATTTAATATTTTATCTATCAATTTAGTGGGATAATCATTATTTAAAGCTATCTGTTTGATAAGGTTTAATTCTAAATTAAAATTATGATCAGACAAAGGAATGGTAATTAGTCTATTAATCATAGAGTGGAAAGAAGCAAGTTTTTGAGAGAACGGATGATTTGATGAACTATGAATAACTATATCAGTGTATGTTTCTTTACGAAAAATATTGAAATCTATTTTATTATCCTTTAAAGTTAAATTTAAATCTAAGAAATTCAAACTCTTATTTATACCTATTTCTAGTGTAAATTTGATATTGTTGTGTAATTTATTCAAAAGTTTAAAAATATGTTTAATTGTCTTTCCGTCCCTAGCCAAATACAAAATATGTCATCGACATATCTTTTCCAACAATATATATTTTTTAACAAGAGCGCACCGCTATTGAAAATTTGTTGTTCTAAATTATTAAGAAAAATGTCTGCTATTAAAGGACTCGTACTACTCCCCATTGCCAAGCCATCCTTCTGTTTAAAAATGGTGTTATTAAACTGAAAATAGTTCTGTTTAAAAATAACTTTGAATAATAAATTTAAATCATAAATTAAGTCTTTAGATAAATTTGAAGCATTTAATAGGTTAGTAATGATTGTTTTACTTTCTTTAATTGGGATACTGGGGAATAAATTGACTATATCGAAAGACACCAACATAGCATGATTAGGGATTTCCAGTACTTGTAGATAATTAACTAATTCTAACGAATTTTTAACTGTATATGTTGGTTTAAAAACATTTGCATCAATAATTACTTTGTTAATAGTACCTGCTAGTTTGTAAGTCGGGGCATTACAATTAGAAACTACTGGCCTTATGGGTTTATTAATTTTATGAATTTTTAATATAAACTATAGACTATATGTATAGTCTATTAAAAATTCATGTCTTATTATTAGTCTTAGTATTATTCAAGCTTGTCGAGATCAACTCTAGGGGTCCGTGCGGACCACTTTGGGAACCTGTGGTCCGGAGTCAGTATCTTATTAAATGTATAGTTGTAGAAGGGTGAAAATACAAGAATTGACTAGTCTTAAGTTGGGCTGGCAATTGCCGTTTTTTCCCGACTAACGACTCTGCACCATTACCAATATCATCTATGACAATGGGACAATGCAGCATCTTCTATTGAGATACCGGACTGTTGCTGTGAAAAATCTTTTTTACTGAATTCATTTTTCAATTCGAAAAATATAAATATTGTTCATCAAATAATTAAATAAACGATTGCAACTATTTTTACATATGAAATACTTTTAATATTAGAGTTAAGGAACACCTGAGGTGTTTGGATAATACCAAATTATTGTGTATCTGCTGATCGTATTTTAGAAACCAATCATTCTTTTAATATAAATAAAGGTTTAGAATTTTTTGATGCAAGTACAACCGGTTTACAATTAGACAAATTAGACAAGAAATAATATAGACGTTAATAGTGAATCAAATTTTATTAATAATCTTTTTATTTTTTAAATTCGTGTCCTTGAATTTATTTTCATATTAATATTAATAATTAAAATAATTTCTTTTTAATTTCTAATATGGATATGTAATTCAATGGTTTACAATAATTTTTATTAACATTTTAAATTAATTACTTACATACTTTAATCAATTTTTGTATATGTTTATAATTTGTCTATTCTTCCATTATTGTGCTTTATGTTTATTATTTGTCTGTACTGGACATTATCCCTTTTTATTTTTCTTTACTTTCCTGATGAAGAAAGAATCGAAACATGTTGATATGTGTATATTAATAAAGTGGTGAATACAAAATAATTTTTTATGCATCTATTAACTAAATAAATACTCGATACATATCACGTCAACTTTTATTCAAATATCTACTTTGCTTCTAGGTTATAAAAATCTTTTTATAAAAGCATAAGGTAAAAACTAATCTCCGAAAAACACGTGGATTCAAAATAAAGCTGAAATGATGAGAATTCGTGAACTCGGGTGGGAATGAAATGTGTTTTTGTGGAAATATCCCACGTCATCAGAAAAGGCATAATATAGCCCTCTCGGCATTATGTAACTCTGGAAAAAGTCTGCTTTATTATTGCGGGGCTTGTGTGTTTTTCTTTTCACATGACTTTGAGAGACGCACCTGAGCTGGGAAAGTGGGACTCAAAGATCGTAGCGTGACGTTCGTGGTTCGTACCGTCAGACTCAACAGTAGTTAGTTATACCGTAGTTTTACTCTCTTTTGGACATTTTAATTACATCATTAGTTTTATTTTAGGAAGATTTAATTAATAAATTAATAACAGTTTAAGTACAATGACAATATAAACTTCAATCTTATCAATATTTCTCAATAATATAAAAAAAAAATAGTACTTAATTTTAAACGCACTTTTTCCTCATAGCACTAACCGGTACCAATCAAACACATATACTCGTACATAATTGCTTACTCTATAATATTAGTTTTTCTCATCTCTCGATAAGTACTTAACTATTATACTATACTCAAATTATCTGGTATACGTAAACGATTACTCTTTGCTCTTTTTTCTTATATCTATGAACTTAACTATTATTCTATATTAATTATTATACTACACTCAAATTATCTGGTATACACAATAGTTTTTTTCTTCACATCTTTTTATACTTAATTATTATATTTTTTTCTAGATATGTTATATTACCACACTATGTCAATACTAATTTTTTTCCCTTCTATTTTTGTATAATGGCACGTAATATGAACTAAACTCATAAATTTGACTGTCCTAAAGCGGGATTTGTTCCTAGTCGGGCAGTCAAAGCTTTCTTACATGTTGTCAAATAATGTGTGTTTCAGATAAATAAATATTATTTAAAAAAAAAATATTTCATTCATAAGTACAAGTAATTTACTTAATATTATAAATAATATACGTTGTAAGAGAAATGGTACAGAAAAAAAAAGAAATTGTGTCTATCAGATAATCTGAGTATAGTATAAAGAAATGTTATTTCTTTGTTTTTGCTAGTGTTTGCAGTGTAACTGAAACACTTTCGCATTACGCACCAGCCATTCTGCACTTATTTGTGTAATTCTGTTAGAGATTGCATACAACCTTACGCGACGCGTGATAATTTAAAACTAAATCAAAACAAATCAAAGTATGGCAATGACCGTATCAATTTCCTTACCACATTGTGCGCCCTACAATTTGTCTATGTTTTCTTTCTTGTAATTTTGTAAGTTTTTATCGAGTCTAATGATTTTTATTATTTTATTGAATACTCTTTAAATAATTCCAATTCATATGGGAGAATATAAACTATTTTTTTTTTTACAATTTAATTTATATATTGGTTATTTCTAATAGTTATAATATTAAATTTACAATGTTTTGATTATAACCCCTTTTTTATATAATGAATTTCTCCCTGGGGTTTCTCGTGCCGAGGAATATCCACTTTTTACAGCGGTAACAATATACAAGATATGGTTATAAGATGGCAGTGTTCTGTTATGAAGTTATTTTAGTTATTTTATTTTAATAGTCGGTGTAATATTCCTATGAATTCATGTTTGCCTGTATCCCGATCCATTTTTTGGACTGATTTGAATGACAAAGCTTTTTTAAAGAAAGTGGTAATCCTTTCCACGGTTATATGTCGATGTTGATGCCTTTTTAAAGAGAGTGGTAATTCTTTCCATGGTTATATATCGATGTTGATGCCTTTTTAAAGAGAGTGGTAATCCTTTCCATGGTTATATGTCGATGTTGATGCCTTTTTAAAGAGAGTGGTAATCCTTTCCATGGTTATATGTCGATGTTGATGCCTTTTTAAGAGAGTGGTAATCCTTTCCATGGTCATATGTCGATGTTGATGCCTTTTTAAGAGAGTGGTAATCCTTTCCATGGTTATATGTCGATGTTGATGCCTTTTTTTAAAACGCTATATTGTATCCTCAAAATTTAAAAAAATTGGACTAGAGGGCTCGACCATCAGCGGTCTGAAGGCATCAGCGCTGGCCAAGCTGATTTTAAGTTGTCTAGGAGTACGACTATCCATCAAATATCGTTTGAGAATCAGTAGTGATATGCTATTAATTTTAATCTGAACTCTATTTCTGTTACTAAAAGCTGATGCCAACCATTTAGAAAATAATCTTGGGCGTAACCTTGTAATAGCTGGTGGAACCATAGAGCAAGTAACGAGCTACTATTTTACACACCCCTTGTGATGGTTTCAAATGTGCATTAAATAAACCTGCATGTATGTATAAACCATTGTTTCATTTCGGAAACTGTAAGAGCATTTACTAGGGATATAAGATACAGCTATTAATTGTTTCAGATTTTTGCATTTAAGTTGTTTATTGTGTTTGTGGGCTAATATCGCAACCTTTGGATCTGCTGTCTTAACCACTCGACCACAGCGACCGCCCAATCATCATTACAAGCCCGTTAGAAGATCTCCCAACGACCCAATTAATTATAAGTTGGGTAAGTGCCTCATCAGGCTTCTTCTGGCTGACCTACCCTAGAAAACGTTTCTCCAATATTTGATATTAATTTATTACGGTTGGTGTCGAACCGGCGCACTACCATTCAATTAAAGGCTCGCCTGGAGGCTTCAATAACTAATACCTTCTCATCTTCTCACTCTATTATGTTCCAAATGTATTGCCCGGAATAATCACGTTATTACATTCTTGAGAATGATTGTTACATACAAGTATATCTCCTCCGTCAGGTATCTGTTACTTGAAGGGTTTTGCTCGAGACAGATAATAATACTGTTTTCAAGTATGATCATAAGGGTAGTTTTAATTGTGCCACGCATGGTTTGATTTTGATATGGTTTACCATTCGCTCGTGAAGCAACTTGAGATTATTGTTTATGTCCGTAATTATATTTGTATCATAAAATATATTTAAATCGTACAGTATCGTATCTTTAAAAAAGTATATCTACCAAAGTATTTATCAACTATCTGAAACCACTAATCTCAAATCTTTTTTGTCACCCTCTCTTTGTTTTATTTTTTCATTTACGTGTGACAAAAAGTTCAAATAATATGTTACAATTCTATAACGTTAAAATATATATGTGTTAAGTAATAATAATTATTCTGAATTTGCCAATCATATTTTGGAAACCAATCATTCCTTTGATATAAATAAAGGTTTAAAAAATTTACATGCAAATACAGCTGGTTTAGAATTTTGAAATTTTAGAAGTCATAAAATCTCTTGAATATATTTTCGTATTAATATTAAAAATAAAAATAATTTATTTTTTAAATTCTAACGTAAATTTGTTATTCAGTGTTTAATAATAATTTTTTATTTACATTTTTCATTAATTATTACCTACTTTAATCATTTTTTATTTACGTTTATAATTTGTGTATTCTTACATTATTGTGTTCTGTATTTATCATTTGTCTATAAATGACATTATTATTTTTTAGTATTCTGTATATTCCCGATGAGAAAACCATCGCTTTCGAAACTTGTTGATACATATACCATGCATATATATATAATCGTATTAATAATGTGGTGATTACACAGTAATTTTTAATAAATTTATTATATTTTTGTGTTATTCCGAAGCTTACCATCACAAGGGATCACCCCTGCCCATTTTAAGATAGACCCCTGTGATCCTAAGCCCTAGTGGTTAAAGATGATTTAAAATGATTAATACAAAATAAATTACGGAATCGAGAACCCGAGAGAGGATTACATTAATTGGAAAAGAACATTTCCGTCGCTCTGATTATATAGGAAATCTGGTCATTTATTACTTAGGTTTCATTTAATTAAAATGTTGATTCTTGAGTTTTATTTTCCGTATAATTATTACAATATCATTTTCCAAAAATCGTTTGGTAAATATTTGGTTAAATAATTTTAATGAATTCGAGTAGAGATAATAAATATAATTGCGATCGTATAAAATCTTTATCATTGAAATATAATAATCTTCTTAGGACTTCTCATTAATTTGTTTCCAAGATACCCCTCGCTGTGGAAGGTTTTTTTTTTCTCCCGAAGTTGTTTTCTAAGTACTTAACACTAAGAAGATGGAATCCAAAACTTCTTCCATTAACTATACCATGCCACAAGCATTTGCCTCGTCTCCTAAATTCGTTCCTTCTTCGAAAACATTGCCCAAACATTTGGTTTATTCACCGAATTGAAACTTTGAATTGCAATCCAAAATAGTAATTTAATCGACGGATTGGAAAATGTGCATTAGACTTTTCGGATTGATGTTGGAATTCTCCTGTCTCAGATAGGTATATGTCTGTCCAAAATACATTATTTTTTCAGTGAGATTCTCTTATTTTTTTATTGTTTGCTGCTTTATTTGTAAGTAGTTACAACCAGTGGCGGTTCGTGTTTTTTTTTTTTAACTGGGGGTTCAATCAGAAATCAAGAGAAGATATTATATTTCATCGAAATGTCCTTGTTGTCCTTTGGCGAATCGTCGAATACAGCGGCAGTCACATAATTTAAATAAAGTTGGTGGAGGGGGTACCATAATAACCAGCGACTTGAGATAATACAGCGTTTGCTGTATAACCCCTTACCTAAAACTAGATTGAATTTTGAATACGAAAACAAAGTTTGCATTATAATCTGTTCGTTTTAATAGAAAATTTACATATGCCTTTAAAACTAAACGGTTAGAGAAATACAGGAACAAAATAAAATTCAATAAATATTTAATACTGACCATAGAAAGTAAAATAATAACATTTAACTTTTATTCTTATTGCGTAAAGTTCGGCCGGCAAAGTGACTGATAGGGGGCTATCTCAGTGTCACCCGTCAAACTTCCGAGGACACGTGTCCTTAAACATTCTTTCGTTAACGCTGGGCACAAACTTCAACAAGATTCGGCCTAGGTTATTGAAATTCACCGTCAGGGGGGTTGTTGTTATGGTATTTTGTATGAAGTATTTGCTTGGGATCGTGAGCCCGTGTGTGCTGAATCCACTCAGCACGGCAACTCACATTACGCAGCTCGTCGATCGCGGTATTCGGTTGCATATATAACGTGCTGATATTATAATGTAAGGTAGTTTTATGTACTCATATGTTTAATGGGAGTTGACTGCAGAATAGTTAGTTTTATGTCCTCATATGTTTAAAGAGAGTTGACTGCACAATCATTAGTTAGTTTTATGTCCTCATATGTTTAATGGGAGTTGACTGCACAAACGTTAATTAGTTTTATGTCCTCGTATGTTTAATGGGAGTTGAATGGACAATCGTTAGTTCGTCTTATGTCCTCATATGTTTGATGGGAGTTTACTGCACAATCGTTAGTTAGTTTTATGTCCTCATATGTTTAATGGGAGTTGACTTCACAATCGTTAGTTAGTTTTATGTCCTCATATGTTCAATGGGAGTTCACTGCACAATCGCTCTTTACAGAAAATTGACACTAGTTACAATATACATAACAAGTGTTTTCTTTCTTTAAACTTTTTTTTTGTATCTTTTACGATTTATAAACATTTTATAGTAATTAATGTTAGTAATCCGTTATCTTACCTTATTAGTAATGATAACATTAATAAATATTATATTTGGATGATTTACAAAGCACCGTTTTTAGGGAAAATCAAATCAAGGGCGCATGTTAGAAGGTTAATCAAATCAACCGGTTAGTGGCTTGGTTGGTATTGCGTCTAGAATGACTTCTGGATTGACTTTGACATCTGGCTGATAATGAAGATGAAGAGGAGCTTCCTTGAACATGTGTTTTCCCTCGATACGACAGACGCGTTTGACCAACTAATTGTCCTTCCAACTAAAAATATGGTTCTTGGAATACCAATTACGGTTAAGGTTACATATAAATGTATTTTATTCAAAATGACTGAATATAAACTTCAAAGTTTGACTCAGATTTTGTAGTGTGACAATAAATTCTTCTAAGGTTTCGTTTACCTCTTGCTTTCTGGTAAAAAAAACTAATCTTTCCACGGTTACATTAATTGTGGGTATGGAATATTTTATCATAGTGTAATGTGATCTCTTCGAGCGAACTTTTCTCAATTGTGAGTCCAAACGAATACATTTTTTTACTCCTTTTTGGCCAATCGTGTGTAGGAACCTCGCCACTTTTTGAATTTCCTTTTCTAAGTTAAAGTTGTTTGCAATCATATAAATTATAAATGATTGTTTGAATCTCTTCCACTCATCTGCCATATTTAGAACAATCTGCATTTTCAGAATATGACTTAACATTTTGAGACGATTTGTTTCCTGTGGCAAATTAGTGATTGTTAACCATTTTACTTCACTCACAATAACTTTTTTACAAAGACACACCTGACACCATGTTGTATTGTTGTATTAAATAGAAACGCACTTGTAAATAAAATGCATATTTATTGAACATTCTCGTTGAACATCGTTTTACAGTCAGTTTATAAGTCAGTGACGGGCAGAAGTTATATATCAGAGACAATCTAGTAGAAGTAGTCATAGATTGTAATACATGATACCAACAACACCTAGGCGTTGTGAGTTCAATTCCTCGGCCGGCTAAGTCCTCCAATACTACACAATTAACATATTTCCCTTACTGTGATTGTAGTAGGAGATTTTAAAATATTGCCAGGTTATTCGTAACCAGGGAATTTTACCTCAAGTACAATTAAAAAAAAAAATTGGAACACCATTTTCAAAAAAAAAAATAACCGGTACGGGGTTAGCCAGTTGGTCGCTCAAATAATTTTCTCAGAATTAAATTCTTTATAAGTATCTTGCTTTAAACAATTCTGCGATACTTCAAGGAGAGATTATTCGTGAAAATCATTCAACGAAAATAAAAATGGTTGTTATTTTACCCCGAAAGAAATACCTTATGTACTACTATATAATGTCATTAATATATTTTTTTAACACTATTCCTCGTGCTTAGCTTCTATCTATTTCAACGTTTTAAAGTTACGAAAAAGCTTCACCAGAATTGGACCTAGGGGGTTAGGGAGCAGGTCGATGTGAAACCTTAAATTTACACCCTATCGGGGGTTGCGTTGTCGGGTGGGGTAGATAGGTGGTGTAGTAGGTGGGGTGGGAGAATCGCTTCAATTAAGCTCTCCAAAAGCGCGGAGACGAGAAGGCCAAAGTGTAATTCTGAGGCCGATGTAAAAAATTTGAATGGGTGCGGATCTTTTCGAAATTACTGATCCGATATCTTTCAGCGGGCATTCTTTCCGACGTTTTGGCCGCTTGCTAAATAATAACAAGGTGTTTTTAATTCTTAACAATTTTGTTAATGTGCTATTTTGTGTCATCTTTAGAAAAATATTTTCAGTTTTTTTTAAATAAAAGGTATTTCAGATTTCATAAATAACATATTTATTTATTTTATTTCATTACACCCTCACCTGGGCTTTTACATGGATTTTAGAACATAAT
This sequence comes from Halesus radiatus, assembly GCA_022606495.2. Classification (NCBI taxonomy): domain Eukaryota; kingdom Metazoa; phylum Arthropoda; class Insecta; order Trichoptera; family Limnephilidae; genus Halesus; species Halesus radiatus. Next base: position 312,044 of record JAHDVE020004044.1, read on the forward strand.
ATAAAGAGCTATAAAAAATTATAAGTACATAGAGATATTAAACCATGACGCAATGAACATTTTTTTTAATCGTTTAACAGTGGCATAAAATAGAAAACTAAAACAATACACTAAACAATAAACAAACACACAAGCTCAGCTTAATTATAGGGGTACATCTTATATAAATATTGAACTTTTGAAAATATTGTAACCTTGTTTAATTATTAATTATGTATCTTTTTTTGAATAAATTAAATTTAAAAAAATATATATATATATATATTATACCACAAATCACTAACGATACAGTATCTGACCTACAATACTAGATATTGTAGGTTTCATCAAAGTGCTGGTATAGATAACGCCTTACTGTATAAATGGAGTCAGCAAATATATCAACAATACCTCCAAACTTGTTGCCCAGATCATGCATCCTATTGGTTAATGAATGAGATTGATAGATGGTTGTGTAAGTGTTGCAGAAAAATGTTACAGTTTGTCTGGTGTTCCTCGTCGGTACATTTAATGAATATTCACGAAAGCATTTAATTTTTTAAAAGTTAGAATTATTTATTTACTCGGAAATACAATGTGTAAACGTATCTTTGTTTTTCAGATGCTACGCGAACCTGAGATATATCCTTAATTAGTAAAAATATGCAATTCGCCACAATTTGCAAAAAACTTCAAGTATCGAATGATTCCGTTTGAAGTTTGACGGTACCAACGGGAGAAACACGTTTTATATTTGAATATGATAATAATCTAGTAACACACGTGTGTTCCTACATAATGACTAATATTTTGACTACAGCACCGATTGAAAGCTGTCAAACAAACAATCCTTGAACCATTTTCAATGTGACATTAGCAGATGAAACGAGCTATTTTGCAAATTTCCCGAAATTAAAATATGATGAAATATCGTTCCATTTTTAAGTTTTCCAATTAATAAAAGCTTCGCTCTGAAAAGGCTTTCATATTAATTCCTGGTAGATGCGGAGACAAAAAAACAAGGAGAATTTGTCAAACGTTCTGCCGCTTATCTTAAGTGAGATGTTGATTAATTTTCCTTACATTTTCAATGTATTTCCAAAGTTTCATTTTTATTATTGTTGATTAAACAGGTAGCGATGTTTTTCAGGTAAACCATTTTCATTGAAGTTATTTCATTACGGTTAAGAAAAACTTTAACATTAGGAAATACCTCCAAGTGTGGGCTCGGTAGGTGAAAGGAAGAACTTTGCAGATGAAAGCTCGCCTCGGAAAGGTATGTGATCAAAAAGATGTAGCGAATTTCAACGTGTATTGGGGTTGTTTGATATTTTTTGTCGGATTCGCAGCGGTAATTTCTTCTGCTTCCTTTCAAAGGGAAATATTTCGACGTTTCTAAATTACATTTTTCCCAATTCAAGATGTTATCTCTTAGTATTCAACAAATTCGATTTTGATTTATACGCTTTGATGAAAGGAAAAACTTTCCAAGTGGCGATTTAAAAAGGATACATATGCTGTGCCATACGAACACACTTTGTCGTACGTATTTGATGTAATTTTTCTAACAAATCGGTTTTTGATCATCTGTTTATTGGATTTCCCGAAATGGTTTTTTTTTTAATTCTGTCTGATGACATGAGACAGGCAATTTTTAATAAATCCCTTAAAATGTTAGTGCTTAAAATAAAATCATCAAAGAAGAGATTTTTTAAATTTTTTTATTGTATAATATTAATTATATACAGTGGGAACTTATACCCGCTAAGCCACTGCAAGTAGCTTGTCAGCAGGAGTTTATTTCAACAATATAATATAATACAACAATAAATTACAATCATCATACAAATGTAGGGCAAAATTTTTAATTTATTATTTTTTATTATTATTTTATTATGTTTTTTTTTTTTTTAATATGTATTTTTTATTCCACCTCTTAATTTTGCAATTCATTTGATATGGTAGTTTATTACCGCCCTGAGACCCAGGGTGAGAGTGTTGACAGTTGACACGTTGTGATGTATGTCGGTACGTGTCTAGGAGTAGATTTGAACATAAAAATGTTAATGAAAATGCCTCCATTCCGAGCTTTTTCATTAAAGTAAAACCTTTAGGGGAATAAATAAGAGTGTTTATCTCACGTCTGAAAATAGATCGATATCCCGGAGTGAGCTTCACGTGGAATAAACCAACAAGTTCACACCAAAGAAGTTCTTTTAGGTAGGAGGAATATGAATATTTATAAATTCATCGGTCTTGAAAAAGACTTTAATAAAGTTTTTAATAATCAAAAAGTGTGCCAAAATTATTAAAATTGGATTTTACGAATTTAAAAAAAATAATCTCGTTTAATTTAGAAATAAAAAGTAATTTTTTGGGGAATCACATCCTCTAGGGTACAAAACGTTATTTTTTGTGATCCTTTTATCGATCACTGCGAGTTCCCTGAACAACACAATGGATTAATTAATTCATCACCGTATTTGATAGAGACAAATTGGAATATTATTTGTAATAAATTTTCTAATTTCCATTAAATGAATTAAAAATTAGTTTACAATCACCATTTTATTAATATATACATACCAACGTGTTTCGAAAGTGATGCTAAAGTGGCGATTACAAAGTAATTTTTAATTAATTTATTAATAATAACGCCACAAAGTGAATGCCAATCGTTTGAAGAAATTATCTCTAATTTCCTATCTTAATGATGAGAAAACCAAACACAAAGTATGTATCATTGCTCTCATCATATGTGTACCAGTTAGTTCTACAAAATTAATGATTCAAACCATATAAATTATATAAACAAAACATCAAGATGTTTGCAATTATTAGTTTACCATCTGCGCCCAGGTGTGAGTCTTGTCTTTGCTAAGCCCTTCTGCGAGAACTCGAGAGGGCCTCCTTGCCCTCACCTGCAGGAGCTCTCTAAAGTGTTTAAGTCCTGAGGAACGGCGTCAGCTGTTTTGGAGCTTTTTTGTCCAAAGCTCATAGCTAGTGTACACTGTACGGCGGGGCTTTTGTTACAAGTCTTTAATACGTGAGCGAATTTTGTGTGCATAAGCCGGTATAATTTAACATAAATGTTTGAGCCGCTGTGCGAGATTTTAATAATTCTTCACTGGTAATGCACAGGAATAAAGCAAACTTTTAAACCACTTAAGGCATTAAACAATGAAAAATTAAAATAAATACCTAACAATGGAAACTGAAAACACAATATTAATATTTGTAAAGCTACTTTCAGCAATCATAAATGCAAAATGTATTTATTTGCAGAATTTTGTGTAGCCTTTTAAATACAGATGCAACAGAAAGAAACTGCGGAGTAATTGGAAAGGCAGATATCATAGTTATTATGTAACCACTGAATGCCGAAGATTTGTAAAGATTTGATTTGATATAATGCGATTACATAAGAGTGAGCCAGGGTTGGGTTCATATACATTACCAACGCCATTATTATTTAATTCTATGGATTGACCCCACCCACTGACCACATTGACATAACCATTAAGTTACATTTCGATAATAAATTCATAAATTGTCACTTCTGCATTTGAGTAACATTGCATATGATGAAAGTCAGCGCACGCTTCATGAAATAATTGCGTTTATTTTGAAAAATTTGGTAATTGTGAAAAAACGTTTTATTTTGTTCCACCAAATATTACAAAAGTTGGGATAGTTTGTAAAATTAGAAGCTCGCCATGAGAGTTTTATCGCAAGGCCAGTAATCTGGTGTGGTTTGGCATTCCTGGGCGGGTCATGATTTTTCTTCTGTACCGAGAAGGGAGCCTCCATCCAGAAACTTGTGCGGTAGGGAATGAATGTGTGCGGTTGATAGATGGCTTTTTGGAGAGGCAGGAAAATAACCATTTTCTAGCATTTATATACTTATTTGGATCCTCACTTTCCACCACGGCCGACGAGAAGGAGAGAAGAGAGAGAGTTTAAGGTATCACATCAATAATTTAACTGAAATTCCCTCTTTGTTATTACGATCTCAATGATAAAATTATTTAAGTGATATTATTAAGTCTCTCTTCGCTGTAGCAAAACTGTACTACTATTTTTTAAATTTTTATATTATTTTTCAATTTGTTTAATATTTGCAAATATTTTAATAATTTTACTATACTATTTAAATCGATATAATGTACTTGGAGTCAAGTATCTCCATAACAAAACTGTTTTGTTGTTTTAATATTGTTTTAGTAAATAGTTCCTATATTGTAATATTATTGCGTTACATTTGTTTGTTAAAAAAAAAAATTCTATATTTGAAATAATTTTTTAGTATTCCTTTATTCCGGACGATGAAAGCATCACGTTTGAAACATGTAGATATCAATGTTGGTGAATACTAAGTATATTTTTTAATTAATATATTAATAATGACGCCACAAGGTGAATACCAATCGTTTGAAGAAATTGTTAAATTTATTTTTTGAATATTATCGTTTTTTCAGCTTTCTACAACACCTCTGGATTAATGCTTAGAAGATCGTTGTGAATACCCGTATCATTCCACGTATTTTTCAAATTTAGCTTCTTTTCACAATATTCTGAGGATTATTGTACACGGTTCAAATGCAAAAGGATATCCTACATAATTTAATGAAATAAATGTAATATCAAAGTACCTTTCTATTTAAACCAAAAAGGATATTGACCCTTTGATTCGGTTCACGGAGCCAGCCCTTAATATATCTCTCACGTGTTCGTTCGTAACTTGATTAAATCCTTTTCAACCTCTCCGTGTCCCAGGTGAATAGAATTCATCTCAGGCGAAGGCTTCGTGTGTCGTGCTTACTTTTACAAATAAATTCTGCCCAGGGGCCGGACTCAAACATCTCTTTACTGTTTTACTGTTCGTTTTATAGGATTAAATATGAAAGTTCTAAGGGTAATGTTTTGCTAAAGACAACTATCTTTTAGGATTCTTTGCTCTAGTTCAAATTTTTATTATATTTCAAAGCGGTTTATCGTGCGGGACCTCTAAGCAAGGAGCAATATTTTTTTAGTAATTTCGTAAAAAATAATGCAAGGCATGCAAGATTGTGAAATCTTTCATTTCATCTCGTATTTTCTCTCTGAAAATATTTCAATCTGTCTTAAATCTTTTTGCAAGTCGATATCTCTTTTTTGTGATTGTGTAGGACGTGTTCGGTTCTCCAAACAAATAAGACATATCCGCAATGTTTGACACTTCCACTTGTTTAAAAATGTTTTTTTTTGTAAGGGAGTCGAGTCATACGGATAATAAATGATATCGCTGTTCGCAAATGATTCGACTCCCAGCTTCATTCCATTCAAATATATGCAAAATGTATGTTAAGTGTAGTTTATATAGGTGGTGTTCCCTCTCTCTCTCGCTTTATTCAGTCATTTCATATTTCAGGCAGTTAGGCCTGAAATATGAAATGACTAAATAAAGAAAGATAGAGCGAGACAACGGAGAGAGAGATAGAGGTGTTGGTGCGCGTCGCCAGATGACTCTCTCACGAAGTTGCGTCTCAGACGCCTCGACGCTGCACCCAGATCAGAGTCTACGAGTGCAGGACAGCGTTCCAGTAGTGTATAAACTACCCCAAGAAAATTAGTTAGACAAGCAGCAACCTCCGATTTTACAACACCTCTGCCTCGATCTGACTTCTGCATACTAGCCTCCTTCTTTTTTCTGACCATCGCCAATCCTGGACCTCCACTACCCACTAGACCCAGACACTCGCATCGTTACACGAACAAGGCCTTCACGAGCATTCAGTTTGGGCAAAGCGTTTTTAACAAATTGAGAATTTTGCACAAATTGGATTGGATGGAAAATTTAGTCGGAGTCTTTTCTCCTTGCGAAGGGTTGGACAGGTTGTGCTTTCTTCCCTTCCACCTCCAAAGATTAGGATCAGCTGCCCCCTACAGACTTTTTATGTCGTCACATCCATCTGACACAGTGAAATTAATCAGTTTGTCGATTGGCGTTTAAGTTTTTGTTGCATAGTGTATTTATTTTAATAAAACTGTTTATTTGTAATTTTATTTAATTATGAAAGTACATGGCTATCTAGATCTAATAATTAGCTTCTACCAATACAAGCCATCTTTTTGGATTGAAAAGTGATATCTCAGTAAGTCGACGATGGTAGAGTATCGATTACTCGGATATATTCCTATTTTCCTCTCTGGTATAAAAAATAAAACGGAAGTGAAAAACCCACATTTTAACGATCGCTTCTACAAAACAATAACCTCGTACTCTGTTCAGAAAAGTACAGGTTTGATGTATTCGGCATCGTTAAAAATCGAGCGACATTTTTCTTGCTCGCTGTGTTTGTTTCCGTTCTGGGCTTTTCACGTGCCAGTTCACCGATGAAAGTGCATTACGTTTGCAAAAATTACCCGAGCATTACGCAAACAGGGACGTACTCGGCGATGCCCAAACATACCTTTGTGCACGAACGAATATTTGTTCACTGAGCAATGATAAAAAAATGCGAAAATGGTGATTATAAACCCCAGTAAATTTTTTTTTAGTCATAACTCGTATTTTTGATACCCATCGGGGTAACGGTACGGGATATCGATAATGTTTTTTTAAATACCCATTGGGGTCAACGGTACGGGATATCGATAATGTTTTTTTAAATACCCATCGGGGTAACGGTACGGAATATCGATAATGTTTTTTTAAATACCCATCGGGGTAACGGTATGGGATATCGATAATGTTTTTTTAAATACTCATCGGGGTAACGGTACGGGATATCGATAGTGTTTTTTTAAATACCCATCGGGGTAACGGTACGGGATATCGAAAATGTTTTTTTAAATACCCACCGGGGTAACGGTGCGGGATATCGATAATGTTTTTTTAAATACCCATTGGGGTAACGGTACGGGATATCGATAGTGTTTTTTTAAATACCCATCGGGGTAATGGTACGGGATATCGATAATGTTTTTTTAAATACCCATCGTGGTAACGGTGCGGGATATCGATAATATTTTTTTAAATACCCATCGGGGTAACGGAACGGGATATCGATAGTGTTTTTTTAAATACCCATCGGGGTAACGGTGCGGGATATCGATAGTGTTTTTTTAAATACTCATCGGGGTAACGGTGCGGGATATCGATAATATTTTTTTAAATACCCATCGGGGTAACGGTGCGGGATATCAATAATATTTTTTTAAATACCCATTGGGGTAACGGTACGAGATATCGTTAAAGTTTTTTTTTTATATCCATCGGGGTAACGGTACGGGATATCGATAATGTTTTTTTAAATACCCATCGGAGTAACGGTGCGGGATATCGATAATGTTTTTTTAAATACCCATTGGGGTAACGGTACGGGATATCGATAATGTTTTTTTAAATACCCATCGGGGTAACGGTACGGGATATCGATAATGTTTTTTTAAATACCCATCGGGGTAACGGTGCGGGATATCGATAATATTTTTTTAAATACCCATTGGGGTAACGGTACGAGATATCGTTAAAGTTTTTTTTTAATATCCATCGGGGTAATGGTACACGATATCGATAACGTTTTTTTAAATACGTTTCAGCGGAAATATGACCATTAACACACCACTAAAACTTTTTAGAGAAAAAAGTGCCAGTAGCTGTTTTTTTCACTTTTTTTTATTATTTTATTTTATCACAGTTCTATAATGCCTTCGGAAAACGAAACACCTGTCACACGTAATAATAATTACCTGTCAGGACTTTTATAAAGCTATTATTCTAGTTATGATTAAAATTTTATAAACTTTAAATTAACATGAAAGTAAAATGAATAAAAAATATTTTATGTAAACCACCATTGAATATATAAATATCAATATGTTTCGGAAGCGAAGCTTCCCTCATCAGCATACATAGTATACTGAGAAATATTGACAAAAATAGGCAAATAAAAAACATATTTTATTCAATGTTAGACTATCAATAAATTCAATTAATGATGCTGTAATATTAATAGGTATCTCTAGAATTTATTTTCATATTAGTATTAATAATTTAGTAATCTTTTTTAGTTTCTAATATAAATTTGTAATTTAATATTTTACGATAATTTTTCACTAACGTTTTTGATTAATTACTTACCAACTTTAATCAGGTTTTGTTTATGTTTATAATTTGTCTATTCTTATATTATTGTGTTCTATGTTTATCATTTGTCTATAGTTGACTTTATTATTTTTTAGTATTCTGTGTATTCCCGATGAGAAAAGCATCGATTTTGAAACATTTTGATATTTATAACTATATAATTAAGTGGTGATTACAAAGTAATTTTTAAAATAGTTATTAAACAAATTACCTGTTTTCAGTACCCTTCGCTTTTGTTTTCGAAAGCTTGTCTGATGAATGTTGGTATATTCACATTATCCAAGGCCCGCCTTGTAAGCCTAAAAAGAGAAATGGGGGTTCTAACTTTGATATTTTTACAAGGCTAAATGAGATTTGCAAAATACAAAAAAGATAAACCGATGCCTCTCGTTTTAACCCCACTTCGTGTGAAACGAATTGGAAGATTGTTTGAATTTATTTTATGTTGATGAAAAACATTTCGGATGTAATTATTCAGAGAAGCGAACAAACCGGATTATCCGGCTTTACTTTTCGAAGGAAAAAGAAAAATAATCAATTTTCAGAACAAAAGGAAGAAAATATCCTAATGTGATTAATTAACAGGGAACTCTGATAAACGGACAAAAAGCATTAAGGAGAGAATTGGACTTTTCTGCTTTGTCTCTTTTTAGCCTAGTTAAATGCCCTGACACCGGTGGCGTGCATTCCCCAATGACCAAATTAAGACTGTGTGCAGTTTTTGGTACGAATGTGCGTAGAATATTTGAAAAATTGCAATTTTATTATCATATTTTGATGGGTGTTGTACAAGAAAAACTACGTTTTTGTTCGATTTTTTTTTATTAGTTTTTTCGTAGGGTAGGCACAACTTTTCAGCCTTTATGAACTTCACGCCTCTGACTAACAGAACATTATACCGTTTAACTAAGGAATGATAACGGAGAACGAACACAACCAATTATTACGCGAATTTGACACACCGTTGCTGATTGACTTTTAATTGGCAATAAAACAAATTTAAAGTCATAAATGAAAACAATATTAGAAAGCAATGGGACTCGCTCCTGACATTGACACTATATATATATATATACCATAGATATAGTTTTAATTCTGCCAGTCTGACGATGCCCGTGATAGGGTGAAACCGGTCCGGTGAAAAATAAATAAGTGGAAGAAAGTTAGGAAGGTTTTTTAATAAAAAAATGTGGAATTACAACATGAATTGAAGTTTCAAAATTAGAAATAAGAAAAAGGACATTCGTTCAACATTGTACACATCGCATCGAAGGGGAGGGCGGGGAAGCGATTGGAAGGCTTTGCCGACCAATCGCTTGTTTCGGAGTTACATGAATTATGTAATTCTGTTTATTGTCTTAAGACGTTCTTGAATAGTTTTTACTTTAGTAGTAACCTCTTTTATACCCGCATTTACTGCCTGTTTCCCTGTTGTTAATATACATTCGTACGTTTTGTTTTAGAAGGTATAAGACGTATTTTTAATTTATTTATTTTTTTATCATTAATTCCACGCAGGAGGTCACGAGGAAAATAATTTCCCTCACGGCGTATTTCATCTTTGAGGATGCAGTGTGGTGAGTCTTTTTGAGGATGGGAACGAGTGAAAATGGGTCTTAAAGAGACTCATGTTGTAGGAAGAATGAAACACAGAGGCCGGAAAAGCATTCCATAACCATGTTGTTGAACTTAAGAACGAATAGTAGAAACGACTCGATCTCATGTGACAATCGTGTACAAATGTCGGTCGCGCATTTGGCGTGTTTCCCGAAGGGAACAATGACGCCAGTTCACACGATCATCTTCCATTGAAATACCGGTAGAACAAAAACAGCATTCCCACTTGACGCCTGTGCTCTAAAGATTGCAATCCGTTTGTTGAAATAGGGAAATCCATTAAACGTTTCTACACGAATTCAAGGTTTTTTATTCAGGTATTTTGGGGCATCAGACCAAAGGTGGCTGCCAAATTAAACAGTGGGGCGCCCTTCTATTTATACAGAAGGTCATCAGTTGTGTACTTAAATTCATTTTGATTAAATGTACGAGTACATCGTTTTTTTTTTTACTGAAATGAATGGATATCGATGGATATATATCCATCGATATCGTATATACGAGTATATATTAAGAAAATTAAAAAGAAAATTTTTATCTCGTTTCGAAGCAAGATTTTTTTGGGTTTGGTATTTTTGATACGCGACCGACAGTAATGACGACTTTTATCCGTAGATGCTGTAGATATACATGTATATACAGACGTGACAGCGTGAAATCTCGCATTATAAAACTATTTGTTCATTCAGAACTAAATCTATTCTTAATTAACGTGATATTTTAATATGTAGTTAAACATGTTCCCAAAGGCTTTTGGAGTTTGGGGGGCGCGTCCGGTGGTAATCTCCTATTGTGTGGAGGGGAGATGTTTAGGTAAGTGCAGGCTTCTGCGGTTATTCGGTTAATTCTTGGCGATCCATTTCCGACCGTTGCCGTTTGTGTTGAGCGTTGTGGACAGGCACTGCAGGAAATGCTGAGGCTTTGCACCTGCATAGGTAAGACCTTACAATGAGCAGATACATTGCACTTAGCATTCCGGGATACTCTAGACCTCAGCACTGTGTTTGTATTCATTTGTTGAGACAGTTTTACGTAATTCATCCTAACTGATTCAATTCATCTTACAAAAACTTTTAAAAATAAATCTGTTTCTTTATGTGTTTTTTTTAATGCAATAAAAGGTTTTCGTAAATAGACAAATTATTGCGCAATGGTTTTGGTTTAGAAAACATAAATTATTTCTTAAATTTATAATAGAAATTTTACAATAGTTATTATTCCAGATTCCTACATACAAAGAAAATTATTCTTACAATATCTCTGAAATAACAACTAACTATAAATATCATAATATATATATTCAGTTAATCTCAAAAAAATATATCACAGCATGGATAAAAAAAAAAGAAAAGGTTTTCACTTTATTTAAAACGTAATAAAATTAAATGAAAGATAAGCCAATACATAAAATATTATCCTTTCTCCTTCCTTCTTTTCCGTGCAATATAAATATCTATAAATACAGTTTTCTTATTTTTCAAGGATTTGGCTGAATCGCAATCTCTTTTGATTTTTCTCTTCAAATTCTACACCTAACTCATATGTACATAGCAAATTATTAAAACAAAAGTAACCAATACAAAGCAATACTTGTACCATGTTTAACATATCCACGTGAAAACCTCAGCACAGGTTCTCAAGGTGAGGTGATCACGACACATCATATTCCATTTACATTATCACCTTATCACACGTACCCCCACATTATAAATACCATACAAAGCACCGTTTTTATATGTTTTTTTACATATTATGTAAAACGTTACTGTATGTTCTATAGATATAAAAAAGTAATTAAACAGAAAGGATCGCATGAATTTGAATGAAAGAGAACATGCGCAGGACAGACATACCAGACTGCAGCATGACCGTTTGTTAGTCACGTAGTTTTTACCGTTCCAACAAACGAGTTACTATCATTCCGGCCGCATACTTCCACTATTGTACCGCCGCTTAACAGGGGTAAAGTACCCTGGAGTATGAAATCCGAATTAATAACTCATCACTGGACAAGCCGTGGCTCTACCTCCATCCTCCACCCTCCACCCTCTGTTCTCATACGGTCTACATTTATCTGTACCGCTTTATAAATGGTTTCTACGTTTCACATTTGGATACCGATTCTTGCTGTGCACTTCAAATGTTGAACGAATACTGTTTGTACTAATATGCATTTTCAAATGGAAAACGGTGAAAAATACCATTTGCTCGACGGTAGTCGCACTATTTCAGAAAAAATAATCTTTTTTCCCATCCTTCTTTTTACCAAATTTTTTTTTTTTCTAAAAAACCTTTGTAACTTTTTTCCAAGTATTTGTTTTTGACCGGACCGGTATCCCCCTATCACGGGCTTCGTCAGACTGGCATAATTAAAACTAGATCTATGGTATATATAGCATCGATGTCAGGAGTGAGTCCCCCTGTCTTCTAATATTGTTTTTATTCATGACTTAAACATTTGTTTTATTGCTGACGGTACTGTTTACTATTATGTCCTCTATAACTACTTTCGGGTTGGTTTATTACCTTATTTTTATTTGTATAACTGCGTCCGTGGTCGTGCGGTAAATTTTATTTAATTAAATTGTTTAATTTTACATTAAATCTTTTCAAATAATATATAATATTCTTCGGCACGTCCCAGAGTGGTAGATACCCTAGATTTACCCTGGTGAAAGACAACCATTCAGAATCTAAACGTTGCTTGAAATGGCTTTAGCCTTGTTTGGTGACCAGATCCGAAATGCCAGGTACTTCTCAATCTTCTTCTCTCCCATTTCGTTTCTCCCCATACCGTTCAGCCTCCTCACAACATGAGGCTGCCATAGTCTCACTGGCTCCGGTTAGCACTGAGCTTTTGATAAAAATATGTATATTTATACCCAATTACACACATACATTTATTTAATTTTGCCAATCGTATATTAATCAATTATTTAAAATTGCGGAATAAAATGAGACCTAGCTGATGTGTGCCCGGCATCGGTCGGGATTATTGATTTTTTTTTTGAATAAAGTTATGAACTGGTGAAATCTTGCTTGTCGTTTGGGTGCCATAATTGATTTGACAGCGAAAATAATATCCTGTGGTAACTATTACTATCTCTAAATAAAGAGACAACTAATTTGAAAATTTTTTCTATTCCAAATATTTATTTTTTCAAGATATATCTAAATAATAAAGTACTTAAGTAGGTACCGAATTGTGCTTTCTATTATGAAAATATTCTACCCAAGCAAACCTTTTGCTTTTGAATATGTAATCTTTGGCTAAACAGGTATATCTACAGGCTAACCTCAATACAACATGGTGGGTTGAATTTTTTCATACTAATTTTAAATGTTATAGCAACAGTTTTACATATTGGATTTCATTCAAACTACTCTCTAAACCTTTCCAGCACTAATAAAAATAAACTGTGTGATTTTCAGCGAAACCCGTGAAGTAATTTTCGAGAAAATCGAGAACGCACAGAAAAACATTCATACATAGAGATAAGACAAGATAAGACATGCAAGGAAGTTGCAATCCCATGAGTTATTAATTCAACTCATTATCGAATTGTTAAATATTACTACATAATATAAGGTTTTACAGACTTTTCAAAACAAATATGTATATGCAAATACAAAAAAATGTATATATACGTTAACAGGTAAATCATATAAATAAATATAGAGGCACGAAATATACAGATACAATCGAAATACATAACAATGTTTGACAAGAGAGAAAAAAAGTATACATGTCTTAATTCTTCAAGCAATTTCCTATAGTTGGTGGAGGCAACATATTCCAATGATTTCAATCTTAATTGAATTTATAATGAAAAATTGATGCCTATTATTCAAAACTAGAAGTTAGCTCGTCCTTAAAAATTAAAAAAAATATATACTTCACTTCAATTTTATTCACTTCTCGTAAGTCTACAAAAGAGATCAAATCTTTTTGACAAATAAATTTGTGTCTCTAAAGCTTATGATCGGATAGTGATTGATTGAATTTACGTAGAAATACCTAGTAAAGAGAAAAGCTGTAAAAAATTTTTAAAAAATCAAAACATTTCAGTTCAAAGTTTTTAAATGTTTAATAATAACTATTTCTATATAGTTTAAGGAACAGTTGATAATGCATTCGGAAGGCGAAACAGCCGTCATACATAATAATAATTACTTAGCAGAACTTTTATTTCATAAATGTTTTTTTTTTTAATTAAATACGTATATAATTTTATATTTTTAATCATTGAAAATAACATTATCAACAAATCTCTAATGAAATATTAAACAGAAAGGAAAAATGGAAAATTAAAAAAGGTAACGGTCGCATCTGGGACTCGAACTCTGGGTCTATGCGGGGCCTGCGATCTAACCAATTGAGCTATTCAATTTAAGAACTGTTAATATCATCTTCAATTAATTCCCATATTGATAAAAATAAACGAGAACAGTGGGGTGGCATTTGCTCAAATGGTTAGAGCAGAGATCCTGGATAGATCGAGAGTTCCGGGGGTCTGGTCGCAGATGGGAAAGTTACCTTTTTATTTTCTGTTTCACATTTCATTTGAGATTTTGGTAACATTTTCGTCAATGATTAAAAAAATAAATTATAATCAGGTTTAAAATTTGTCTTATGGTATACGAGTATAAGGCACTGAACGGGCTGGCACCATCATATCTGACTGATCTCTGCGTGAGGGAAAATCTTACTCAGAAGCAACTCACGCTCAGGTCGGCCAACTCTGATGCGTCGAACGGACTGATTGAACCCTCTCGTACGAATGCTGCTGAATTTGGAGACAAATCTTTCAATGTACTGACCCACTTTCTTGGAATCATCTTCCACTCGTTTTGAGGTCAGAAAGCTATTTCGAAACCTTTAAGAAAAGTCTAAAAACATATTTATTTAAAATGGGCTACAAACTTTAACAAGATGTAAAGCGCCCTTTAGGAGATTTTAGTCACTAAAAAGCGCTCGGAAAGATTGACCATTTATTATTATTTAATTTTTTATGAGCTTCAATAAGCTATTCCAATAAAAAAAATAATACATAATGAGAGTTACTATTAAAATTTTAAATTAAAACAAATTTCCACAATTAAGAGGAACGACTGCGCGACCTGTTTCATACAAAACTTAATTTTGGATTTGATGCCAAAATACTCCTAAAACCTACTGATCTTTTTTCATCAAAAAGTATAGTAAATATCTAGTACATATTAGAAGTAATATATATATATTTTGTTTTACATTATGAAATATACGCCATTAAAGGAATTGATTTTACGCGATTTTAGAGGCACCTTTAACAATTATTTAGGGGCTAACGGTGATGTTAACAAAAAAAAGTTTTACTCCGTCTGCTTTTATAATATAACAAAATATACATTTTTTTTTAATATTAAAATTAGCATTATGGTGGACTTCAAATTAAATTAAACAGGACCAATTTCCGTTGGAATACAAATTTGCCGTACATAATTTAAAATATCGAAACGAAAAACAATGTTTTGTTTTTATATTTCTATTTACGTAATCATATTTACATAGCAAAAATGATAATTTTAAAAAAAAATACAGTAAACCCGCAAATAATTTTCTAATTGGCCTCTAAAATTGTGAAATTTTTTTTTTCATGGCATATACTACATAATTTAAAACAAAAATATGTAAAATACTTCTCATGCCTACTAGATATTTATTAAAATCCAAAATTAAGTTATGTAAGAAACAGGCAGTAAACTTCAACACAAAAAAATATATGTGTATTTTTATGTATTATATGTCACGAAATATTCTTTTAAATACAAAAGCTTTAAAAAACAAATTTTTTCACACGGTTTTAATGAATCTCGTGAAATCCAAAACTTTATTGGTATCATAAAACAATGAAAAGCCTTAGGACGTAATCAAATTGAGTAAATTCATCAAATTTTAATTTTATTCAAATTTAAACATTGTCAACACTTTCCAGTGTTGCCATACAAATCCCTTTTGATAAAATAAATGACAGAAGGAAATTTGAAAATAAATTTGCATTCGTTTGTTGATTACGTTGAGAAGACTGCAAGCGGTAGTAGACCTTGTAAACTATTTAGCACATAGTAAAACAACAAATTTTCATTTTAAAAATGTATACAATAAATTTTTATAAATTTAGGTAGCTTTGGGATATTTTTTTAATAGTTTGATTGAGAACACCTATGTTTATTTTTTTAAAATCATCCCTCATTCGGTTAATAAATTTTGATTAATATTCGCAGCCCCTGGGTATCTTTTTGATGAACCCTTTGATGGATTGGGCCCGTGAAATGCTGATGAACCCCGAACGTCAAGTGCCCGTAAATCCGCTGTGATTGATTGCGGAAGAATAGTTTAATAAATCAATTTTTTGGCTATGGATTTCAATTGATTCCGAAAAAATCTTTACATTCGCACAAAAAGGCAGTAAAGGGTTGATACTTAAAAATGGGCAATGGAACACATTATTTTTTTTTTTTATGGAAGTGACTTATGCCTTTAAAGATCATTTTAAAGAGATTCTTGTTAATGTAGTGATGTACTATATCATATGACTACTTCGGGGTAAGAAGAGGGGGACGCCTGTTCCAAACTAGTTTTAATTATTACCAATGTGCATAAGTACATTCAAACGCTCTGTACAAATCGCAAGTGCGCCCTTTTGTAGAATTTGGCAGTCACCTCTGTGTGTAATATCTGAAAAAAACCCTTGGCTTTGTGGAGAAACGGGCGGTCCGTTTGATAGATTCGCCAATCTTAACAAATGGATTACAATCTTTAGAGCACAGACGTCAGGTGGGAATGCCGACCTTGTTCTATCAGTATTTTAATGGAAGATGCTCTAAGGAACCAGCTTCATTGATCCCTTCGGCACCGGTGCATAGGAAACACGCCAAACGCGCGCCCACGGTTGACATTTGTCACGTGAAAACGAGTTGCTTCTACGACTCGTTCTTATGTTCAACAGCTCGCTTCACTCCTTCCTATCCCCTAAAAGACCCTCAGGACTGTACACAACGGGGTTGTTGTAAGCGATTTTCGTGTTACATTAGGTTTATGCTTTACACAGCATCCCCAAAGATGATTTAGGTCTTGATAGAAATTGTTTCCCTCAGAGCCTCCTGTGTGTAGTAACTGTTAAAAAAACGATCGCTCTTTAAAATGATTTACTGTACACCTTTTTTAAATTATATTCAGATTTTCGTTTAGGTAAGACCTACTATTATACAAGAGTCCTATCCATTGGGATGTCTACAACTCTCTGTAATAGATAGATTATTAGTAGATATTGCTGCACCCTCTTCGGGCTGCAGCCATGAGTTTCGTCATCGGCTCATAAAGCTGAGTGATACGTAACTTAATCTTATCAATATTACTCAATAATATATTTTTTTTTAGTATTCAATTTTCAACGCATTTTTTCCTCATAGTACCAAACAGTACATATCAAACACATATAAATAATTGTTTACTCTATAATATTTATTTTTCTCATCTCTTCATAAGTACGATCATTAATTTTATTCTGGAGTATTCTTAACATTCCTTTTTCCTTAATTATTGTACTTTTTTCTAGATATATTATATTACCATAATATGCCAATACTAGCTTTTTTCCCTTCTATTTTTGTATAATGGTACTTAATATGAACTAAAGTTGTCAATTTTACTGTCCTGAAATGGGATTACGCAGCTTTCTTACATTGTATTATTTAATACTGTTTGTTTCAAATAAATAAAAATACGATAAAATTTCACAAAGCTGGGAAACTGTAATTTATTTATCATTCATTCAACAGTAACTTTTCATTAGCATGTGTTCTGGAAAAAAAATCGCAAATTGCGTGTGAAAAATGCTTCGAAATAAGCGCATTTTATGGAAATCATTTAGCGATCGTGTCATTTCAGATATTATTAATGACTGCGCATATAGCAATATTGCACTGAAATATGATAACAACATGGTTGCGTGGTCAAATACATTTGGAGCTCGGACAATGGACAGGCAGTCATTTTGTATTTTATAGTGCCATTAAACTGCATTTTAAGTCTCCTTAATGCATTACTGTACAAACAAATCTAACAAATATTCATATGTTTAATGATAATATGATAAATTTTGTATTAGAAAATTTTATGCTGAAAAAGTTATAAGAAAAAAATCAATATTTTTGTTACCGATAGCTCATTCATGCATGCATCACTTTACGTAACATTGTTCGAGACAGAGAATAAATGTGATGGTAGGACAGGCCCGGTAGATAAAATATATGTTTATTAATTTGTCGTCGTATTTTAACACTACTTCATAGGGTTTTATATACTACATTTGTAAAATTGAAAAACATAAAGTGGATAAAAAATAAATAATAATAACAGTTAAACTATTTAGATTCCTTAAAACAAAACAGTCTTGAAGATTATTTCTTTCGAAACAAATGACAAAATTGAATGAATACCAATTCCAAGTATCAAATAATAATAACGATCTATATTCGTTTAGTTAATAACTCGAATACCGTATAGTTAGAGATAATCATAATATGACTTATGGACGAATTATTTCAAATTAACGTAACTAATTCGACACATCTATCGAAAATTAAAATATTAGAAATGTCAACATGTCTGTTACTTTTGTGTCTTCCACTAATCATTGTGGGTACTGAGCGTAAGTCAAAAGTCTGCGTTATCTATTTAATATGTGTATGTACTCGCAGAAGCCGTATCGCATCAATCCTAGCTCTCGGCTACAGCTGGCACATTTCTCGAGTAACAATAATATTAAGGTTTCGCGGTTTCTTCCAAGTCCCATGCCTCGGTATTAATTACTCGGAGCGCAGCACGGGGGGTGTTTTTACGTCTCCCACGAAACAAAGTGAATATCCTTGTCTCCTAGTTTTCCTGTAATCTTGTGAACACACAACAAAGTAGGAGGTACTCACGGTGTCTTCGGAGAGGTATCGATGCGGCTCTCTGGTTCTAAAAACATGAAGGCTTCTTTTGTCTCCCCGAGGATAGTGTCATCCATGACGCGGTGAACAGAACGTTGTAGGAGTTATGTTTGGATAGCGTGAGCTCTTAAGCGCCGGTCTGACGATGCAATCTACCAATCTAGCCATGTTGCTTCTGTTCTGTTTCGTTCTCGTTCAACCGGCTCGCCGGATCTTTTATAATAATGTTGTCATCTGCTTGAGGCAGACATGTCCAACTTATTAAGCTCCGTTCCACGTATGCTATTTCTATTACTCATACAGTGCATTGACAACAGAACGCTCCTTTTAATTCTGTCAAAAGGTTTTTGCTTTAACTTTAATTTTTTACAGTATTTTAACATGTTATTAAAGGAGGCTCCACTCAATTTTAACGGAAATATTGAGTAACTGATCAACATACTTATGGTACAGTGATAAAAATCACAAATCTACTAACAATTTTTCCCAGAAAAACCATTATTTCTATGTTACAAAATTGTGTAATGCTTTTCTAAATGGTATTAAAAATACCATGGAAATATAAAAGTTTTTAAAAAAATATCTAAATATTGCAGTGAATATGCAGATGAGGATATTATTCAAATTATGAAAGCAATATAAGTATCTAGTTGTTGACTCACAGCCATCAGCATCAGTAGTTACTCTCAACACAGGTTCTCCTAGTGAGATATCCACAATACCATTACCGTTATAATGTGATTGCGTAGATAAATAAATAAGTCTTTTTTTTAAAACCACTGCCATTCAACATCAGATGTTTATCCAGAACCACGTATATCCAGCCACCTACATATAGACCTATCAATACTATTTTTTCGCAGGCTTTCTATAGAGAAACCTCTTTCCTGGCCAGATATTTTCAATCCTCCATTCCATTTTTTTAGTTGGGTTGGTATTCATTTTGTGGATTTATTAAAAATAAATTATAACTTTAATAAAGCATATCTAAGTATTTAATCTTACGAGATGTCTAAAATAATATGTTTAACATGTCAACACTTTAATTCTTTGAGTGCTGAGTATAGTACTTATTTGATGCTGCAAGATGATTGATCAAGAGTGTTGATTAAATAAATGTCACCGCGTCAGAAGCAGGCATTACGGACCTAGAAACACCAGATGGCAAACGCTCTATTTGCTAGATACGAGTATATCCGCTATATCCGGGACCGCCACGTAACGCCTAACGTCTGCTTTTTGTTTCTCATTATATCAGGTTCATGTCATTAGTGCGATAGTTTGAGATATTTTTCTGTTTGTCTCAGAATGTCGTGAAAAAGAGCGGTGCATTTCGTGTTTTAATGATTACAAAAATTATATTTTTAATGAAGGCAGAGCAACATCTGTACCTCGAAACTTATCATTTTAAAATTTAAGATGGAACCGGGTACCTATGTTTTTTTAATTCCGTATTACTGTAAAGTAGATCGTTTAAAAAAATACATATCGACCAATAATGAATTATTAAAAAGATTTGTAATGCTTAACTTTATATTTAGGATTTTATATTAATTTAATTTATGTAAAATATACTACACATATCAAAAATACACTCGACAAAATACGGATTGATATCATTGGAATACATTGCCTACAGCAACCATAGCAACTCTCTAAATGATATTCTGAATTTAGCCTTTTTTAAATGCTGTTTGGAAAATGTTTTATTATAAGTAGCAACTCTGCTCTAATAGCCGTCACGTCAAAATTTGTAGATTATGATGTAGGTATACTTTTGTCTCTTGTAAAATATTGTTTAAAAAATTAATAAAATAATTGTACCTTCACATTTCGAGCCTGTTAATATTATTTTCCTGTTGTTGATTTATTTTTGTTTTTTTGTTTTTTTATTTTATTATTTTTTTTTTTTTATATTTTCACATATTTGATTTGAAAATTTGTTATTGTGAAACCAAATAAATATTTTCCAATTAACAGACCAATAATAAGTTTGGTTAATAACTCATGGGGACGCAATTTCGTTTTAAATGTTTTATTTGAAAAAAGATAAATAAAATAAGTGGAGAATGTTGGTGGTACAGTGATGTAGAACTTGGCTGGTATAGGATTGAACCTGTAACACCGCAGTGTGGAACCCGACGCTATTGCCACTCAGCTAATAACCGGTGTCTAGAACACCGATATAACATATAATGATAACGTTGCATAGAACGGACACGATTTCCGATGTTTCATCATTGGTATGCCAATTTCTTAACTAGAATATTATATTCTCTTTAGCAAAAAATGGCATGTTTTTCCGATGAGATCCATAACCCATTACGCATATTGCTATGGCAAAATAAATAAATCAAGCTCGCCTTGGTTTTTTCTCCCAATACTCCTAAGCCATTACTCACACTTGAGAAAGGGTGGATAGTGTTTTGTGACGTCACACTCGCTCAAAACACACACGCTTGACCTGAATACTGGTTGCTCTGAGGCACTTATTTTTCAGGGCCTTATTATTTTCTTTTCACTACGCGGATTTCGTTTCCTCGTCGTGTCCGCAATTTGTCGATTATCTTAGGATTTCAACACTTTTATTGTAATAACTTATTAGAACTGTTGATTCACGCGACAAAACGTGTACTCACTGAAATATTGGAACAATAAATTCGATGGTTCTCTTTCCTCGATTTCAAACTTATGACGGCATTAACCTTTGCTTTTGAAATTGGCGAATGATATTTAATAAATATATTATTTACAAAGGGGTAAAACATTTTCATAGTCTTCCCAAAAGAACTTTTTTTTTTTAAATCTAATTAAAATCGAAAAAAAAATAATTGCTTGCATGAGCCACATTTATATCTAATAATTTTACCTAACATCTAGCAAGTAATATTTATATCTATTAATTTTACCTAACTTCTAGTAAGTAATATTTATTATCTATTAATGTTACCTTACTTCTAGTACGTAATATTCACTATCTATTAATTTTACCGAACTTCTAATAAGTAATATTTATATCTATTAATTTTACCTAACTTCTAGTAAGTTATATTCGTTATCTATTAATGTTACCTAACTTCTAGTAAGTAATATTTATATCTATTATTTTTACCTAACTTCTAGTAAGTTATATTCATTATCTATTAATGTTACCTAACTTCCAGTAAGTAATATTCATTATCTATTAATTTTACCTAACTTCTAGTAAGTAATATTTATATCTTTTAATTTTACCTAACTTCTAGTAAGTTATATTCATTATCTGTTAATTTTACCGAACTTCTAATAAGTAATATTTGTATCTATTGATTTAACCTAACTTCTATTAAGTTATATTCATTATCTATTAATTTTACCGAACTTCTAATAAGTAATATTTATATCTATTAATTTTACCTAACTTCTAGTAAGTTATATTCATTATCTATTAATGTTACCTAACTTCTAGTAAGTAATATTTATATCTATTATTTTTACCTAACTTCTAGTAAGTTATATTCATTATCTATTAATTTTACCGAACTTCTAATAAGTAATATTTATATCTATTAATGTTACCTAACTTCAAGTAAGTAATATTTATATCTATTAATTTTACCTAACTTCTAGTAAGTAATATTTATATCTATCAATTTTACCTAACTTCTAGTAAGTTATATTCATTATCTATTAATGTTACCTAACTTCCAGTAAGTAATATTCATTATCTATTAATTTTACCTAACTTCTAGTAAGTAATATTTATATCTTTTAATTTTACCTAACTTCTAGTAAGTTATATTCATTATCTGTTAATTTTACCGAACTTCTAATAAGTAATATTTATATCTATTGATTTAACCTAACTTCTATTAAGTTATATTCATTATCTATTAATTTTACCGAACTTCTAATAAGTAATATTTATATTTATTAATTTTACCTAACTTCTAGTAAGTTATATTCATTATCTATTAATGTTACCTAACTTCCAGTAAGTAATATTCATTATCTATTGATTTATTTTACCTAACTTCTAGTAAGTAATATTTATGTCTATTAATTTTACCTAACTTCTAGTAAGTTTTATTAATTATCTGTTAATTTTACCGAACTTCTAATAAGTAATATTTATATCTATTGATTTAACCTAACTTCTATTAAGTTATATTCATTATCTATTAATTTTACCGAACTTCTAATAAGTAATATTTATATCTATTAATTTTACCTAACTTCTAGTAAGTTATATTCATTATCTATTAATGTTACCTAACTTCTAGTAAGTAATATTTATATCTATTATTTTTACCTAACTTCTAGTAAGTTATATTCATTATCTATTAATGTTACCTAACTTCCAGTAAGTAATATTCATGATCTGTTAATTTTACCTAACTTCTAGTAAGTAATATTTATATCTATTGATTTAACCTAACTTCTAGTAAGTTATATTCATTATCTATTAATTTTACCGAACTTCTAATAAGTAATATTCATTATCTGTTAATTTTACCTAATTTCTAGTAAGTAATATTTATATCTATTAATTTTACCTAACTTCTAGTAAGTAATATTTATATCTATTATTTTTACCTAACTTCTAGTAAGTTATATTCATTATCTATTAATGTTACCTAACTTCCAGTAAGTAATATTCATTATCTATTGATTTTACCTAACTTCTAGTAAGTTATATTCATTATCTATTAATTTTACCTAACTTCTAGTAAGTAATATTCATTATTATATTTAACATGTTTCTACCACACCAAACTCACGAGCCAGTTCTCTCCATTGGCATATTAACTTATATAGTTTAAGCATCTTACTGTGAGACCTTTCACATTGGCTTGCATTTTTAATATCGTTGGGTAATTTATTGTGTTGTGTGCAAGCTATGTATACTAAAGATTTTAGTCCATATGTTATTATATATTATGTACAGGTATACAACAAAATAATTATGAGTTATTATTTTCACGGAGTTTTGAGTGGGTATCTATATTATGAGATTTTTTCACTGTATATACCATGCTTATAGTCTATATATTTTCACGGAGTTTTGAGTGGGTATCTATATTATGAGATTTTTTCACTGTATATACCATGCTTATAGTCTATATATTTTCACGGAGTTTTGAGTGGGTATCTATATTATGAGATTTTTTGACTGTATGTACCATCCTTATAGTCTATATATTTTCACGGAGTTTTGAGTAGGTATCTATATTTTGACTTTAATTTTTCACTTTTAAATTGGACAAATATTTCTTCTTTCAGTTCCCAATGACTTGCCATTGTGTTAACTAAACGTTTTAAATCATATAAAGTGCAAGATATTTACATATATTTTATTGAAATTTCTTCCCAATGAAAATTTTTTCACCCGCTTTTTAATTATATTATGTTAACAATAATAATACTTGGATGATTTGTATAGCGCCGTTTTTGTGAAAAATCACCTCAAGGGCGTTACTTTTGGGGCGTTACAAGTGCGTTATGTTACTTTTAAGCACATATTAGTTCTCTCGCAAATCAGATCAAATTACCTTTTTCATTCCTTACCTAATAAATAAAGAAAATGCTATTTATTTCAATTCGTCTCAAAGCCAAAAAATCTAAATAACACACAAACGTAAAATCGATTATCTGCAGGAAAGCGGCCTGAACCAGAGTATATGATTTCCCTCCCGACAGGCGATTACTCAGGCAGCTGTCATAATTTGTTATTGAAAAGTTATCGGCTGCGGGAAATGCCTTAGCCAAATTACTTCAGTCATTTCCACACAGCTCACGCAGCCTGAATATATCTGATGATAAAATTAACAATTTTCACCAAAAAATAAATAAATACATCAGCAGGAAACAATATCCCTATGAAAAAATACTACACCTCTTTAAAAATCAATATATTCCTCTTTGTAAAAACATGAACCATTCTGAGTAAATATAATTTTTAAAAATTTTAATTCTTTAAAAAGAAAGACGAACATTTTTGGGTTACGAATAACCTAACAATATTTTAAAAATTCCTACTATCATCATAGTAAGAGGAAGATGTTGCGTGTGTTGTGATGGAGGACTGAGCCAGCCGACAAATAGAACTCACGACGCCTGGGTGGGACCAAGACGCAATTCCAACTCAGCCACTGACCGGTCATAAAACAACATTTCCGTTATTTCGTATTTAGAATAAATAAATTAAAACACCTATTAATTTCCAGTAAACAAATTAGGTTACTATTAGGTTACTATTACGTTACTAATACGTTACTATTACGTTAGTATTACGTTACTATATTATTACGTTACTAATACGTTACTATTACATCACTTTTACGTTACTGTTACTGTACATCAGTATTTTTATCGTACGTCGTCTTTCCCATCATAAGTTATAAAGTTTTAAAGTATATGTTAAAAATACGACTCTCAAAAATAGACGTGTTAAGCTTCTTTTCAGAATAAATAAATAAATAAAAATTAGAGTGATTAAAATGCATGTTTTGGCTGAGCTGTAATAAATAATTAAATAATGTAATAAATAATTCCACCATAAAAATATAAAATGTAAAATTATTACCGATTGTAAGATTTCACATTTTTTTTAAACTAAGGATAACTATAAATGTCAAATTTTGGTTAAAAAAATAACCTAATTATTGTTCAAGCGAGATAAATGTGTACATTTTCCTTGCAAAGTGCTTTATCCGGTGTTATTCATTACTTATTCGTTAAAGTGTAATACCTCCGGACCCCAGATAAAGGAAGCGTGATAGCGCGGTACAATAGAAAATAAATCAAATTTCCGTTATTAGAACAATAACTCTGAAATAATAAAATCATAGTTTAATTAATAATACTCAAGTTTATCACGAAACCTAAAACGATAAATTGTCGTTGGTTGTATTTAAAGGGTTGAAATAAATTTAAATACCAGTACTTGCAATTTATTATTTCCTAAAATTAGTATCTTTTGGTTGTTAGTTTATCAAAAAAAATCATTTTATATATATATAATACATACAATTCAAAGAATTCCAAAAATATAGGAGTTTATTGATTTGTTATCCGGTTTCAAATTTATGTGTATATATATATAATATATATCGTATTGCAATTTCTCCCTCTTCCAGTGTTAACTGTGTGCATAAATGTGGAGATAACATTCTCTACCCGGTGAGCGAGCTGCCAATTACTACTTTACGGCTTTTAAAAAAAATGTTTCAAATGTTTGTAAACTGTGTTTTATGTGCTAGCAGCACTTCGACCCCTTGGAATAACAAGGTTCCATCTGACAGCAATGTTATGCGATAATGAGTCTTAAAGTTATCTTTGGTAGAGCACATTATTGCATGACATTGCTGTGTCAGATTGAACCTTGTTATTCCAAGTAGTCGACTTGCTGATAGTAATCTCATATTTAAGCCCGCTCACTAAGGTAATGGAGGGTATAAGATAGAATTCGAGCGGAGATGGTGGGGGGTCGGTGCAGGGGGTCCAGCGGCCATGTTTGGAGATGGAGGGATTCGAGTTCGATTCAAATTTGGAGTAAAATGTTTTGGCTAAATATATGTTTTCGGAGTGGAGAAATTTTCGAGCCCGTGTTAATTATGATATTCCTGACGAACCAGGAACTTTTGGTGAATCGTCGGAAGAATGCATTCTGGAATGAATCTAGCCATTTTATATTTGAAGCAGCCCATGTGGGTGCGGGTATAATAATAATTAATTTATTATGCCCGAGATTAATCTATCTGAAAGTCTACAGGAAAACATGTAAATAATACCAATATTACGATAACGAAAAAAGGGAAGGTTAACAAATTGTAGTTTAATGTGTTCGATTACCATTTTATCAATTTTCATCTCATCAACTCATAACATCATCATCTCCATTGGAGTAGTGTTCACTTCCATACATCAAGATGAGTAAAGTTGAGGAAATGACATATTTTTTTCTGCTTTTTGCAGAGGCTGATTACACCCTTGACGACTCCTTTTGGAATGAGGAGAGTCCAGTCGGTAAGTCTATGGGTATTTTTAATTAGTAGTATCTAGGATTAAACTTACATTATAACATAAATCCTACAAAGAGGTTTCTAAACAATGAAAATGATGGATGAATATATATTGAACTTAATAATATATTTTTTATTAATTGATAAACTAAAGTTTTTTAAGACAAGATTTTTGTGCATAGCGCAAAGGGTAACAATTATTTTTATAAACACATGTTAGCTCGAAACAGCCATGTTGAAATTCTCTGAGAAGCGATTTCGAACCTGCACCCTTCTGATTGCCGGTCCAGAAGGGTGCAGGTTCGAGTCCTGTCGGCGACATTTATCTTTTCTCGGAAGGTTTTTTCAATTTGGATGAGTGTTTCAGGCTGATAATTATTGTTTATAAAAATAAAAATATATATTTATACATTTTTATCTGAAAAAAACCATTGACTCCGTGGAGACCCGTGCGGTCCGTTTGATAGATTCACCATCTTAACAAACGGAAGGCAATCCTTGGAGCACAGATGTCAGGTGGGAATGCTATCCTTGTTCTATCGGTATCTTAATGGAAGATGCTCTGAGGAACTAGCGTTATTGATTCCGTGTTACATTAGGTTTATGCGTTACACAGCATCCCCAAAGATGATATAGGCCTTGGGGGAAACTATTTCCCTCAGAACCTCGTGTATGGAGTTACTGTAAAATAATAAAAATAATAATAATCCTCAACCAAATTCATTAAACTGATTGTAAGGCAGCCTTCAATAGGAATTTATACTTCCATTAAATACATGACTGATACATTCCCATCAATTATTGTAAATATTAACACACTCTTATATTCAATACATTTTGTGAGCTTCTCTTTGATGACTTGTACCTTCTCTGTAATATTTGGGAAGGGGTGATTTAAATACATTAGTTAATCTTAAATGTTTTTTAATTAAATGGGGATGTTTCTCAATATTTATTACTAACAAAGAAATGAAATGCACTTTCTGAATGTTAAAAAAAATATCAAAAATGAATTTAGGAGGGAACAGAATTGAGAAATAAAGGTATATTCACATCTACCAGCACCGCACAGCGCAGAGCATTACAGTACAGGCAGGACAACATTATTTGCCTACATTATCTATGAATACATTCATATTACAGCATACTTAAGCGTAACGTATCCGCACATGCATGGGCGAGCACCGGCCGAGATTGTCAGCTAGAATATTTTGACGTGCCGGTGGCTGCTTGTGATGTCTGTGCCTGCGCAGTTAATATGAATACATACAGTTGCTAGCCGCAGTTATTGCTAAAACCGAGAAGATGGGCAGTAATAAATTGATTGGATTGGTCAGGGAATTTAGGCTAAAAATTAATATATATACCTATAAATATATGTATATATACATATATTTTATAACTTATTGAAGCTTATAAACTTTTGTTATAATATATTTGTAATCGTTGAAAATATATATAATATGAAATCGAAACGCGAAATCGAAAAGACACAGAAAAGAAAAAGATAACGGTAGTAGCTGGGATTCTAACCCAGGGACCTACATGCTATACCAACTGATCTACGGCTACCCCAATCCTCCCCGTAGTTTTATCTGTATCATACTCCGACTTCATCATCGTAAAATAATTCTCATATATTTTTTGGCTGCCGCCTTTTTATTACTACAAGATTCTGCCCGATTTTATTTGTGATCGTTTGATAGTTTCTCGGATATACCTATCCGATTTTTATTTATATCGGACATCTGTTGATTTTTTCTTAAAGTCTACGGTTAATATGAATTTTTATTAAATAATCCCTGGTCCTGGGTTCGAATCCTAGCTGCTACCGTTTTCTTTCTTTTCTTTGTCTTCTCGGCTTCGTGTTTCGATTTGGGAGTTGTTAATATTATCTTCAATGATTAAAAATAATAATAAATATGGGAATAGGATTATAAAATCCTCAAACATATTGTGGTGGACTCTAACTCTCAGTTGTCAGTTCAGTTGACAGCCGCACTCGCATCTATGCTGTGTCTGTGCTATGCTGCGCGGTGTAATATGAATATTCGCGTCTGTGCCTTTCCTGCACTGTACTGTTTTGCACTATGCGGTGCTCGTAGATGTGGACAGACGTTGTTAGATTTGAGTGGAAATTTTACGGATTTTCTTATCAATTGATCGAAAAGAAACCCAAAATATTAAATTCTTTCTTAGGCAGGTTGATGCTTTAAAGCTATTGTACAGTACTAAAAAACTACATGAAAAGAATACTTTAAATCAAATGAAACAATCAAACTTTGTTTTGACCACATTTGTTTTTCACCACGAACCACATAATGAATAACCACAAAGTGATACCTCCATACAATAGTAGAAAAGTTAAAAAATTGGTCGTGCGCGCTGTGTAGAAAATATATATAAAATTGTTTGCAAATGTAATGCAATATATAGTTTCTTTTCATTCGTGCTTATTGATTTTGTTAAATTCCATAGAATACTACTACCAGTATAATCCCAATACAAGTATCGCAAGTAAGAATAAACTCAGCCAGGGAATACTGGGAACAGGGCGTTTTGTACGTGCTCAAATAAATCCGTGTTTCTAAATTAATTAAACCGGACATTAACCAAACTCGATAAATCAAGTGAAATAACACGCGTGACTTTGTTTTCCACAACAATTGCTGACAGGCACAATGGGATTCCGTTGCCAAACAAGTTTGACCCTTAATATTGTTGGGTCACAAGAGCAATTATTATAATATATTAATGTTACTTCTAGTGCTTTGTCTCCTGGCCAGCGAAGTCTGGAAACTAAACGCGAAATGGTCCCACTGCTCGATCCAGAGAAACTATGGCACCGCTATTAGGAAACATTGTGAGGTGTAAGGAAATAGACAGGGTTGTGGAAAAGGGGAAAGGGAAGGCTGGGAAGCTTTCTGCTATTCAGATCTTGTTACTAAACGTAAACTTGAACTAAATCACACCTATAATTTCTTCAAAAGATTTGTATTCACTTTGTAGTGGCATTATTAATAAATGAATTAAAAATTACTTTGTATTCACCACTTTATCAATATACACTTACGAATATCAACACGTTTTGAAAGCGATGCTTTCTTCAGCAGGAATATATAGAATACTAAAAAATAATAATGTCAAGTACAAACAAATGATAAATATAGAACACAATAATGTAAGAATAAACAAATTGACAGTATGTCAAGTATAGACAAATTGACACTATGTCAAGTATAGACAAATTGACGCATGTCAAGTATAAACAAATTGAGACTATGTCAAGTATAGACAAATTGACATTATGTCAAGTATAGACAAATTGAGACTATGTCAAGTATAGACAAATTGACATTATGTCAATTATAGACAAATTGAGACTATGTCAAGTATAGACAAATTGACACTATGTCAAGTATAGACAACTTGACACTATGTCAAGTATAGACAAATTGACACTATGTCAAGTATAGACAAACTGACACTATGTCAAGTATAGACAACTTGACACTATGTTAAGTAAAGAAAAATTGACACTATTTCAGGTATAGACAAATTGACACTATGTCAAGTATATACAAATGATAATTGAATGAGTGAATAAAACAAACATTGATCCTACCGCCGTCGTGGTTGAGTGTTAACGGTCCTAGAGTTCGGATACGGAGGTCGTGGGTACAAATCCCGGCGTGCGCAAGTAAATTTAATTTGTTTTATTTAACAATTTATTAATTCAAAATAATACGTAAAATTGCGGCACTGTGGTAGATACTCATGTGAATGTCCACCATTCAGAATCGAAAAGTTGCTTAAAGTTTGCTTTGGCCGTGTTTGGTTACCAGATCCGAATATCCAGGCACTTCTCCACCTTTAGCTTTCTCATCTCCCTTCCCTACGCACTACTTTCAGCCTTATAACATTACATTACAACCAGTGAGACTATGGCAACCCCAATTAGGGATACCATAGTCTCACTGGTTCCAGACTATTGGAAGCAATTTTTGACTCCTGTGCGGTTCTAATGTTAAATAATATAGCTATCAGGATCAAGACAAAAATACCAACAAAACATTTTTTTTTGCACTAACCGAAAACGAAAATGAAATAATTCACTCCATTCAAAAAGTACCTAAGGGTGGCAGAATATTAAAAGGAATTCGGATATTCCCAGAAAAAGGCTTCTTCTGTAGAATTACGAAATCAAATAATGCAGGCTTTCTTTGCTAGGTACTATTTACATTAAGGGCTTAGTCCCTTGAAATTAGCATACAAAGAAATAAAGGGACTCAAAATTCAAGGGGGAAACCTACGACCTAAATTCCCAAATGCTATTATTAAATACGAAATAACAGCACTCAAAATCCCCGCGCTAGTTAAAGTATTCATGATACAACCCCAAATTAAACATGTTTGATTTTATTATTTTCTGCAAATTACAAACATTGTGATTCGAAATAACACGCAGTTTATATGCATCTTACGAAACTACAGTCCTTCTAAAAATGATACTTAACTAAGATAATTCCCTTTAAAGTTGTTTTACAGCTCTCGTAAAGGACAGTTTTATTATTATTAATATAAATAAAAGCCTGGCTTTGCGAACGCTTTCTTTGTAGGCGAACTTGAAAAAGGAAACTGGTATTACATTGGAGGAAGTGTCAATTTCCTTTGAAACGCGAAATAGATTGATAGCATAAAACCGATTCGTTCTGAACTTATGAAAGCAATTATTTAAAAACAAAAAGGTTCAGAGCAAATGTCTGATAGATTTCCTTTAATTAACGAAAGATTTGTTTCTATTACAATCACAGAGCAAAAAATACAATAGAGATGCCCTAACGCGCAAGGGGAAGAAAACAAAATAAGGGGGACGACGGGCGAGCTTAGGAATATCACTATCATTTGATTTACGAATAAATTCATACCGAGAGCCTGCAGGCAACTCGCATTGCACTGAAAAGTTTTTTTTCATTACCCTTCGAAAAGCAAATCTGTTAATGATCAACTCCTTTTTACAATCGTGCAGAATTTATGTAAAATCTCCCTTTTCCCATAGATATGGTAACAGTTTTCAAGCTAACCCAAACCGCCGATAAGTAAAACAGTAAATAAGAAAAAAGGTTTTGCTTGTTCACTAAAACCGAATATTTTGTCGGAGTATTTTTTTATTTATTAATCTTGATAAAACATAATTACAAAGGCATGTTCAATGTCTGTCTCACCGGGAAAATTCCTGTGTCGAGACAGACGTAATCAGAAATGATTTAAATTTGCTTGCCGCAGTCAAAATCACGTAAAAGAAACGTGGACGGCACTGATTTTGTGTCAATAAAACTGTTTATTATATAAACAAGAAAGTTTGAAATACAGTCAAAAAACACATATCTCTAAAATGTAATGGGATTTTTTTAATTATTCTCTTTATCACTTTTGTTTTTAGGACGTTTGATTGCAGAATAAACAAAAATAATTGATATATTTCTTAAAATCTTCGATTGTCACTCGCTGCTGGTGAATACATAAATGATGGCGTCAGGTATTCGAGAAATGCGCCTGGAGGTCTATTCCCGTTCTTTTTAAGGGAGATTCCTTATCCTCTTCCTTGGGCTTAAAGACTTCTTGCTTAATTGCGGTTCCGATTCTCTCGGATGACAGCTGTCAGATGTCATTTAGCAAATGAAATTCATTAAAAATAACAATATTTGCGTAGTTTTAAAAAGAGAAAAACTAAATATTGAGTATGTTACCAACTAGGTTATTATCAACTTTAAACATTATAAGCTACTAAGCTTTACAATTATATATGGAAATATGAATGCAGGCGGCAAATGTCACTTTTAGAAGAAGTGACAGAATGAGTGACATAGCTTTTAATTCTGACGTCAGTGATTACGACCACTAATCGCGGATAAATTAAAGTGATTTTTAATTCTTCCGTGATGCCCTCTTTTGGGAAATGGAGCGAAATATATCATGGAAATATACCTGCTCAACCATTCACATCTAGTCACTAAACGCAGCAAATTTATTCAATCTTTCGATCGAGCACGGTGATCTTTCGAAACAGTGATACTGAGTATCTTATTCAACCATCGAAGTCCGAAGCTTTTTTAAAATTCTATTAGCGTGAGATAACAAAGAAATATACTTTTTTGTTTTTGGTGGAACGCGACCTCTGGGAACTTTGAACTGTCGTTAAAAGTGTCCTTGCTTTAGCAGTACATTATGAGATGGTGATATTTTCCAAAACCACGTTTAATAATTTAGTTAACTTGAAACATTGTGTTAAACTTTGTAAGGACAATAACAATGCTGCCTAATGATGTGTATCTAAAGATAACAATACAATTCTTGAAAGGTCAAACTCATTGTTTTGAGAAAAATTAAATATAGAAGTAAACTAGTGAAATGAATTTAATATTTAAATCGAAATTATTATAGGAATTAGTATACCCAAAAGGAACCATTAACTTTCTACCAAGAATTACTTAGAAACGTACATCCAGGATTAAGAAATCATAACCGAGAAGTGTTTTTCGTTTGTCTACTAAGCGTAACGTACGAAAACTTGCATTAAGGCACTTGGACCATAAAGATGATTTATCTCTGACACGTGGTTCGTCCCACAATGAGGGATTTTTATCATTATTAACCTGTCCTTTGTATAACCCGCTCATTTCCCATCTCGCATTGTACCACGGGACACGGCACCCTCTCCGCCCTCAGTCCTCCGCCCCCTGCCTTACGCCCCCGCCCAATGCCACCCATAATACTCACCCCGCCACCGTTTGTCACTCATCCTCTTTTTATTCAATTATGAGATGAACTCCGCCATAAGTCTAGGCGAAATGCTCTGTAACAGGGTTGGGCCAGGAAATAAATAATGCAGACCTTCATCAAGCTAAGATGACGAGTCAAACTTATTATGTAAGCTAATGAAGAATACACACGTGTGAGTTCACAATTCTTACATTATATTATAATCGTAATAAAACTAATATAATATTACGTCAGTCTCAATCAAATACGGTGTTAGATAATATATTTAAAAAAAATTATAAATCAAAGACAATAATGTTATTACTAAGTTCTGCAAGTATTTTAGTTTTTATTATTGTGACAGCAGTTTCGGCGTTCAAGGCCATTTTCATGGCACTTCTTCAAAATTTGCAGACCAATTTTAGTCAATAATCATGTCCCGCTTCACAACAACGAGCTTAAATCCTTACGTATAGAAATAAAGGGTTATAGATTAAATTTGCTTGAACAATTGGAAATTAATAAATGAACGAATATAAGCCTCACATAATGGAGAATTTTAATTATTTTCTAACAAAATCGGTTTTCCGATAATAAATAATTATTTTAAACACCTTTGAGTAAATAAAATCATACAAATAAGTCGTCACAATGTGGATTAATCGCAGTTTACAAATGGCCTTGAACAGCTGTCACAATAATAAAAACTAAAATACTTCTAGAACTTAATAATAATACTATTAAATTTGAATTACATAAAATTTGTAAAAAATAATTAAATGGAGTTCGACAAACGAAACACAAAAATTATTAATAATTTAGATAATATACACATTTTATTATAAGTGTAAATTCAATCCCTAAATTTGAAGAAAAAAAATAATGAGAGTACACACAATAATGTCTTGATATAAACACAATAAACAGACCCGTGTAGCCAGACGAAACCTTGTTAGCATTAAAACGTTAATTAAACTGGGGTTAAAACCTTTTATCGTATTTCAGTTAAAATGTCACACCGCAAACCGTTTTATTTCTATATTTATTTGTATATTATTACTTCGTCAGAGTGTAGGAATATAACTCGGCTTAATTCTAGAATTAATAGAAAAATAAAATACTTTGAAGTAATAATTTAACTATTACAACAACACTGTGTTGTGGTTGAACATTATGGTGGTTCACATTACACGAGTATGTAAAACTAGAACACGGTTCAGTTTTAATTATAAACAAGGTCTAAATAAATAACGTTCCAATCAATTTAACGATACGGCCATTAGAGCACCGCAGTTCTTAGTGGAACGTAGAGTAACGCAATGGTGAGTAGTTATCCGGCGTTTTATTTGAGACCCTATTCCTAATGTGTTTTTATATTGCCTACATTCAGTCTCGCTGTAATTTTCCTCCCATCATACGCACATTTCGGTAGCCTAGTTCCCTTGGAAGACAGAGGAGTGGATAGGCCGCGATGACACGAGCAGAGAAAAGGTCACCGAAATAGATTTTTGATAAAATCCTTCATTTTCCGCAAGGAGAATATGTTTGTCCCCCGCCATAACTTATTCAGTTCTCTCTGACTCATGATTTTATTTTCGTAACAATGAATTATATTCCTGATTAATAGATAAAGGAGAAGCACGCTTTTATTTCTGGATTCTAATACAATATCAGAGATAATGGAATATTCGTAACGAGGAAGCATTTGTTCTGGTAAAGGGGAAGTGTTTGGACGTCTACAAAATAGTTTTGCATGGAATAATACTATTCCACAGATATAATGAATGAATAAACACTTCAATCAAAATTAGATTAAAGGTGTTCATTGCTTTTCGTGTTCTAATGTGTATAGTATTATTTTCTTCAACAGATATGTAATTATTTTTGGTGTCATAATTAATTTTATGTAGTCTTATTAAGTCTTAACTATAAAATCTGTATTCTGAAGCAACCAAAACTAGTTTTAGCCTTTTTTATTTTTTTATGTGACACCTCACAAGAGCGCTCCTATTTGTACAGAGCACTTACAGGGAAACTACATCGCTACAACGTTGTGAGGCGGGTTAAGTAGGAGGCTGTAGGAAAGGATTGGTTAATGCGGGGCTTGAAGAGGCCCGGATTAAATGTAGGAGGAAAGACTGATACCTGTAGCTCGTTCCATATACAAGTCGATAAACACAAAAACACGTCGGCGATATGACCTTTTCTCATGAAGCCAACATCAACTGTGAATGGATGTTCCATTCGTGTCCGTCGAGATTCACGCACGTGTATCAACGCTGCTAGCTCCTTTGTGCAGTATTCATTGAAATATCTGTAGAATAGACTCAGAATACCTACATTGCGTCTGTGCATCAGAGATGGCAGTCGGTCTGTTAACAACGGATTATCAATCAAACGAACCGCCCTCCTTTGCACAGAATCAAGCAGGTTTTTTGCAAGCTCCAGCCCAGAGGTAAGTTCCAAATTCAACTGTTGTTCATACTTGTGATTTTTATAGGATTAGCAGCTGGCATTAATTTTTTTATGCATTTAAATTGTTTATTAAAACAACAGTGGTGCGCACAAAGAATTTCTTATTAGTTTTATTTAAAAATATATTCTTCTTAAACTCCTTTCTTCGTTCATTCGCTCTACATGCCCAAACCTTCTAAGCGTTCCTTTCTTAATCTTACTCATTACCCTTACATCAGCCTTGCCTTCTTTACGAATCTCGATATTTCTCAAACGAATATATGATGCGAATGTGAATGTAAGAAGAAGCCGGGGACGCCCGAGGAAGAGATGGCACGATCAAGTGAATCAAATACTTGAGTCGGGCCATGTCAGAGGCCGGAATAATAGAAGAGAATGTATGAGACGATGTATGGATAAGAATGAACCATGAAGTGCATCCCAAGATTCTAGATGTTTGGCGTCCTTTCTCCCTTCCCCTGCGGGGAAACGGCGTGGTGGTTAGTTAATATATGTAATAAACCATGTTATGCTTATGTCTCTCGGTACGGTAATAAATGAATAAATCGGATCCTACAAGAATTTCATAAAAATCCTATTTTTTCTGTTGACTCGAGAAATTTCTTACTGACAAAAACGTAATCCTTTGTCTCGATTAAATATGTTGACGAGGGTCTTATATAATTACATTCACAAAACGGTATTTGGAAATACAAATAAGGAGGTAGCACCAATTCTTGTTATCATTATGACCACGCTAACGTCGTTATTTAGAAATTACACTCTCCCCAAATAAACTCTCATTTATTATTTACAAATCAGCTATATCTGACACAAACTTCAGAACATTTTTCAAACGGGCCATTATGATATTGTATTAAACTAGAGCAGAAAAAACTCGAAATATTCTAATAAGATACTCCAGTGAAAAATATAATTGCTTTAGAACAAAATGTTAAATTATACGTAGAATTTATAAATCTTTTTTTAAAAGTGAAAAAAAAATCATCTCATCTAAACGCCTTTTTATGTTGGTACCATTGTATTTAGAACATCTGACATTCTGTTTTTGGATGAGTATGGACATTTTTGTTTTTAGATTTTCTTAAATTTAAATTTAAATTTTATTTTGTTACTTTATAATTGTTATTCAATATAAAACACTATTATTAAAGAAAGAAATTAGAGTATTCATGAGCAAACCAATTATCAATACAAATGTTATGATAATGTTAATGGTCAATATGGTTTACCGATGGGCCATAGATTTGGAACGTTTTGGGGAGCTTTGAAAAATGAATCTTTGAAAATTATTTTATCTATGAAAACCAACTGAAAGTAAAGAAATATACCAGTATTTAAGTTTGGACGTAATTCATTACTGATATATTTTTTTTTAAATTGGACTGGAATTCCTTATTTTGGGGTTTGTGAAGCTGAAAGTTATTAAATAAAAAGAAAACATTAATGACATATTAAATTACTTTTTTTTTTTAATATTTCTAGTCGAACACCGCCAACCTCATATAAGGCAATTATGTTGACCATTACATCACCTATATTAAGAAGTGCGGTATAAATTCCTTATATTAACATATGTATCGAAAATAGAAATTATTCATTCTTCAATTGAATTTTACAATTACAATGAAGGTCCCGGATAGACCACGAGGCCCTGGATTCGGGTCCTAGCTGCTACCATTATCTATTTTGTATATTTACGGTATCATGTTTCATTTGAGGGTTGTTAATATTATCTTCAATGATTAAACATTATTACAATGAGGTTTAAAAGCTTCAATAAGTTGTAATAAAATTAAAGAGGATATGTTATGTGTTACGTACTTACGTGACAACCGAAATTACATTATTTAATTCCTCCTTCGGAGTTCCAATTTCGAGATGACTGATCCAAAAACTTAATTCCTGATTAGTATGGCCAGTAAACAAAATCCGAATTCCGTAAATGAAATTTCAAGCGTATTTCGTAAATAAATAAAGTACGGTGCCTACCGCTTGCGTGGGAATGGGTTTATTTAAAGCGTGTTTGTCATTGTCGTTTAAAATGTTTGTTTGTAATTCAGATGCTGGTGTTTGTCGAACCGATTGGTGTATTTCGTCGTTTCTGATTATCAGATTTTTATGTTTTTTTTTCAAATTATTGGTAAAATTTTAGAGAAATATTTAATGTTAAATGGAGAAAATAGGAGAAGTAGATGTAATAAAATAAAATCCTTTCATCTTTTGATAATTAAGAGATGTTTCCTTAAGTTAAATTATAAAAAAAAATTTCAAATATAAATAAAATGTGATTTTGTACTCTTTATTTGACGTAATTCTTTTATGAAAAATACATCACCTTTTAAATAAGTTTATCGTTACGATAAACCCAATATTTAACCACTAAAATATTTCTATTTTTGCAATTGTTAATACATGGTGAAATTTCATTATAATGATTAAATAAAAACAACTGTAACCATCTTAATGGTTTTTGAAAGCAGATTGATATATACAGTAATAATACGAATAATTTCAAAAGTACCAAATAATTCAAGTGCCATAAAATCGTGCTATAATAATACTGAAAAATATAATCTAATTAAAATCATGGTTTATACCCCTAATACCAAAAATTGTAAATAACTCTAAATGTACCAGTCTGAAGATAGCCGTCATAGGCTCACGGTCACAAATAAAAGTGGAAGACAGTTTAAATAAGTGTCTTTTATTCAATCACTAAAAAATTTGTTAATCAATAATCTTTAACAATATTTTACATACATATTCCACATTTTATTTGTCGATTGTTTCCCAATTCGTGTCATTTACACATACTATAATTGGACCTTCCAAAACAATTAATGAATGTGCACCGAGAAATTAAACCACATCTCTGATATTATCATATAACGCAATTATCGTATTTAAAGCGATTCTTGTTTCCCAATATCCACTTTGACGTCCTTTCCACGTGAGAAGCTCCCGCGGCGTGTGATTTCGCTATAAATTATAACATGTATAATTCACAAAGTGCATTGCACCCGTCCCGGCTTCGATTGCAGTTCCACATCAAAGGCTTTGCTACACTTTCAGCGGAACGAGTAGCAGGTAGTGGCAGTTTTGTCGCGGGATAGTGGCGCGGGCCCGAGAGCGAAGAAACACCTTCAAACATTTAAATTGAAATGATTTACTTACAGAGAGAACCTTTGGAAATGCCGTCAAAGTGAACACATTCCAACGTTCGGGAGCCAAGACTACATTATACGTTTTTGGAAACTTGTTTGAAAAGAAAACAATCTTTAACAGCTTTCAAAATAACATTCACGTCTGTACTAAGGAACTCCAGTTAAATATATATTCCTATAGATCAGTAGACGCCAATTCGGAATATATAACTTTTAATTTATATAATTATATCTAGAATTTGTAATTTTTTATTTAAAATTGAATAAAAAATCGTCTCATCAAAACACCTTGTTATGTTGGTACTATTGCATTTGAAACATTTGGCGTCACGTGCGCATTCTGTTTTTGGATTAGTATGAACATTTTTGTTTTTCAATTTTGTTTTATATTTTAACAGCGTATTTTTTCAGTTTAGCGAAATCACAATCTAATTTAGCTGACTTTAGGCTTTATAATAATTAATAAAAATAAAACAATAACTTTGTTTATAACCACGAGAATTTTATTTAATTTTATTACGTCCGACCGGTTTCGCTTAACATAACCATCTTCAGGGTACAAAAATTAAACTGATGAAAAATACATAGTGTGTGTTTATATATACAAAATAGAATAAGACAGAACATAACATAGAACAAAGAAAAAATGAGATAGCATGAAATATAAATCTCACATAATAACAGAAAGAAAGAGACAGAAGTGTACATAATGTCCATGTATATATATATAAACACACACTATGTATTTTTGATCAGTTTAATTTTTGTACCCTGAAGATGCTTATTTTAAGCGAAGCCGGTCAGTGGTAATAAAATTAAATAAAATTCTCGTGGTTATAAACAAAGTTATTGTTTTATTTTTATTAAATATGTCTAACCACAAAGTGACTGCTTTCTATCAAAATTTATAGTTTTTATTCAACATAAAAAACTATAATGAAAAAAATTAGAGTATTCATGAGCAATCAATTATCAATACGGATATTATGATAATGTTAATGCTCAACGCTGTTAAAGTTTCTAAAAAGGGCAATAATAATTTTATTTTTTGTTACCATTTTGATGTTTAGTTATGATTTACCTTCGATAGAATATTAAATTATATACGGTAAAGCTCATCCTTGTTTTAACATTTGACATTCTAGCTTAAAAACTGATCAAAACCGACCGGCCATATATTTGGAGCATTTTGGCAGGCTTTTAAAAATTGAAACTTATTTTAACTATGAAAACTAATTTTAGAAAAAAAAACGAAGTATACAGGTATTTAAGTTTGAACGTCATTATTGATAAAAAAAATATTGAAAATGGATTAGGGTTCCTCATTCTTTCAAATATAAATGAAGTTGTATAATTTATTGTGTATTTGCACCACTCGAATTTACTCCCAGAAACGCTTTTGTAGGAATCTAGACGCGTTGGCTCTAGTCGTGTTTATAAACCAAATCTGTATAATCACAAACTTCCCTATCTTTCCTAGTTTCTTCCCCTCCGCACGTACTTTAACATCATAATTCTCCACAGAGCGAGAATTCTATAGTTCCACATGCTCTAGGCAGTTGGGATGGTTGGTTTTGCACTTTACATTGCTTATTCTTCCTTTATTTGTTTTAGTGCATTTAATGAAATTCATACGAAAGCGTTATTGAATTTGAAACGATTATTTTACTCAGCGGAGTTCACCCTTCTGACACAAGGTGACAAGCTTGCAGCGATAGACCGAAAGCTCCGCCCGGCCGCAGGACTACGACTGGGACCGGCTCCATCAGCTGCGGCCAACGTCTTTATAGCCCATATCGTTTAAATTCACGACACTGAGTAAAACTGTGCAATTTCCTTTTATTACACCCAACACTACAAGTATCAGGCTTTTACTTATTTTTTACTACAGAACAGTGAACTGGAAAACTGCTTTGAATTTTCGCTCTAAGAATTGGGCTTATTTTTTCACGAACTCTTTGTAATAAAAGGTAAAATAAGGCAATCAATTCTCTTCTGTGAGAAGAGCAACTTACACCGCTTTTTTTGCGATAGTATTTATTAATGCTTAGAAAATAAACCCACAGGTATCCGCCATAATCAGATGATTCTGTGTAAAATATTAAATTATTATTTCACATTATTTATTTAAATAACAATATTTAAAACTTTCCTTACTTTTTTAAAACATTCTAGAATGTCCTCAGTACAAAATATTTTATTGAGATCTACGTGGCTTTCCACCAATCACTATTAGAATATGGTATTTTCGGATGGGCAGTGCTAATGATAATATTCTTAATTTGCTCATTAGAACACAAAAAGCTATCGTGAAAATTACACTTAAAGTATCTGTAAGAACTATTACTGACCATGCTTTTACAAGCAAATAAATCAACTTTCAGAGTTACAATTCTTCAAAAATAGTGCGATAAAGTAAACTCCGCTGTGGAAATGCAATGGTCAGATTTTATTTTCTTGTTGTCGTTTTATTTGTCAGGAAAATATTATTCTTTCATGAGGAACTATTGCCAAAGCTTTGAACAGAACTGCACCAACTAAATGTTGCGCCGTTATACACATTTCAAATGAGAAATTATAAAACTTTCGACTTTAAACAGCAAGGTTCATTTTGGAACTATTACTACATTGAAAACATCGTAATAAAGTTTCATTTAAAACATTGTAAAATATAA
This sequence comes from Halesus radiatus, assembly GCA_022606495.2. Classification (NCBI taxonomy): domain Eukaryota; kingdom Metazoa; phylum Arthropoda; class Insecta; order Trichoptera; family Limnephilidae; genus Halesus; species Halesus radiatus. The sequence continues at coordinate 353,829 of JAHDVE020004044.1, forward strand.
ATTTCATCAAATGTGTCATTGTTATTGATGTTTCGTTTGTATTTAAAAAAAAAGAATGTTTCCGCTATATTCCAGCGATTAGAAAATGGACTATATATTTTCTACGTTTTCATAATAGCTGAATAACTGAGGCGGGGTTAATTTAATTATGGGTTATTTTCAAATTGACGACTGAACCTAGTGAAGAGGTTGATGATTGCTGAATATTGTGTAATTCAAGTGAAGATATTTTGTGTTGAATGAGAGTACACCAGGCAGTACGAAATACACTTAGTTAAATGTTTCAACTTTGAAAAGTTGTACTTTACCTGGAAAAAGTGAAGCGAAATACATATCATTAACGATTTACAATAAACCAAAAGATGACTATACAATTACCCACAGATTAGCTGGGCAGTAAATGTATGTTCTGATAATTATAATAATAGAACATAATTTATTTATAAATTAATTAAAAATTACTTCGTTATCACCATTTTATTAATATACACATATCGACATGTTTCGAAAAAGATGCTTTCCTCATCGGGAATATACAGAATAGTAAAAAATAATAACGTTAAGCGTAGACAAATGACAAAAATAGAACACAATAATGTAATAATAGACAAATTATAAACGTAAACAAAAAATTATTAAAGTAAGTAAGTAATTAAATAAATATTATTATAAAACATTGAATAACAAATTTATATTAGAAATTTAAAAAAAATAAAATATTTTTAGCATTAATATTAATATAAAAATAAATTCACGAGACAGGTTTTAAAAAAAAATATTATTAATTATATTTAATTGACTATTAACATTTTTTTCTGATTTCTAAAATTTTAAATTTGTCTAATTGTAAACCGGTCATATTTGTATGTAAAATTTTAAAAACTTTAATTATATCAAAATATTTTTTAATTAATTTATTAATAATAACGCCACAAACTAAATACCAATCTTTCGATGAAATAATACATAATTTATTTAATTATTTTAACAAACACAGTACAATTAATTATAGATGATTATTTTAGTATATTAAAATTAGCATTGTTAAATTACGTATTACGTATGTCCATACAATATCTTATGAATTTTGTCTGGGGTGAGAATGCTTATTAACTAACGATGTAAGTGTGACTAATAATAATAAAAAAGAAATAAACTGTGCGGAGAGATGCTTGGAGAAGTATAGAGAAGTTATGGAGTTATTATAATAGTTGAAGAAGATAATATTAACACACCCCAAATGAACCACGAAACCGAAAAAACAACAGAAAATAAAAATATTTCAGTCGCATCTGGGACTCGAACCCAGGACCTCTACCTATCCGGGGCAACCGCTTAACCAACTTAGCTAATGAGACCAGTTCAATTTACGCCATCTACACCGATATCATACTTCAAGTTCAAGACTTGTTAATATTATCCTCGGATATAGGATAGGATAGGCAAAAATGGAGGATAATATTAACAAGTGAAACTTGAAGCCTGATATCAACAACAAACTTAATAGCTGAAGATGGTAAGCAATTGAATAGGCAGAAAGGTCCCCTGAGTTCGAATCACACTTCCGGCACAAATGACTTCGACTGAGGCTGTCAATAAATATTGCAATGAGGTTTACAAACTTCAATAAGGTATAAAAAATAAATTGAATTATTATAATAGGTTTAATGGATTGGGATATAATTTATGCCATAATAAAATTCACTCCACTGCACTTACCTATGATTTACACATTTCAGCAAATATTATAATAATTATTTAATGATGGATTAATGGTTCCTAAGCACATAAACAAATATGGACAAAGAACTTTAGATTACATGATTCCTAGCTGTTTAAATATGTTACCCGCTGAAATAAAAAAAACTGAATTAAATCTAAACAATTAATAAATATGTTGAAAATTTGGCTAGCTGAAAGAAGCTATTTGTGTTAGATAATAAATAAATATCATTTTATGTTTATTACATTTGTTTAATGTTTTTATTTTTATTTTATGTAGACATATATATATTTTCTAGCCTTAACTGTAAATTTTGAGTTTTGAATAACAAACTCCCGTTAGACAAACTACAAAAAAGTAGTTCATCGGGACTTTCTGCCTTGTATTTTTTTCTTTTATAAAATGTAAATAAAAATAAACAAAAAAAACGAATGTTAGAATGGCTCATTTTAAAAATGTGCGCCGTTATAAAATGTTAATAAAATTTGAATTCTCTAATCTTGTTTGACATTTAATGAACAATAAACGGTCATATTTTCGAACGTAACCGCAAACAAATAAACACGACAAATAAAATAAGTAGGTAGTCTTTTCACTCAGATGGAGGCTGAGCTAAAACTTCATTCGGCGGAGGTTCCGTATTGTGTCTTCACAAAGGAACGCGGAGAACTACATGGAAACCATTCCGCGACAAAAAATTCGAGTCGTGGCCGCGCTACCTCCAGATGTCTTCCCGGATGAAACTGGCTTTATATTAAATGTTTCTTGTTGAGATATTCAGTTAACTTCGTCATGAAAACTGGTTTATGAGGTATTTTTTCATAGCCTTACGTTTCGTAACAGAGATCATAGGAGCAATGAATGTATTCTGAACATACGTTCTGAATGAGATTTTTCTAACTGTGTCACTTACGTATATGACAATGTTGAAAACTTTTGGCAGGGTTCAAAAACGAGGAAAATATTCAAAACGGTGGTACCAGGATTCGTTCAGATATAGTCTAGTAGGAATTACTGGGATAAGGCATAGTCATAGAAGGTATTATATTTTATTTTATTTATTTATATATTTCATATTTTTTTACAAAAGTCGCAAAAAATGTGACCTTACTGGGGTACCCCGTCCTAAGGTCACATAGTACATGGTTTTATATATGGATTGATTATAAATAAGTTTTTTGTAAGTTTATTAAATTTTTTAAGTAATTTTTCGTAATTATGTAAAAATATTACCAGATGAACATTATAATGCAATAAATTATTAAAAATCTAAAATAAAACAAACCGTGACCGTAAACGCTGTTAGGTTGCAACGTCGTATTTACATTTTTCCTTCCCGTGTGCATTATTCATATTTGAATACTTTTTTTGAATTAGGTTAATTTTGTAATGGTTTTTATTCCTAGAGCGAGGATGTTAACTACTTTTATAGAGAAATATTAAAAATATATGTAGGTAGGTACTGATAAATTTGTTTAATTCATTACTTTAGTAGGTTTGTCTTGAATTTTGATTGAGGAAGATGGATTTTCAGAATTTAAAAAAAAAAAATCGACAAATTATCTTTTACTTGAGTTTACCTGAAAAGTATCCGTGACTGCCAGGATCACATTCGCCGTCTGCGGAGAAAATGCCACCGGATTGCCAACATTACATAAGCGGATATTTATGGGCTCGATTTGGAAAAAAACATCATTTGCCGTATGCTCCTTGTTCCATCAGATGTTCATTTTTTCCTGTCTCTTTTAAATAATCTCTAATGAATTTTCTTTAACGACAGAGCTGCTATTTAAAATTCTGTTGACCACTTCTTCACCGGTTTTTTTCTGGCTTGGGATGAAACTCCAAGAACATTCGAAATCAATTATCAAACCGGAAAATAAATTATCACTGATTTTTTTATTTTTTAAACTTAATTTGAAGTAAGATATAAATTTACCGATTTATGCTTACACCGAACCAAGATTTCTTCATCTATGTGCTAACTAGACGTCGCGTCGTCAACCCTTTTATTTGTTCTCAGTCGTTTCTTTCAGTTTGTAAGTTTGAACAAGCCCTGTCTGGGTTCTTTAAGTTTCTATTTAGAATTACTTACCGGCTCTGGGATAGTTTAAATTGAAATTTTGTTTTCGTATTCCCCTTTTGTGTTCTACTTTATTTCTGACAGAAAAGTTAGTTCTCATTACTGTTTCTAAGATAGAAACACTAATGAGAACTAAGAAACGGCTAGAATATGAGAAGGGGATACATTATCGTTGAATTATATAATGTTTCCCATAACAAATATTATAGATTAACTGTAATGTTTTATTCTGCACGGTAAAATAAAGAAAAGGTTTCATTAGTTTATCGTTAGTCACTGAATTGAAAAATCGATCGTCACTAAACAAAACACCATCAATGTCAGAATGAAACACTGAAACAATGTCAATTTTACTCAGGCGACTTTTTTTGTAAAGATTAGTGTCTAGTGCTTTGTTTAGACACTGTCAACGCAACAATTTGATGAATAGGTTATTCGTAAAATAAAATCGTTTACTACATAATTGTTACGAATATACAGGTTAATATTTACTTCTTCAATTATTACTGAAGTACTTAATTCTCTTTTAAACTATAAAATCTTTTATATTTGTAAAAAGCATTAACTTTGTGGCTCGCCATAATTTACAATAAAAAACACATAAATTTGTTGTAGACCACTTTTATTTTATCAAAACTCTACCGGTTTCGGAAGCACCCTTCCTTCATCAGGAGAATATTAAAACTAACTTATGATATAAAATATTGACAAGACATATAAATTTTAGGTGTTGGAGTGGGGGGTAAGCAAATGGGTAATTGTAGGATTACCGGGAAGAACAGAGCGATTTATTGGGAAAATATTCAGAATTTGGACTAAAAGATAAGTTAATTTGGTTATTTAAAATACTAGCATTATTATTAAGGGATTTTCTAATTTCGAGTGCTTCTAAGTTATCCAATTTTTTCTTTTATTGTTACGGTGAAGAATTGTAACCCCTGTGTCCTTGTTAAATGTGTGATCTTTAGAAATTAGATGATTGGCAAATTCTGAGAAGTTATTATTATTTAAGCATCTTAAATGTTCTGTGACTCTAATATTTATATTTCTAGTTGTTTTACCTATGTAGAACGATGGACAATCATTACAACATAGTTGGTAAATCTAAATCTAAAAATTAACACTAACTTTACTTGAAATGTGTAAAATACTCTCAGTATCTATCGGCGGGAGACTATCATTCGTAATCGAAACGTTGGCTTTACTTGAAATGTTTAAATACTCTCAGTATCTATCGGCGGGAGACTATCATTCGTAATCGAAACGTTGGCTTTACTTGAAATGTGGAAAATACTCTCAGTATCAATCGGCGGGAGACTACCATTCGTAATCGATACGTTGGTTTACTTGAAATGTATAAAATACTCTCAGTATCTATCGGCGGGAGACTATCATTCGTAATCGAAACGTTGGCTTTACTTGAAATGTGGAAAATACTCTCAGTATCTATCGGCGGGAGACTACCATTCGTAATCGATACGTTGGTTTACTTGAAATGTGTAAAATACTCTCAGTATC